>ML681996.1:3768253-4079189 GCA_007922195.1 Podocnemis expansa
GAAGAAAGTGGCGGCTGGGGAGGCTGAGGCAAGGGGAAGCCATGGAAGAAAGCGGCAGCTGGGGAAGTGGAGGCACAGAGGGACCAGGGAAAGTTTGAGGAAGCAATTTATTTGGCACAGGGGAATCACAGGGGAGAAGGGTAAAAAGTACTTAGCAAACCAGCTCTAATGGTAACAACTAAACGATACAATGTTATACACTAACTTAATACTTCTAAGACTTACAAACAATGTTGCAACTTACAATGGTACTTAAAACAACTAGAGAAGAGAGGTATAGCAATCAATATAAGGCAGTGACACACAATTGAAGACCCAAGAACTTTCTTAAAGGGCAAAAAAAGAAGGCAGTAATTTAAGATAAGTAAAAAGGAAAATGAACAAGCTTGCTCTTAGGAGCGTTGGCTTGGAGAAGCTAAGGGAGAGCAGTGTCAAAGTAGCAGCACAAAAATGAAACAACTTTATTAGGGAAAGCTGCAGGGGCAGGACCTTACCAATACCACCAGCAGCAGCAGCAGCATTAGAGGCAGGAGAGGGAGACTCGTTACTCAGCTGGCAGTTCAAACGTGGTATGCTCGGGGAAGAACTTGTGAGCGGAGGAGGTCAGTGTCTGGGTGATCAGGCCAGGCAGGATGTCAGGAACTGTCCTGCCTGATCACCCCAAACTCTGAGCTTTTAAGCTGTTTCTCCCGCCAGTTCCCTGATTACAGGGAATGTGGGGAACAAAGGTGCTGTGAGTCATGTCTTCAGTATTACAAAGGACCTTGCAGTTAGGCAGTGCCCACCTATACCAAGCCCCATGGAGACAATGGGGTGACAACAGCCATCTAGTTAAGTTTAAGGGGCCCTCTAGTTGAGTTGAAGGGGCCATCTGCTCCCCTTAACATTCTTTACATACCTAAGTGATGGCCCGGGAGGGGCGGCCATCAAATTGATTCAATGAGCAACTGACACTTTACACTTGTTTTTATTGAATTTCATTACATTTACCTCAGACCATTTCACCAGCTTGTCCAAATCATTTTGAATTCTGATCCTATCCTCCAAAGTACTTATAACCCCTCCCAGCTTAGTATCATCAGCAAACTTTGTAAGTGTACTCTCTATGCCATCATCTAAATCATTGATGAATATATTGAACAGAACAGGACCCAGCTCTAATCCCTGCAGTATGCTGCTCATTATGCCTTTCCAGCATAGCTGTGAATCATTAATAACTACTCTCTGGGACTGGTTATCCGATCAGTTTTTCACCCATCTTATAGCACAGGCATGGCCAAACTGCAGCTTGGGAGCCAAATGTGGCTCTTGATTGAAAAATTGTGGCTCCCGGAAGCAGGGGTGTCGCTGGGGCGGGGAAAGACCCGAGGCACGGGCCCAGCCCCGCCCCCGGAGGGCAGGCCCCGCCCCCAGCCAAAAGGCCACACCCCCTGGCCCGGGATAGGGCCAGGGGGAGGCCGCGGCACCGCCACCGCCAGTTTGCCCGCACTGCGGTGCGGTGCGGCTCAGCCTAGCCTGGCCCGGCCCGGTGTAGCTGGAAGCGGCCGCTGGAGGCCGGGCCCGCAGCCGCAGCCCTGGATCCCCGGCCGGGGACGGGGCTGCTGCAGCCGCAGCCAGGCCCCGGATCCCCAGCAGGGGATGGGGCCGCTGCAGCCGCGGGCTGCCGGCCGGGTCCCGGATCCCCAGCAGGGGACAGGGCCGCCACAGGCGGCCAGCCGGTCCCCGGATCCCTGGCCTGGCCGCTGGTGGCTGCGGCGACCCCATCCCCGGCCGAGGATCCGGGACCCGGCCGGCAGCCCACGGCTGCAGTGGCCCCGTCCCCCGCTGGGGATCCGGGGCTGCGGCCGCAGGCCCGGCCTCCAGCAGCCGCTTCCGGCTGCACCGGGCCAGGCTAGGCTAAGCCGCGCCACATGGCAGCGAGGGCTAGCTGGCGGCGGCGGCGTGGCCACCCCCTGGCCCTATCCCAGGCCAGGGGGCGGGGCCTGCCAGATGGCCAGATAGGCCCCGGATCCCTGGCCAGAGATGCGGCCGCCGTGGCCGCAGACCGCCAGGGATCGGGCCCCAGATCCCCGGCCCAACCCGGGGCACCGGCGTTGGGACCCGGGGCACGTGCCCTGGGTGCCCAGTGCTAGCAACGCCACTGCCCGGAAGAACGTCAGCAAATCAATCTGGGAAGACAGCCCCAGCCTAGGAGTTCAGGAGGGAGTTGGGATGGTGGGGAGAAGCCCAGCATGGTCAGGGATGGTGGGGAGAAGTGCGGCATGGTCAGGATTTTAAAAAACTCACCACTAGCCTGCAGTCTTCTACACTGAGCAGCAGCTAAGTTTTTACTGTATAGGGCTAATTTTTATGGTAACCTTAAGTAATTATTAGAATCTGACATTAGTAGGATCGACATTTGTCCTCTTTCTATGATAAAATTAGTGTGTGCAATGAATTTTAAACTTATTGATTTGGGAGTAGGTAAACGCATATGGCTATATGCCTCAGTGCGGCTCTCGAAGGTTTAATAATCAACTTGTGTGGCTCTTGAGTTCCATAAGTTTGGCCACCCCTGTTATAGTAGCTCCATCCAGGCTCTAATTCCCAAGTTTGTTACTAGGAAGGTGATGCAAGACTGTATCAAAAGCCTTACTAAAGTCTAGATATGCCACATCAACCACTTCCCCTCTATCCACAAGGCTTGTTACACCATCACAGAAAGCTATCAGGTTGATTTGACATGATTTGTTCTTGACAAATCCATGCTGACTATCACTTAGCACATTTATTCTCTCCTAGATGTTTGCTAATGGATTCCTTAATTATTTGTTCCATTATTTTTCCTAGTACAGAGGTTAAACTGACTGGTGTATAATTCCCTGGGTTATCCTTATTTCCCTTTTTATAGATGGGCACTATATCTGCTCTTTTCCAGCCCTCTGGGACCTCTCTAGTCTTCCATGATTTTTCAAAGTAATAGCCAATGGCTGAGTCAGCTCCTTGAGTATTTTAAGATGCATATCATCAGACCCTGCTGACTTGAAGACATCTAACTTGTCTAGGTACCTTTTAACTTATTCTTTCCCTACTTTAGCTTCTGATCCTGTCCTGCTTTTATTGCCTTCTCCTACATCAGACATCCAGTCACCACCAACCTTCTCGGTGAAGACTGAAACAAAGAAATGGTTTAATTCCTCTGTCATTTCCACATTTTTTGTTATTGTTTTTCTCTCTTTGTAGAGTAATGGACCTACGCTGCCCTTGGTCTTTCTCTTATTTCAAATGAATTTAAAAAATGGTTTTTGTTACCCTTTATGCCTATAGCTAGTTTGATTTCAGTTTGTGCCTTGGCCTTTCTAATTTTTCGCCTACATAACTGTGTTATTTGTTTATACTCACCCTTTGTTATTTGTGCAGGTTTCCAGTTTGTGTAGGCCTCTTTCTTCATTTTTAGATGATTGAAAATCTCCTGGTTAAGGTAGGGTGGTCTCTTGCTATACTTCCTATCCTTTCTGCACACTGGAATGGTTTGTTCTTGTACGCTCAATATTGTTTCTTTGAAAAATTGCCAACTGTCTTCAGTTGTTTTTCTTCTTAGACATGCTTCCCATCAGATCCTACCTACCATCTCCCTGAGTGCACTAAAGTCTGCCTTCTTGAAATCCATCATCTTCACTTTGGTGTTCTGTCTGCTACTATTCCTGAGAATCACAAACTCTACCATTTCATGATCACTTTCACCTAAGTTACCTTCCACTTTTAAATTCTCAGCCATGGTCCTTTCCAATGACCTGTACTGTGAACCTGAATGCCTAGTCACTCCCTATAATTGTCTGTTCCTCTATAAAATTTTCTTAATAAAATTTTTAAATCTGAGCACCAAATAAGCATTAATACATTTCCCTTATAACATCCCTGTGAGGTAGGTATTACCCCAGTTTTACAGATGGGAAACTGAGGAACAAAGATTAAGTGACTGCCCGTGGCACATGGGACATCTGTGGCAAAGGCAGGAATAAAACCCAGAGCGCCCAAGTTCCCATCCACTGATTAAATTACAGGATCATTTTCTTCAGTTGTTCCATGTGATAAGAAATTGTGTTTAATACAGGAAGCATTCTGGAAAAGTTAAACTAATAGAAACAAATTCTGTTCTCTCACTTCACTAAAGTTGCTCCAGATTTCTGCTGGCCTCACTGAGAGGAATTTGTCTCAAATTCTGGAAATACTTGGCTACACACCAAACACAGTTCTTATGTAACATTGCATAATCACCTGACACTTTGTAGCTGATTTTCCAAGAATGCTAATCCACTTTTCCTGAAACTATCCCTTTCCTGAACAAATATCTGTATGCTATTTCTTGTATGTCTGTTTCAGAGTTAACTAAATGCACTGTCATAGAGTAGACAAGAGAATAACACTCAATGCAAAATTCTTACAGCAAAGCAGAGTGATGTCACCAAAAAGAGACACACACTATTACAATTCTTGCTTCAGATCCATTAGTCATAATGAAAGAAAGCAGCTCCTACCCATTACAGAAAGTTCCAAAGGGGCAGCCATGTTAATCTAGTAAAGCAAAAAAGGCAAGGAGTCTTGTGGCACTTAAAGACTAACAGATTTATTTATCGCATGAGGTTTCGTGGGAGGATATCCCACTTCGTCAGACGCTTTGAAGAGGGAGAACCTCTTCAAAGGGTCTGATGAAGTGGGATATTCTCCCATGAAAGCTCATGTGATAAATAAATCTGTTAGCCTTAAAGTGCCACAAGACTCCTGGGTTTGTTTGTTTGTTTGTTTTTCCATTACAAAAAAGTCTTCCCATAAGTACAGTGAGGCATCATTCTTCTTTTCTTTCCCAACACACTGAAGATAAGGATGGGGCAAAGCTATCCTGTCCTGAAAAAGAGCAGAGCTGTATGTGTATGGAGCACCACTTGATACTAGATTGGAGCCAGAAGGAACGGGAACTTGTTCTCTGTACCTTTATGATTTGAAGTTCTTTTGCTGTAAACTACTGATACTGAGTTGTTTAATGGGATGTATGAATATATAATAAGTAGCAGTTCCAAGTTGTACAGTCCATCCATGGACCAGATTGTCATCCCATCAGAGTCAGTGCCATAAACTTGAATGGGACCAGGATTTGGCCCAGCATTATGCTAAATATCTATCACTTATGACCGGAGTATCAGGGTTATTCTTTATTAATGATTTTTGTGCAGGTGGTTTATTTATATTGCTTGTGATACTTAAGTATCCTGCTCACATAGCACTGTCACTAAGGCTGTGTTCACACAGCCTCCTTATTTCGAAACAACAGAGGTTGTTTCGAAATAAGGTTTCAGCTGTTCACACGACGCACAGTTGTTTCGAAACAAGTTAAACCCCATTTGTGGTCGAAACAAACTTGTTTCAAAACCCTTGTTTCGAAACAAGGCGTGTGAACATGTTGTTTCGGAACAAAGTGTTCCGAAACAACACTGGATCCTCAGCACCCTGGCCAGGGAACCCTCAGGTCCTTGGCCAGGGTGCTGAGGGCTGTCCCTCAGCCCCAGAAAGGGGTTGCAGCCCCAGAAAGGGGGCTGCAGCCTCCGGCGGGGTGGCGGGGGGTGAATGGCAGGGCTGCCAGCAGGGCTCCACGCCCCTGACCCGCTGGCGGTGTCAGGGGTGCAGCCCGGGCTGCCGGCTGAGCGCAGCGCCCCAGCTCCGGCGGCGGGCTCCAGCGCCCGCAGCCGCTCGCCCCCCCCCGCCGGGGGATGCACCCCCCTTTCCAGGGGCTGCAGCCCCCTTTCTGGGGTTGCAGGGTGAGCTGCCGCAGCCGCTCACCCCCAGGGGGCTGCAGCCCCCTGGACCCGGTACCGAAATAGCAAGTTCACAGTGTGCTATTCGATTCCCGGTTTTTCCTTATTTCGAATTAACATTTTTGTTAATTCAAAATAAGTTGTTTCGAAATAAGGGTTATTTCGATATACGGTTGTTGCGAAACAACCATATCGAAATAACTGGCTGTGTGAGAACACAGCCTAAAATAGCAGCAGAATTAAGAGGCACTGGTGGGTACAGGAGGCAGCAGAGGGCACAAGAAGCCTTGCTTTGTGCCATTGTCTATTTGCTCAGTAGAATTGCAGTTCTTGTCCTTTCATCTCCCAAAATGGCTATTGCTTGCACCTCTCCCAACTCATCTTAGCCAATTATGCTGGATCTACAGGGAAGTCTCATTTTGCTGCTGTTATCATCCATGCAATTCCACTAGTGTTAGCAACAGAGAGTGAGTGTCCAAGTGTTCCAGAGCAGATTTAGACAACAAATGGTAAAAACACCAGTGGTCAGTATACATTAGAACACTGACTGCTGCTTGCACTGGTGGTATTGTTTAGCTTGAAGACCTCCCTAAATACTGTAGTGTAAACCAGGAAGGAGGATGGGTCTAAAAAGGGAATTTTCAGTACTTAACCCACCATCGTTTCTGCATAAGTGAGGTCACACCAATTGTAGCAACAGTGGAACAAGTGGTAGATAGGGCAAGACAAGACACAGGAATTTCCACCACAATCTCACCTAACTGCTCTCCAATGGAAGCTGCAGCAGAAGTGTTGCTACTTTGGTGACCACAGTGTGAACACAGGCACCTTCAGAACAACTGCCTCATCATTGGCCATACTTATGCATTACCAGAAGCACTTATATTTGGCCAGGGCCATCCCTAGGGATTGCGGGCCCCAGGCCAATTGGCCTGTGGGGGGCATCCCTGCCCCTCGCCACGGTGGGAGCATGGGGCAGGCCAGCCCAGAGGCTGACCCCACACTCCTGCCCCTCCCCTAAGCCAGCCACTCTGCCCCAGAGGCTGGAGTGGGCCAGTCCAAGGGCTGGGATCTGCTCTCCCACCCTGCTTCTGGGCTAGCCTACTCAGCTCCCAGTGCAGAACAGCCAGCCCAGGGGAGTGGCAAGACAGTGGAGCCCAGCCTCTGGGCCAGACTACTCTGCTCCTGGCCCAGCAGTTCCACGCCCTGGGGCTGGGACAGGCCAGCCCAGAGCAAAGGCCAGTTCCATGCTCCCCATAATTGCTTTCAGCTCCATGACAAAAGGAGTGTGGTGGGGGGGTGTGGTGTTTTGGACTACCTAGGGTCATTGGGGTTGTCATAGTGACAAATGGGAGAGTCGTTTAGGTGCTAGGAAAACCTGACTGTCTCCTCTCTCTCTCTCAGTTCTCTTTCAATAAAGACTTCTTATACAGCTCTGAATATGCTGTCCTCCTTATTGGATTATAATTTCCCTTAAAACTCTACATCTGGTGACAGAGGATGGGATTTGTGATGGAGTGGCTATCCTCAACAATCCTGGCAACTTTGGAAAACCAAAATATAATGTAAGAAGCAAAACTTTATTTTACTGCTTGCATGGGGGTTGGGTGGTAGCTGTGAAAGCTGATCTGTTTGCCTAAGGGCTAGCTAGCTATTCTGAAAGCTGATCTGCCTGCTGTTAAGAGAAGAGACAAACAATAACTACAAGAGGGCATCATGGCTTTACTTACTACAACCTTTGAAGCACATGATCATTTGGCAGATTCCTGGCAGACATATACAGCCCGATTTCAAAATTTTGTAATAGCAAACGACATAACTGATGAGAAGAAGGTACCAGTTTTTCTAACGGTCATTGGAGTTAAGACTTATAATTTGCTATGTGATTTGCTTTATCCAGAGAAGCCACAGCAGAAACCTTACGGGGACCTAGTGGAAGTTCTGGGAGCACATTTTTCCCCAAAGCCACTAGTAACTGCCGAGAAGTATAGGTTCTACCAAAGGAACCAAGAGGAAGGTGAATCAGTTGTACAATTTGTAGCAGCTCTGCGGAAGCTGGCAGCACACTGTGACTTCAAGAACATGTTAGAGGAAATGCTGCGTGACAAGCTGGTGTGTGGCCTGCACAGTGAATCAACATGAAAACGCCTATTGACCGAAGGTCAACTCACCTTGCAGAAGGCTGTGGAAATTGCAGTCTCCATGGAACGCGTCACCCAAAACATGCAACAGATCGGGGTCAGTGTCTGTAAAGTATCCCTACAACCTGCCCCCAGGACACTGGGGAGACAAGAATGTTACCGGTGTGGGAAGCAGGACCACCTTGCATCTGACTGCCGGTTTAAAGAACTACTGTGTCGACAATGTGGTAAGAGAGGGCACATTGAACATGCCTGCAAACAAAGGAAGGGTGAGCCAAACAGAAGAGGCAGACCTGAGAAAAATGGGCCGTTGGTTTGGTGGACTAAGAGGGAAATTCTGCATGCAGTAGAGCAGAATACTGGTGATCATAGTGACACCCAATTGGAAGATGAAGATTCCCTCCATGTTTTGTCTATAACAGCTGGCCCTTGTAAATTCTGGGTAACACCTGTGTTGGAAGGCAAACCTATACGCATGGAACTGCACACTGGCGCAGCAGTTTCATTAGTTTCTAACCTTGTGTATGAGGACTTTAGACATCTGCCACTTAAGCTGACAGTAGTCATTTTGAAGACATATACTGGAGAGACTGTTCCCCTGTTGGGTACTATTGATGTGAAAGTAGAACTCAATGGACAGACCACAAAGCTACCACTGTTTGTGGTAAAGGGGAATTACCCAGCCCTAATGGGAAGATCTTGGATCAGGAAAATCCAACTCGATTGGTCACAAGTGCATCAATTGACTAAAGAAGAAATGAATCTAGCAGCAATACTAACGAAACATGCTGCTGTTTTTGGTGAAGACTTAGGCAGTATGAAGGGAATCACTGTGAACTTAAATCTAAAGCCTGATTGCCGACCAAAATGTTTGAAGGCCAGGATGGTGCCATTTGCCATCAGACCCAAGGTGGAAGAAAACTTGGAGCGGTTAGTCAAAGAGGGAGTCTTGGTGCCAGTTACTCACAGCCAGTGGGCGACACCCATTGTCCCAATAGTGAAGAAGGATGGCTCCATTTGGATTTGTGGAGATTTCAAGGTCACTGTCAACCCAGTGTTATGTGCAGAACAATATCCTCTTCCCCGCATTGAGGACATCTTTGCAGGTTTGGCTGGAGGACAAAAATTTAGCAAGATTGATTTGAGTCAAGCATACTTACAGATGCATGTTGAAGAAGAATCTCAAGAATTGTTGACAATCATAACACATAAGGGGTTGTACAGATACTGTCGTTTACCTTTTGGCATTACTTCGGCCCCAGCTTTGTTTCAAAGGGAAAGGGATCAGATTTTGAGTGGTTTATCAGGAGTACAGTGCCATCTGGATGACATCCTGGTCACGGGCAAAAATGAGGAGGAACACCTTACGAACTTGGGAGCTACTCTGCAAAGACTGGAAGAGTATGGTCTATGTGTTCACAGAGACAAATGTAAGTTTTTCCAGCCCTCAGTTGAATATTTAGGACATATAATTGATGCTGATGGTCTCCATAAGTCTCCAGCCAAGGTTAAGGCTATTGCGGATGCTCCACTACCTCAGAAAGTAAGTCAACGTCGCTCTTTTTTAGGCTTATTAAACTATTATGGCAAGTTTATTCCACTATTAGCGACACTCCTGAAACCCCTACATGAGCTTCTGGGGCTGAAAAAGGCCTGGAACTGGACTGAAGCCTGTGGTGTTGCATTTAATGAAGCTAAACGCTGACTGGTAAACTCTAAGGTTCTGACACATTTTGACCCATCCTTGCCCCTACAGTTGGCTTGTGATGCCTCCCCTTATGGAGTTGGGGCTGTATTGTCGCATATTATGCCTTCTGGTGAAGACAGGCCTATTGCTTTTGCTTCATGCTCCTTGACCAAGGCAGAAACTAACTATGCCCAAATTGAACGCAAAGCACTGGGCATTGTTTTTGGCGTTCGGAAATTTCACCAGTACCTGTGGGGAAAGAAGTTCACACTTCTCACTGACCATCGACCCCTGACATCAATTTTGGGGCCACACACAGGCATCCCACATTTGGCTGCCAGTCGGATGCAACGATGGGCATTGATACTTTCTGGATACACATATGAAATCAAGTACAGGCAATCCTCTTTGCATTGCAGTGCTGATGGCCTTTCAAGGCTAACCTTACCGGCACACCGTCAGGATCTGGGCCAGGAAGGAATCTTTTACTTTGAACAGGTGGAAAAGGCACCCGTCACAGCTTCTCATGTGAAGAAAGCAATATGGGTTGACCCAGTACTCTCATGAGTTATGGATTTCGTGATGCATGGAACGTTCTTACCTGACTCTCAGGTCTCTCCTGACCTCCGCCCGTATGTGTCTAGGAGGACAGAGTTATTGACCCAATCCGGGTGTTTGTTGTGGGGTATGCGTGTCATTATCCCACCTTCATTAAGACCACGTTTGTTGGAACAGCTCCATTCAAGTCAGTGCAGCATAGTGCACATGAAAGAAATTGCACGGAGCTATTTCTGGTGGCTGGGCTTAGACAGGGCCATTGAAGAAACGGCTAGAGCTTGTGCCTCATGCCAGAGCATCCAGAACGCACCTCAGTTGGCACCTCTTCACCCATGGGATTGGCCCGAAAGGCCATGGAAACATATCCATGTTGATTTTACTGGCCCATTTGAAGGATGTATGTTTTTAATTGCTGTGGATGCCCATTCAAAATGGCCAGAAGTCTCTGCAATGCAGTCCACTACTACGGAAGCCACTATTCAGACCCTGCGTGGCTGTTTTAGTCGTTACGGTCTTCCAGAACAGCTGGTGAGTGACAATGAACCACAATTCATTTCTCAGGATTTTGAAACTTTTATGAAGGCCAATGGAATACATCACATCAGGTCAGCACCACATCATCCTTCCACCAATGGACTTGCTGAAAGATTTGTACAGACTATGAAGCAAGCTCTAAAATCTGCAAAGGGACGTTCACGTCTTCATAAGCGTCTGGACAGCTTCTTGTTGTCCTACAGAAACACTCCACAGGCTACAACTAAGGCATCTCCAGCTTTTCTTATGATGAGATGGCAGTTGCGCTCTTGCTTTGATTGTCTGAAACCACGAGACACACGGCAAGTGGTTCAACGCCAACAGCAGGACCAGGTCAGCAGACATTCACCAAGAACAAAGGGCTGCACCTTCAGTATTGGACAGCCAGTTCTTGCTCGAAACTATGCTTCAGGAGCTAAATGGGTCCCAGCAATGGTCATTGCTCAGACAGGACCTGTTTCCTACTCTGTCCAGACAGCGAGTGGCCTAGTTTGGCAACGGCATGTAGATCAGCTGCTTCTCTGTCATATCCACCCAGAAGATGCATCTCCAGCAGACATATCTGACTTCACCCTTACTGATGATACAACATCAGAGCATGAAACTACTATTTCTGTCTCTCCTGCTCCAGCTACCCCTTCAACGCCTTCAGCCTTCCTGGACCAACCGGACACAACATCCTCTCCGGTTCCGGCTACTTCCCCAGTACCTGTGATCCCACCACCACCAATACTACCTTGTGGGGTGGGCACACCAGAAGTTCGCCGTAATCCACCTCGCGACAGAAGGCCTCCTAATCGGCTGGATCTTTAGCTAGTGGTGACCCCCTCATCATGGGGCAGAATAATTCCCTGGGGGTTCACTGGAGATTGGGCAGTCTACCCTCATCTCCTAGTTTAGTTCTTATTCTTTCGGGGGGGGGGGAGGGCTTTATTCTGGGGGGGGTTCATTAGAGGGGGAGGAATATGTGGTGTTTTGGACTACCTAGGGTCATTGGGGTTATCATAGTGATAAATGGGAGAGTCGTTTAGGTGCTAGGAAAACCTGTCTGTCTCCTCTCTCTCTCTCAGTTCTCTTTCAATAAAGACTTCTTATACAGCTCTAAATATGCTGTCCTCCTTATTGGATTATAATTTCCCTTAAAACTCTACAGGGGGCACTGCAGCCATGAGGGGTAGCGGTTCAGTCCCCATGCTGCCCTGCTCACAGCAGGACAGCACAGAGCCCATGGAATTGTGAGGCCAAGGGCGATCGCCCTTCTCTCCCACCCCCTCTACCAAAGATGGTCCTTTACGTGGCCACAATGCATGCTGCAAGTGTGCCCAGTGCTTGTAATGACAAAATCTCATCATGTAAAGATCATTTTGGAAGCATTGTACTTGCCTCCATCTTTCTCAGAATGTTGTTTTATTTAACTGTATGAACTGACTTGCAACACTGCTGAATGTTCAATCCATTTTGTTTATTGACTAAGTACAATTGGACTTGTTTATTAAAACTCATGTTCAGCTAAAACATAATTGTACATAACTGTAAATGTACACAGTTATAAAATAAATCAATGCCACCTCCTCTTATTCAACTAATCATATGTCCTCAGATTGGTTCATAATATTTTTCCAGAAAATTCTAACTTTCCAGGTGAAAACTAAATCAAAGTCTAATCAATAAGGGTATGTCTACATGAGTCTTTTATTTCAAAACAACACTGGTTGTTTCGAAACAAAAAACTGAATGTCCACACGACGTTTTTTTATTTTGAAATGGCAGGCTCTGTCATTTTGAAATAAGAACCGTCATTTCAAAACAGCTTAAACCCCATTCATTTTGAAATGGCTGTTATTTCAAAATGGTTATTTTGAAATAAGGCCATTTGGACATGTTGTTTTGAAACAACATCATTGTTTCAAAACAACATGTCCAAACGGCCTTATTTTGAAATAACCATTTTGAAATAACAGCTGTTTCAAAAGCAGGCTTTCCCTTTATTCGAATTAACATTTTCCTAATTTGAATTAACTTATTTTGAAATAAGGACTTAATTTCAAAATAACTCATTTCGAAATAACTTATTTTGAAATAATGATGTATGCGTGGACATAGCCTAAGACATTTAAGGCAATTATCAAAGCTGCACTACTGAACTGGAGGATTTTACTTAATTGAAAAGCGGACAGCAGACTCCATATTTAACTTTTGATCCATCCTCCAGAAAGTGGAGATATTTTTCTTTGTATATTCTCTGCTTCTGTGATGATAGAGCTCTGAAGGGAAGCAATTAGACAATTGCTTAAATGACCTCTGAAAACAGGCCAGTCTTAAGCCATTAACTGTTTTGAGCCATGCATGTAGTAGAACTGTTTGGGAAACTTCCATCAGGTGGATGTTTCAGCAGTTTCAGCAAAATCAAAATTTTTCCATGGGAAAAATCTTGGGGTTTGTAAAAAAAAAAAAAAAAAAATTAATTTTACATTAGGAAAACCTACATGAAATACTTTGTTTTTGATATGTACAACCCAAATCAGAATACTTCTTCATTGAACTGACATGGACCATTTTGTTTTCAATAAGTTCAATAAAATATTAAACTGTATCTCCCTATCAGCACATTGCTGTATGGGAGCTATAAGTTCAGACCTCCTTTTCCTTCTAACAGCGAAGTTCCCTGAGGAAGTCAATCCCATAATATACAACAGATTTCCCTGTGACCAAGACAGCAGCATCGTTGCCCCGGGGAAGGACCCAGGGCACCGGCCCAGGCCCCACCCACTGACCACAGGCCACGCCCCCGGCCAGGGACAGGGCAGGGAGCGGCAGCCACAGCTGTGGGGCCACCCGGCCTAGGAAGGGGCCAGAAGCGGCCGCCACCATTACAGGCAGCTGGGCCCCGGATCTCTGGCCGGATCCAGCCAGAGACTGGGAAAGGCAGGGGCCCTGCCAGGACCCGGGGCACTGGTGCCGGGATTCAGGGCACGGGCCCCGTGTGCCAGGCACCAGCGACACCCCTGGACCAAGACCTGTGTTGTGTCTCATGGAAATATATGACTCCTATTGCATCACAAGAGATGCAGACCAGCCAGGGAGCCTAGCCCATAGGGCCCAAAAAGGTTTCACACTCCTGAACTACAACTTCCATGAGGTGATGCACTCTTATAGGAAACTGTAATTTAATGTTGAAGTAACTTGAAACAAAATTTATTTTGATTTTGAGAGCATTTAAATACAGTTTTTCAATGAAAAACATCTAAAAGAAACACTGATATTTTCAAATAAAAATTTATTCTGGAATATCTGTTCTGAAAAATTTTGAAATTTCAACTTGTGTTCCAATTTGGGATAAAAATGTTTTGAAATATCAGTTTCCCATGGGACAGAAATTCCAAAGTTTACTCAGTTGTACATGCAACCCTCATGAATATAAATGGTAGTTTCAGAATGGATTACGAGTGGTATAGAACTTGGGAAAGATCTGACTTTGGAAAGATTACTGGAGCTTCCTCAGATATATATGAGCAAGACCCGCTGTCCCTTATGCCATGGACATGTAGGGTCACCTGACAGTGGAATCAAAGAGGTTTCACTGCCGAAGGGTTATTCACCCTCTATCTATAAACTGTGGAGCAGCGTTCTGTCAAGTACCAGTAAACAGGAATTGAGTATGGATGGGCCCAATTTTGAGCTGGCTAGAGGATATTTCTGGGTAACTATGGATATGTCCAGATGCAGCTTTTAAATCAAAATAATGCTGGCTATTTTGATTTTAAAAAGTGTAGGTCCACATGATGTTTTCTTGAATTGAAATGATGAGCTTCATTATTTCAAAACAAGGAAAGTTAGATCGATTCAATAAAACCTAGTTTCAAATCAAAACAATGCTTGGATAGCAACCATTATATCGAAATAACGCCGTGCGGATGTGTTATTTCAATTTAATGGTTGTTTCAATTTAACAGTTTTGCCCTTCTCCAGGTACCTTCCTCTTTCTATATATTGGGTGGGGGCATCGCCCTTCTAGTGGGCCATCTTGCCACACTTCCCATGGTGCCCCTCTCCTAAATCGAACTAGCAAGTCCTGTCCCTGGACATGCTAGTTCAGTTTGACTTACTTGTGTGGACCTATTAAACCGATTTAGCTTAAATCAATTTAATGATATATATAGTGACTTTATTAAATCGATTTAAGGTAAATTGATTTAACTGTCTGTGTGTGGACACGGCCTATGACTCTATAAACCAAAAAATGTTTCTCAAAACTGTGAGGCTGTTCTTTAGAAGTTAAAGGGAAGCTCTGATCTCATTCAGGATTTGAAATAATGAATGAACATTTTATTTTAAACAAATTGTTTTCCTTTAGAAAAACAATCTATGTAACCTTGTGAAATTCTACTCATTCCAGAAATGAGTAAAAACAACAGTGCTGCCACCACTGACCACACAACAGGAAAATGAACTATCATTTTTATCATTGTCATTGTAAGAATAGTAAAGCAGATTTTGAACCTGAGCTAGTAAATTTCCATGACTATTTTTCAAGGCTGATTATATATACACATACACATACACATACACATACACACACACACACACACACACACACACACATACATACATATAGGTATTAAATATTCAAAAATGTCTGCATTTGCTGAATCCAAGTGAAAATGCCCTAGCAAGCAAGAAAAATCCACAAACTACATGTAGGTACTTAAAAATATATTGATATACTAAAATGTACCACTTGTTTTCCATTTCTTTCTTGGGGAAGTTTCCTTTCCTGCTATACTTCTATAAAATATTTACATCCAAAGACGGCTGAATATTTTTTGTTCCATTAGAAAGAGACATTATACTAATGTTTGAGACATCCAGGACGCAGATTCGTGCTATGTCATTTTTTCCAGCTGTGACAGGCAGATGTATTATGTATAAAAATTTTCAATTTAACTGCCATTCAATACATAATCCTGTCAGATTACTACAGTAAGTTTTAATAAAAACTTCCATGCGCTTAACTGTTCAGAGTAGCACTATGTTTAGCAGAATATAACTCAGTTTAAACCATTTATCTAAAAAAGTTGGAACATCTGATATATTGTGTTACTGAGATGTAGATATACTGTACTTGTAATAGTCATCATTAAGATTTGAGAACTATAAACATGACCTTCATAACTAGAACCCTGTAGGAATTAAAGAGCAGAATCTGGAATAAAATCTGGTACACTGATAGACTCACATTTTCACGATCAGTTGCATAGCTCTTTCAGGTATGCCATTGTGCAAATGCTACTTAGAGACAGTAGACCACTTTTGCTTTCATTTGCACCCATGCAACCACTCTGAAGTCATCAGTTTTTACATAAGTCTTACCATTAGCATCATACTAGTCATCACCCAATTTATTAAAAATAAAGCATTTTTGAAATACCATAATGGTTCTGAAACAGCTGTTGGGCTCTACGCATTGAACAGACAGATCTTATTCCTGCTACAGTCAACAGAAATATTGCCATTATCTTAAACTACAGTAAGATTAAGCCTGGAAACTGTAAAATGCTGGTCATGAGAAAAGAGAGGGTAACTTCTGCTCAGAAAGCATGTAAGGGTAGATTAATAGGTTAGAGATGATAAGACTTATTTTAGAAACAAACTTCAACAAGCTAAGCATAAACCAGCATTATAGTTCATTCCAAATTAAAAACCACACATATACCTATTTAGTTAAAATACTAAATTTTACTTTAACAGTGTATTTACCTCTATGAAGAATGAATAGATCAAATAAAGAATGCCTCTGACAAATATCTGAACAATCAGAGTGTGATTTTTTTCCCCCATATGGTTTGGAATTACATAGAAAAGAGGAGTTCGAGCTATGTAAAATCTGTTGGAATGAACCCCAAGCAAAATCCTTTCAAAAAAGGTTATCAAATTAGGAATTCAAAAACAAACAGAAAAAATGCTTTACTGTGAAAAAATACATGCAAACCAAAGAATGTATACATTATGGGATCCTTTTTGGAATGTGTATAAATGAATAAGAAGAACTTAATGACTGATCCTACCAAACCTTATTCATCCAGCCATGTAGCCTTTACTTACCTGTGTAACTGAATTGACTTTACTAAGTTAGTTAAAGGTACTGTGGAAAGTTAAAATTTTCCAGTCGTGTCTCTAGCATTTTAGAGATAGAAAAAAAATGCACAAGAATTTTCTCCCTCTTTATTCCCCCTTTAGGAAATAGAGGTTGAGTATTTGTTGTTCATTCTTCCCATGTTTCACAGATTCAGTACAAAAACCAAAACTGTCTAAGGAGCCTTGTAAGACTGAAAAGAGCTAAAGTTACAATGCAGGTGGAGAAAGGAGGGGAAATTCCATTTAATGTGGCTCTGTGACATGGTAGTTCACCTATTAAGGGCAAGAGGTTCTAGAGCTAGATGTTAGATATTTTCCCTATAACGGGCAAATGGTAGCTACACTGAAGGAAATGAAACAGTAATGAGTATAAAAAAGGTTTCTCCAATGAAGACCACGATGTGATGCTGTCTGGATTTAGGGGACCATTTATGATCATTTTCATACTAATATTTCATATTTGCAATAATCCATATGCAATATGCCATGTTTGGTACCAGTAGAAAGGCTATAATCTGTTAGGAGTGATTCTATGGTTTATATCAGGATCAGCAACCTTTGCCAGGTCCCATGCCAAGCCCAGCCACTGCACCATCAGCCAGTGCCAGGGGTGGAACCAAAGGGGGATGGTGCCAGGCTTCAGGTTCCCAGCTGGGGGCAGAACAAAGGCCAGAATCTGCTGGTGGGAGGCCTCCAGGTAGGCCAACCTACCCTCTTCCCAGCTAGGTCCAGGGCCCACTCCCGCTGGGCAGGCTGACCCACCCTTTTCCTGGCTGGGGCTGTCTCCTGCCGGCTGCGGCACTTCTGGTTCTTGGCTGGGGCCAGGTGGCAGGCACTTCTGTTTCCCGGCTGGGGTCAGGGCTGGACCCAGAACGAGCTCCCGTTGGCTGCAGCGCCTCCAGTTCCCCAGAAGGCTGACCCACACTCTTCCCAGCTGAGGGCCGGCGCAGCTCTGGTCAGGCCGACTCGTCCTGCTTCCCTCCATCAGCCCCACCCAGCAGGGGTTGGGGCCTGCAGGGCCAGGAGCCCCACGCACCAAAGCTTTTTTTTCCCTGCTGGCCATGCTCCCCAGTGGGGCAGCGCAGCCAGCAGGGGTTTGCAGCCACATCAAGCGGCTCTTGTGGCCCCAAGCTGCACTGGGAGCAGGGTCAGTGGGGCATCCTGAGTAGCTGTGCCGCCAGGCTTGGCCTGTGTGCCATGTTCAGCACGGGTGCCAAGGGTTGCCGACCCCTGGTTTATATGTAGATGTCATGTCTGTATTAGAAGTTAGGATTAGGTTTATTCTATTTGTGTTTCAAGTTATTGCATTCTGGGACATTCCCAGACTGGATGTCTACAAACCATTGTCTCCTTAATGGCTCTTAAGGAAGCTCCCAGGTATAGTTGTCCCAGGGAGAAACCTGTTGAGCAACTAGGACTTGCCCCTGTGACTCAACCCCATTTTGAGTTTGCAGAGTCTGCACAGAATGGGAAAGGCTGGAGGTGATATAAGGCAGCAGCCCCAGCTCCATTTTGTCTTCAGTCACCAGTCTATAATCTGGAACTATTCCTCTGCGACCGAACAAAGGACTGAGACCCACCCAGGTACTGGGTGTCTTCTAGAGGAATTGAACTAACCTGCAAACTCCAAATTTCTCCATGGACTTGCTTTATATTGACTCTGAATCATCTGTATGTATGTGATTCATTTTGATCTTTTAACACTTCACATATTTTGTTTCTTTTCTTTTTATATTAAAAGTTTACTTTTAGTCACTAAAGGACTGGTTGTCAGCAGTGGCATTGCTGGCACTGGGCTCGAGCCCCGAATCCTGGTGCTGGAGCTCCAGGTCTGCCAATGACAGCAGCTGCAGTGGTTGTGCGCTTACAGCGCTCAAACCCCAAGTCCTAGCACCCGAGCCCCTGGTCACTTCCCGGGCCAGGGGTGCTCCTGGTTGTCAATGTGGTGTTTTGGGTGAGATCCAAGTCTATATTGTTCTGGGCAATGTGGCTGACCCTTTGGGGTCAGGAGAAACTATTTCTTTATGAGACCCAGTTGCTAGGTGCGGACCATAGGGGCTGATGTGCAATAAAGGGGGCTGTTTCTATTTTGTTATGCTTCGTGATGACCAGTGTGGGGAATCAGAAGCATGTTTTGTTACTGACTGGGTGACTGTTTTAAGCACACTCGCCAGTGCATTGGGGGTTTGGTTTCTGGTTTTGCAGCTTGCCCTGATTTTTTACACATTCGGGAGGTTATCCCAGGAGGCCCAGGTAACACATGATACCAGTGGAGTTTGGGCCCAGAGTCCAGGAGACTTCTAGGGCAGAAAACCTGATTAGATTTGGGCCCGGAAGGTAAAGTCAGAAGCCTGATTTTTCCAGTTAAGAAGAGCTGGGAGGACAGTCTAGGACAGAAAATGAGCTCTGGCACTAAGAGAAGACGTAGAGAAAAGTATGACCTTTTGTATGGTGAAAGACTTTATTTTGGGACACTGAGCATTGACAATTGCTTCTGTCATTAAACCAGTCCCAAGAAGGGATGCTGTTAACCAGGAAGCCTGTATGCAGTTCTCAAGGGACCATGAAGTAGGGGAAAAAAGGGACAGAATATTGCAGTGTAACCTGAGGCCCCGAGGGATTGCTCTGTAAATGGCAACCCTATACAAGAACAGTTTACATTTGGTCTTTGCCAGGCTTTTTATAGTGTTGTTAGTCTTGTGGTGAAGTAAATCATGCATTCTTTATATTTTGCATTGCAAAAGTAAGAACATGCAGTTTATTTACCTTACTTGGCACTTGCTGCTTAATACTTAACTCAATACATGTTGAGTTACATAAGCAATAATATGCAAAGAAAAGTAATTTTGTTCCAGTAACAGAAACTATTTTCACACCTTATAAATTATGTTATTTTAAAAACCATATTATATTGTAGTGTCACTACAGCAAAGGCTTCTGAAAGGCCGTAGTTAAAATACCCACCTTTGGGGATATCTGTTTATCTAGACCATATGTTTAGGCCTATATCTTTCCTTACATGAAAGAAGTTTGTCTATTAGCCTGAAGCTTCTGAGGTTCACCTTGCAAGAGCTACTTATAGATGAGCTTGCTAGGGTCACGATTTGTCTATCTCTGCTGTTCAGTACAAGGACAAAAGTTTGTACAGTGCTAATCCCAGTTAGACTTCAGTGCTGACATATGTCATGCGTACTACCACAATACAAATATTTAACTTAATAATTCATGAGAAGTAATGATTCTCTTTTCCAATAATATCAGCATAATGGGTTCAATTTCATTTAGAATGACATGAATTACAATGTATGGGATAAATACATCTGAAACTGTTTCGATTATAGTCATAAAACTGGAAAACGAAGACCAAACTCAAATTTAGTGATAATGTTTGTACCACAATAAAAATTGCACTATGTAGTGACACCAGCCTAGAACAAACCTTGCTCTATCCCTCCCACCCAAAATGATAAAAGAGCAGATAGGAGAGAGAGTTCTTTAATGATCGCAAGGTAACAGCAGCCCATTTTTTCCTCCTTTCTCCTGCCTCATGTTTCTGGCTACAGACTTCCAGGGCATGACCAAAGAAGATATGGTGACATTTACCTCACAGTGCAACATCACAACATCATGATTCAAATATCTTCATGAGATCTGACTTTGGCATGGCAGATTCAAAACAAACCAAGTATGAGAAAACTCAGATTTCTTGTTACACAAGCTTCCATTTTAGACTGAATGAGCCAGCCAGCCCTATGCAACCCAAAATGTTATGCAACTGAAATCCCTGAGACTGTTTCAGTCTTTGATATAAATTACAGTATTTCTAAATATTTATTACAAAAATCAACTGTATAAAACTCAACCCATAAGAACTGAGAGCCAACAATGCACATTTTGAACCCTTTGTCAGACTGTACGTATTTATACAATCACTCTCATTGGCAGCACAGTGGCTACTGCAATTTATCAGGCCAAAAGAAATACTTCAAAATTCTGTCTTATACAGATTTATGTGCTCCATTTTACCTGAAAGAGTCATTAAAGCAAAATAAAATTTAACTTATGTGAAGTTAAGACTGACATTTCTTCTGAATTCATCTCTTGTGACTAGCTCTCATGATTATAGTAACATACCTATATGCACTACAGTACATCCCTGCTTTCATTTCTCTTCATTATATTCATAAGCTTACTTCTCTGTTGATTTACATGGGTTATATATTTAGGATTTAAAAATCCTTATGTAACAGAATTAGAATGGAAAAGAGTCACCCCATGTCTGTGCTAGTTGACAGTAAATGCCCTTGACTGCATTATACAACATGCTGCCTCACAAAAAAAGCAATTTACTCTATGTAAGTCAATGAAAACTTTCAGTAAACAAGTTTTTATTTAATATTCCTATGTTTCCCTTAAACCAAGTTTCTTATCATGGACTGATATTTAATACAAAATCTTATAGAAGATGTGAGTGTAGCAATGTGGAGTGGTCACCCTCTGACTGAGACACCAGAAGAGGGCCACACCACCCTTGCTGGACAAAGCAGGGAACTACGGAGCCACAGGCATGGAAGCAGAGGGGCAGAAGCAAGGGAGAAAGGGGAATTATAAAGAGTAGCTGGAAGGATTCAGTGGGGAGGGTGTCACTGAGGAAGCCAGATGTCCAGTGGTTAAATTAAACTGGAATGCCCTGGAACAGCATTCTGGGGCCAACAAATTCGAGGGGCCAGTGTTCCAGGGCCCTGAAAAATAGAAAAATCAGGCAGAAGGCATGTTTCACCCTGTCCTGGCCCAGGAGCTGTGGCCAGGTTGGAGGGGTTCTCAGGTTCTCAAATCTCCCGCCCTGAGCACGCTCAGTCAGTGTTTGGATCAGGGAAGGGGTCTGGGGAGCTAGTGGGCAGGCAGGGAAGGGTCGCAGGGGATCAGGGAGCCAGTGAGTGGGTGAGTCATGGAAGGGGGTCAGGGAGTCAGTGGGCAGTGGGGAAGGGGCAGAGGGGTGTTGGGGAACTGCCAGGGAAGGGACTGGGGAGCCGGCAGGCAGGCATGTAAAAGAAGGGGGTTGGGGGGGGGAATAGGCAGGCGTTGAGTAAGAGATCCAGCAGGCAGGTGGGTAAGGGGCCTGGGAGGGTTGGGGAGCTGGCAGGAAAGAGACCCAAGGGTCAGGGTCGGGGAGCTGGCCTGGTGGGGATTCTGAGGAAGGGGCCTGGGGATGTCAGGGAGTCAGCAGGATAGGGAAGGGGCCGGGGTCAGGTAGTCAGTGGGTCAGGGAAGGGGGCCAGTGTCGGGAGTCAGCAGATGGGAAAGGGGGACAGGGAGCTGGCAAGAAGGTGGGTAAGGGAGGGGGCAGGGGGTCGGGGAGTCAGCAGGTCGGAGAAGAGGGCCAGGGTTTGGAGCCAGCAGGTGGGTCAAGGAAGGGGACCTGGAAGCCAGCGGGCAGGGGGGTCAGCCATTGCAGAAGGATCCCAGGGGGTTGGGAAGTCAATGGGTCAGGGAAGGGGGATGGGGAGCTGGCGGGCAGATAGGTTGGCCATTGGGGAAGGGTTCTGGTGGGTCAGGGAGTCAGTGGGTTGGGGTAGGAGTCTGGGGAGCCAGTGGGTGGGTGGGTTGGGCATCAGGGAAGGGTCTTGGGGGGTGGGGAGTCAGTGGGTTGGGGAAGGGAGCCAGGGTCAGGAGCCAGTGGGTAGGCAAGTTGGGGAAGGGATCAGGGAGTCAGCAGGTCGGGAAAGGGAGCTGGGGAGCTGGCATCAGGGGAGGGTCCTGAGGGTTGGGGAGTCAGAGAGTTGGGGATCAGGGCCAGGGAGCCAGAGGGTCAGGGAAAGGGCCAGGGGTTGGGGATTCATAGGGTCTACATGGGTGACTATATATTTCAGAGATCAAATGTAAAATTATTATTTTTTGCTTGTGCTTGGGAGGTCAATGACACATAGAACAAATTTTATTTTTCTGGATTTTTTCCCCTCTCTCTTTGTTCCCATTTTGCTGAGTCCATGCTAATAACGATACTACTGTCCAGGATGGAGACAGCATCTCCTCCATTACAGATCTGAGGAATTGTGCACTTTTGCTAGTCATTCTAGAGCCTAAAATATGAATTATTCAAAATGTGCCTTGTTGCACAGTGCTCATTTGCCCTGTATATGCATTCTACATGCTCGCTCACTATTTATAGGAAGCAACAACCAATTTCTTCCTAAAATGTCTATTAAAATGGATCTTTCAAACTGCTCCCACTTTGGGGATGACCAAGTACAGCTGATACTTCTTAGTAGTTTAGATATTGTCTTTTTCTTGTCCTGATCTTTTTTTAAAACCTGGGTTTGATTTATGAGCAACGTATACAGTGACCCACTGAGAGCAAATTATATTTTGGAGGCTAAGACAAGATGATCATAGACTCACAGAACTGGAAGGGACCAAGAGAGGTCACGGAGTCCGCCCTCTGCATTCGTGCCAGGACCAATTACCATCTGGGGGGCCCAGGGTGGAGCATGTGAAGCCAGGATCAGGGGTGGGGGGAGGAGTGAGCAGCATGTGAGGCCAGGATCAGGGTAGCGCAGAGGGGGCAGTGTGCGAGACCAGGATGAGGGTAAGGGAGTGGAGGAGGCAGTATGTGAGGCTGGGATAGGTGTGGAGGGCAGAGGGGCAGTATGTGAGGCCAGGATCAGAGCAAGGGGGCAGCAGAGGCAGAGTGTGAGGCTGGGATTGAGGTCAGGGAGGTGCAGAGGCAGCATGTGAGGCCAGGGTCAAGGCCAGTATTTTTAAGGAGGGATAACCATATTTTTGGAGTGATAATGGATGAATATGGTACTAAGTGGTTGCAAATGCCTACCTGGGCTGGGGCCCACATATCCATGAAGGGGGCCCAGATAACATGGGAAGGGGGCCCAGAGATTAGGAGGTTTCCAGGGCCCATCAAATTATATTTTAACCACTGCAGATGGCTCTAGGGTGCTGCCAGAGCCCACAAGACTCAGATATACCCAAGGACGGTCCCCTGAGCCCTTTAGAACCCTGCCCGTGAAGGACTCACTATACTTTCCTGCAAGGGAAACTCGGGTGGAGCCCCCAGAGCAATCAGCAGGGGAAGACCGGGAGGAGCTGTCCTCCACTGAGGGACCTAACAAGAGGGGCGTTGCTGGATAGCAAACAGACCCAGGGCTCAGGCCCACAGGCTCCACCTGTGCTAGACCCTGCCCCTGTCATGAGTCCACCCCCACAACAGACACCCTCCCCCCTCCCATGACCCAACAGGCCTTATCCCTATCCTGGGCCACACTTGAAACTGGAATTCACATGAAATATTTTGAAGTGGGGAAGTTCCACATGAAATGGAAATTTTGGAAACATGGAAATGTGATGTTTCTGAAACTAAATATGCTCCCAGGGGCCATGCCAGCTGATGACTAAAGTTGAAGTTGTCAGTTTCTAGTCAGCAGCTGTCTAGGCACCAGTGCATTCTTACCATGTAGATTACCATGGATTATCCTGGTCCAGAGTGTTTAGCCTCTGTACCGCTCTCTCACCACACAGAGGCCCCATGCCATGCTGTGATACAACAACTCCTTCATACCCCTCTGCATTAAAATTGTAAAATGAGTAATCATTCACCTCCAGTGTTCCCTACAAATTAATCAAGGTGCTGGCAATGTCCTCTTATAAGCTCACAGACCATGTGAGGAGGACATATAAAAATTCTCCTCCTCTGACAAGGCAGATCATTCCCTATCTCCTACAGGTTTCTGTTACTAAACATCAGGAGTCAGGAAGATCAGAAAATAGGAGTCAGAGAGAGGGGTGGTGGATCAGACCATCCCTGGGACTTCCAGTCAACTTGTTTAGGTTCTCCAGGTACTGGAGAAGTGGATGGCATCTAGGTGCCCAGATGAAAGATGACACCCTGCTGACCCACGCTGAAGACACCTACCACTACAGTTCTCAAGCTTTTAAAATAGAGCCCACGCCTTCCCTGAACTTTGCTGTAAAGCTTTGCCCTCCACTTTGAGTGGCAGCATAAGATTGGGGAGCAAGGGAGTGGAAGGATGGTAGCACAGCAGCTGCAATTTGCCATGCTGGGCTGCTTATACCACAGGGCAGGAAATTTAAAAAGGCTCTGACCCTCTCCCAGCTTCCAGGTGTACGCAATCCAGGTAGGGGAAGTTGGGGAACTCATGAGGCAAGCAGGCAGGCTGGCTGGGGCTGCCAGTGCAGTGCTGTGAGCAGGGTCACACCAAACTGGGAGACCCAGTCAGACAGCCAGGCTACCCGCCTTCTGCCTCCCCTGCAAATAACCAAAGAGAGGACAACGAAGTGAACTGAAAATAGCATTACCAGATACCAAAGCATGGAAAAGAGGACACAGAAGTATGAAAAGGAGGACATTGGAGGACATATGGAGAAAATATAGTATTCATGTAATATTCTTCTGTTTTTAGAGGGCCCTGGATCACTTCTCTCTAAAAATATGGTGTTCCAGGGCATTCCAGCACACTTTAACTCATGTGAGTAAAAAGCCAGACAAAATCATGTATTTTAAAAATGACTCCCGGACAGAGGACATGAAGGTAAAAAGGAGGACATGTCCTCCTTTTGCCTGACATTTGGTAACCGTAACTGAAAACAAAGCAGAGAAGCCTCCTGCAGTATTCCTCCTACCCTGCCCTTAGCTCCTGCCAGACTCCCAATCCCCCTTCTATGGAAACAAAGCAGAGAGGATTTAGCAGCAAAAACTAAGTAAGCCCACTCCTACAGGAAAGAATGAGTCCAAACCAAAAATACAGCATTACTGGGACCACACTATCCAATGCAAGACAGACAACATTACAGGAATTCACAATAAAGTACGGCAACTATAAAACAAAACAAGCAAGGCACTTTGAAAGAGTAACAAATTTATTTATTGCTAGAGCTTTTGTGGGTGAAATCCCATTTTGTCAGACACTTGAAAATGGTTTCCAAATGGGATTCGCTCATGTGATGAATAAATGTGTTACTCTTTAAAAGTACCACAGGACTCTTTTCTATTTTTACTGGATTAAACTAACATGGCCTCCCCCCCGGGAACTTTTCAGTAAAAGGATGGTTAACTTTGTGGCATGCTGCCTGGTAGGTGTATTTATGCTGTGCACAATTCACAGTAGGGCAAAACTGAAGAGCAGAATAAATAGTGACATTAAGTAGTGACATTATTGGTACGTCAAGCCTCACTCATGATCTCCCAACAGAACTCTCAAATCTCAGGAATTTTTTCCCCAGGCCCAGTCTGCTAAAATTTGCTCAGTCTTCTGTAGCCACAATGTAGGGACACAGATAAAATGAATAGAATTTACCTTTAAAAAATCTGTTATGATATTAAAGAACAGATACACAGTGTTGCATAACTAAAATATTTAGCTCAGTTTAATAGACATTATAACCAATATTTAACAAAGCTCCATATTGTAAATTTGGAACTCATTTTATATTCTTGATTAAATTTCTTTTAGATGTAACACTGTGTAATTTCATTTAAATATGTATGAAAAAGATGTGTGAATGAAGGGTGTGTGATGGGATCAGTTGATGCCAGCCTCTCCTGATGAAATGCAAGTACCACTTTAATGGATGAACAATTCAAACTAATCTCTGAAAAGCAAGAAGAATCCACCCCAGAAAGAGAAGAACAAAATACAAGATCAAAGTCATGTCTGCAAATGACTGGTGATGAATAATCATCAGACAGGAGCTTTGAGGCAGCAAGACACGGCAAGCCTCACACTCACATGAGACTCAGTAAGTACAAAAAAAACATGAAAATGTGTCTCATTCTCCAACTGTCATCTTAGAGCACCAGATTCATGACCTAGAGAGACCTGGCTCCCTCCTTGTGCCAAGCTTAGCTGCCCATTGGGATGGCTCTAGCAACACGTAAAAGGACTGGTAATTATATCATGCCAGCTTCCAAAATTTCATGGGTATCAGTCTATGTTCCCTCTAAGGTGCACGGCCGCACACCTAAAAATAACCTCCCCGGGCAAGGCTGTCCCATTCCCGCGCACAGGGAGGGCCAAGCAGCAGCACAGCCCAGATTGGCTGGGCAGGCCAGCAGAGCATCAGCTGGGGGAAGGCAGCGGAGCCAGGGCAAGGCACACAAAGCGGCGGAGGATCGGCAGGGGTGGGGGGGGGAGCAGGGCTGGGCTGGGCTGGGCTGGGCCAGCTGAGTAGCAGGGGGGAGGCGGGGCCAAGCAGGGCAAGGCTGGCAAAGCGGCCAAGGATCGGCCAGGTGGCAGGGGGGGAGCGGGGCCGGGGCCAGGGAGGGCCAGGCCACGCCAGAAAAGCGGCCGAGGATCTGCCGGAGTGGGGGATGGAGCAGGGCTGGGGCCAGGCCAGCTGAGCAGTGGGGAGGGGTGCCGGGGACGGGGCAGAATGAGGCCAGCAAAGCAGCTGAGAATCGGCCAGGTGAGGGGGGAAAAGTGGCCAAGGATCAGCTGGGGCAGGGGTGCTGGGGCTGGGCAGGGCAAGGCCAGCAAAAGCAGTTAAGGATCAGTGGGGGCTGGGGCCAGGCGGGGCCAGGCCGGGAAAGCAGCCGAGGATCAGCGGGGGGGGGCAGGAGCCTGGCAGGGCCATGCCAGCAGAGTGGCTGAGCTTTGGCCCAGGGCTGGGAGTTCAGGCTGGCAAAGTTGCTGAGGATTGGAAGAGGGGGTAGCCTGAACCATGGCCAAGGATCAGCTGGGGGAGGGGGCAGCCTCGGAGAGCAGCTGAAGATGGGCAGGGGGGGGCAGGCCTTCAGGCAAGCTGAGGATCAGCTTTTCATTTCTAGTAAGTAGAAGGTTTAAAAAACAAACAAACTAACAAAGAGCAGTTTATAGGGAGGGGGAAAAAATATCAAGTGGCAGTGGAGTACATAATTATCATTTAGATCTAGAAGCTTGCCTTTTTTGTGTGTGTGTGTATGTGTGTGTGTGGTTTTGTTTTATTTTATTGTTATAGTATCTTCATAGCTCAGTTAGTAGCACAGCAGGCTTATAATGTCAGGGTCATGGGTTCAAGTCCTGTGTTGGATTTTTTTTTAACTTTTGGCCTGTTGCTTCTTAGGGAAGGGCTACATTGGGGGAAAAATATATAGCAACCACTAATAAAATGAAGGAAAATAAAGTGTATCATGATTAAAATTACTAACAGTGACCAATTAAGTAAAACAAACAAAGGGACACATTTGAATTGGCTAGAAACAATATTGGACAAATTTTTTTAAATTGTAAAATGGGCTGCTGTGCAAAATGAAAAACAAGGCAAATTAGCTGCTTTCCCTTTAACTTTTTTTATGCCCTTATTCATTTTGGAAAACTGACAAAGGCAGACAAACAACACTGAAGAATTGATGACACAATGTCACATAAGCATAGAATACATTCAAATTATTAATAAAACAATTTTAAATAACTTAATTTTTCATTGTTCTATACTTTTCAATAATTTCCATCACGTGAATTTGCACAAAAATTTTATTCAGAAAAAGTTCTGCACATGGGTTGAAAATTTTGCACACAAGCCGCCAAACCTTAGAGGGAACATTGGATCAGTGTGTCTGGTTTTTGCTATTTTCACATTTACAAATAAATGTGGCATATTGTCTTGTCCCCTGAATAAGATCCCGCTAATCTTTTCTAACAATTCCATTTCCTCTCTTATACCAAAAGGGCACCTACTAAAATGATGAGCAACAAGAACACCCAAAAGAAAAGACTAGCAGGATCTTATTCAGGGGACAAGGCAATATGCCAAATTTATTGTAAATAAATAAGGAAAACAAAAAGCAGTCTCTCTCTCACACACAAGAAGTTCTGCAACCTGGTATATATTTACCAGTCCTTTCATGTGTTACTTGAGCCAGCCTAGTGGCCAGCTAGCTGGGCACAGGGAAGGAGGCAGGCCTCTGTCGGTCATGAATCTGATGCTTCAAGATGATAGCTGCAGAATGAGACCCCAAAGTTTTCATGTTCTTACCATCTTTTATACTTGCTGACCCTCATGTAAGTCTGTGGGCTTTGCTGTGTCATGTTGCCCTCAGGGTTTGTTTGAGATCATTGGTCACCAGTCACTTGCAGGCTTGATTGTATTTTGTTCTTTTCTTTCTGGGGTAGCTCCTTCTGTTTGCTTTAATCAGAGATGTCTGCATTGTTCAGCTAGTTAGGTGGTAATTGTGGTCCATCAAGACAGGCCAGCAATTGAGACTGGCCCCTCCACACACACACACACACACACCCTTCCTTCACACATTTAAATGAACATACACAGCATATGCCTTAACTAGGTTTCATCAAGTATACAAAATGGAGTACAATATTTAAGCAGGAGTTCCAAACTGGCAATATGGAGTCTTGTTGGACATTGGTTGTAATGCCTATTTGTCAGGGTTACAGAATTATTTCACTTATGACACTAAAGAACATATACCCAACATTAATTAACATGTAATTTAAAGGTAAATACAATTAATTATCTCTGTCCCTCCATACTATCTGTCTCTGCCCCACACCTCCAGTCACTTTCTGCTTAATGTAGAACAATCTCACACACAAGAGAACAATTTCAAGCACAGGATAAATACTAGGCACAGCATATGGTGGTGTTCAGCAAAGTTCAACTTTACAAATAATATCACTGTTGAGGTTATCCTCCCAGACCACCTGCTGCACCAGCCTCACAACTGAGGCAACAAGGTGAGGGTAAGAGACCCCACAGTTGTGCCAGGCCAGCTCCACTGCCATGTGAGACCCTGTGATCAGACCAGGCAGCTCCACCACCTGGGCATGTGGTGAGGGCAGGGGACCCCAGGCCAGACCAGCCCTGACACATGGGCATGGGGAGAGGGCAGGAGACTCTGGGTTGGCACCCAAGCCTTGCCCCCTGAGCCGTGGGGGGCTCCCTGGCCAGGGCTGCGTCACAGCAGCCTGGCCACCAACCTGATCCCCAGGGACCCAAGGCTGAGGGATCGTCCCTGGCTCACCAGCCTTCTGCTGACCTGACCCTGGCCTGGACAGAGGCCGAGGAACATCCCTTGGCTCACCCGGGGCTCATGTGAGGGGCTCCATTCCCAGACCACCCACCCCCAAGGCCCATAGGCCATGGGGGTTTCCCCCCTGCAGGCAATGGGGAGATGCTCATGGACCCAGCTGGGACCTAGAGGCCATGGGGGGAATACCCCCAGCCCAGGGGTACCCCCCACCAATCCCAGCTGGGCTCCAGATGTCTATGGACACTGCCCCTCATCCCACCCAGGGCCCGGAAGCCTAGGGGTAGCCCCCTAAATCCCACCTGGGCCCCAGACACCTAGGGACACCCCCACCAGTCCCAAATGGGCCCCTAAGGTTTGGGGGCACTCCTGCCCATCCCTCTCAGGGTCTGGAGGCCTATTGGCACCTCCCACAGCCCACCCAGGTCCCAAAGGCCTGGGAGAATCCCCCCACCCCACCTGGGGCCCAGAGGTCAGGGACTAATTCCCTGCTTCCACCCAGGGGCTGGAGCCCATGCAGGGAAGTCCCCCTTGGCCGCAGGCAGCCCTTCCTCTCCCCCCCACACTTGACCAGGTCCGGTGGAGCGCGGGTCCGCTGCTCTATCTCGGCGTTTACCTTTCTGCCACCCATCCCTCCCCGGATGAGAACTGGCACGATTTGGAGGACAGGGTCGTTGGGCGGCTGCGGAGATGGACGGGACTGCTGCGGTGCCTCTCCCTTCGTGGGAGGGCGCTGGTGGTCAACCAGCTTGTCCTGTCCATGCTCTGGCACTGGCTCAACACCCTGGTCCCGCCCCTGAGGTTCCTGGCCCACCTCCAGAAGACAGTTCTGGAGTTCTTTTGGCCAGGACTGCACTGGGTCTCTGCAGGGATCCTGAGTCTTCCCCTGGAGGAGGGAGGGCAGGGCCTGTGCTGTGTCCACAGCCAGGTCCAAGCCTTCCGCCTCCAGGCCCTGCAGAGACTCCTTTATGGTGCAGGTAGTCCGGCATGGAGCCACCTGGCGCACACCTTCCTCCGCCGCTACCGAGGGCTCCGATACGACCGGCAGCTCCTTTATATCCAGCTGAGAGGTGGTCCGCGAGACCTCTCCGAGCTGCCGGCCTTCTACCAGGACCTCCTCCGGACCTGGAGGCTGGTTTCGGCCTCCAGGTCCCTTGTGCCCACCGAGGGGGAGGACCTCCTCGCGGAGCCCCTGCTACACAATCCCCATCTGAGTGTGCAGGCAGCGGAGGCCCCCTCCGTGAGGCGGAGGTTGGTCCTGGCAGGCGTCACCAGGGTCGGAGACCTCCTGGACTATACCCGGGGGGACTGGGTGGATCCCCTAGTGCTCGTTCAGCGCATGGGGCTCTCCACCCTCCGGACCCCCCGGCGCCTACTCCAGGAGGTGAAGGCGGCCCTGCCCCCCACTGCTCGGGCTTACCTAGAGCGGGTCCTGCGAGAGGGTACCCCCCGCCCTCCTCTCAGTCCCGGCCCTCCGGAGCTTGCGATCGGGCCCCGGCCCCGCGAGCCCCCCCCGGCCGCCCCCGCCCCATGCTCCGAGCCGGCTGCTAGAGCTGCAGCCGGTCCCCTTCCGAACCGCGCCCCGCAAACACCTGTACACGCTCGTGCTCCACACTCTCCACTTCCTCGCCCTCGTGTCCCGCCCCAACACCAAGTGGCGGGACCTCCTTCCACCTGCGGACGGCGAGGACCCCCGGTGGGCCAGCCTCTATGCCACCTTGACCCCACGGCCCACCGGGGACATTAGTTGGCGGCTCCTGCATGGAGCCGTGAGCACGGGCGTGTACTTGGCGCGGTTCACCCCCATTCCAGACACCTGCCTCTTCTGCGGCGAGAGGGAGACCCTGGCGCACGCCTATCTTGAATGCGCCAGGTTGCAGCCCCTCTTCCGGCTCCTCCAGAACCTCTTCCTGAGGTTCTGGTTGCACTTCTCCCCACACACGTTCCTTTACTCACTCCTGATTCGCGGCCCCACGAAGTCGCGGGACCTCCTCGCCAGCCTCCTCCTGGCCTACGCAAAACAGGCCATCTATAAGACCAGGGAGAGGAGGCTGGCTGAGGGAGGGGCCTGCAACTGTGGGGCCTACTTCCGGTCCCTGGTCCGTTCACGTCTCCGGGCAGAGTTCCTCTGGGCGGCATCCGCTGGCTCCCTCGACACATTCCGGGAGCAGTGGGCGCTGTCCGGGGTTCTCTGCTCGGTGTCCCCCTCCGGTTCCCTAATTCTGAACCTCTGACCCCCACACCCACTCCCGTTTTGTCATTATTTGTCCCCGGAAATCAGTTGGCCCCGGGCCTAGGACCACCTCCCCTTGAGCTGGGGGAGGGGTGTTAGCGGTGGGTGGGCTTACGTCCACCCACCTCCCTGGCGACCAAATAGGCACACTTGACCAGGGCCTCCAGCCACCTCCCCCCCCTCCACTCCTACCTGCTGTGTCCTGCAGAGAGAAGCCCAGGCTGGAGCTGCTGCCTCTGTTTGAAACTCCCTCCTCCCCCCCCCCCCCGGCTGAGCCACAGGCGCTGCTGCAGCACCTGGGTGGGGGAGGGGCAGCTGCAGCTCAGAGGCTCAGTGAGCTCCCTCACTGCCTGCGCTGCCGGGGACTGCCCCCATCTCCCTGTGCCGGCACTGGGGGTCCAGGGAAAAGACTCGGGGCTCCCCCGGGGAGATTCAGGGCACGGGCCCCCTGCGCCCAGTGCCAGCAACGCCCCTGCCTAACAACCTGAAGGAACTGCCCCCCACCGAAGGCTCCTGTGACCTCACGGAGCTGCCACCCGTGGAAGAACGTGGAGAGTTGCCAGACCTACCAACAGTTGACAGCGAGGGCCTGATCAGCCTTCCTTTAACTGTGTACCCCTGATGACCCAGAAGACATTCCAGGGCTACAGACTCTTGGGTGCCTGCTCTGCCCTGCTTGAGGGTCATCTCTTTGCAATTGTTCTACCCTGCAGAGCCGGGAGGTAGAACTGCAAAGTGGAGTGGCCACCTTCTGAGCGGGACGCCAGAGGAGGGCTGCATTGGACCACACTCCTACAGTGCACATTTGGCATATGTCCAAAAAATCATAGGAGGACTGTATGAAATTTCTACTGATACTACCAATATGTTTAAATTTGCTATTTTCCCCAAAGATGTTGCAGATATCTGCCCATATACTAGAATTAATTATTTGTATTACCATAGCATCTATGAGCCATCACCACAGAGCAAGATCCCATTGAGAGGCTCTGTACAAACACATAAAAACCACAGTCCCACAGAGAGTTTAGTCTCAGGGCAGGTCTACATGGTGGCAGGATTTTGGCAGTAACTGAAGTGACTGCCTACAACCTACTCAGCTCAGCATCAAAAGGAAATGCCCTCCCTTCAACTCAGCGCTACTCTCCTTACCAGGCTGGTCTCCAGAGAATGACTTCCTGATTGGCTGAGCAAGTCTTCACAGATTCAATCAGTTGATTGGGAAGATCGATCTGATGCCACCATCAGTGAAGATGACTCCTAAAGAAGGACATGAGACAACAGCTGGAGACAGGCTTAAAAAGGAATGACAAGAAAACAGTGAGACAATATTGATCAGAATCAAAGGCCTAATTTGTTAAGGTTTTGGTAAGCATTACAATGTTAAGCAAGGTCTGAATGAGTTCTCCCCTGCCAACCTGGCCGTAGGAAAGGAAATGGGTTTCAGATTTTTCTGAAAAAATTGAAATCAAGATATTTGCTTGAATATGAGGTGCTCAGCATGATGGGACTGCTTTGCCCAAATGATCACTTTGGCTGTTCTGTGTTACAGATCAGTTTAGTGTTAAATGTAGGGATAATGAAATGTTGTTCCCCTTATTGTATAAAAAAGGGCAGCACAACTGTGCTTAGCCTGTTCTTATTGAAGCATCACTAGCATCTGAACAGAACTGGCTAAGCCAGGAACTCAGGTGCATGTACTGTATGTATGAATAAACTCCCAATTCCTAATCAGAAAGAGTTTGAGACTCTTCTGAGGTTCCTCATTTAAGTGTACAGCACTGCCCTGGAACAGGTCCAATAGGACCTCTGAACATTCACCTTCCCCCTTGTAGTTTTCCTCTATATCAGTGTTTACCAGATATACTGGCCTATATTATGCAACTTCAGTTCCGTTTTTAACGGCTTGTTAGCAAAGGAACCAAGATCAGTTCTTGTTTTAGATTCAAGAGAACTTTCGTATGTAAGATTCTCTTAATAATCTGGGTCTCAGAACAGATTTCAATCACTTTCCACTTTTCCTTTGCTGGAAGAGGAAGCATATAGCTGTTTTAATGGTTTCTGCCTCCAGCAGCAGGACTATTTGCTCACTGAAAATTAGTTGCCTATAAACTATTTGTCTTACCTGGGTGATTGTGATGGTCAATAACATTATGATCATGACTTTTAGAAGACTGTTATAAATCTTGTACAAAGCATGCCTTGTTAGAGATCATTTGAAAACCCATAATTTGCTAGATATTATCCTGGCAAAATATGTGTCACAGTTATATGAGAAGTTATTTTTTATTAGGTATCGTTGTTACAGCATGCTCCAAAATTTGGACAAACAGATCCCAACCAGTTTTTAGAAACAAAAGCTCCCAGGTAGCCCAGACAGGTGTTAAAGACCTCAGAACCTCAGTGCTGAAGCTGGGCAGGAGCACTTTCCTACACTAGATTATTTCAGCTCTAAGTAAGCATTTAACAAAACAAATCTCCTACTGGAAACTTAATTAGTTCTATCTTTGAACAATGGGAGATGGAAATTAAGCCATGGTTAGAGCTCTTAGGCATGTACATATATAATACATGTGTGAACATTGATGGAGGTGAAGACAAATATTCCTGCCTAGAAGTGTAGGCACTGTAATTTATACATACAGTCAAATTTGTTTACAGATAGCTATAAATGGAAGGAAGCCATAGCTGCTACCCATTGTGTTGTACCACTTTATAATTGTTCAAGTGATGCTGCCTTTGTAGGTTAGGCTACTGCCATGGGATCCAGGAAGGTATACAGTTGCCTAAATCCCAGCCTCAGGCACTTAACTCCCAGTTTTGACTCCACTGCGACCCACAAAACTCTTGCCAGATGTTGTAGGTGCCTAATCTCATTTGATGCCTATATTTTTCTGACTAAGAGTTATTTGGGTATCTGTGTTCCTGATTCTGGTTATTTACACTGCTCTCCCAGTCTAGACATTAGGACATTTATCTCCCACCTAAGCACCATCTCCCCCCCAGTGATTCACAAGTCAGTGGAAGATTGGCAATCAGCTTCTGCACCCTAAGTCACATGTGGGGCCCAATCTGGAACACATGCTCAGAGTTACTTAAGATAATCAGTGTAACATGCCAACCAGAGGGTTGCGTATTTAGCTCCACCTTTTCTCTGAGATAGGCAGCTGCCTCTACTCAGCAATTCATGAATGTGAACCGGTGGCCAGTAGTCAGCCAGCTTAGGTGCCTAAAATGTTTCTTGAAGGAATGAGTTAGGGACCTTCCTTGTTCCACACAAAATGTCTGGAGGAGGATGACCTGCCATTGTCTACCTTATAACTTTTAACCCAGTGGTTAAAGGGATATGGAAGATCCAGGCCCAGTTCCTCCCTGTCCCTGCCTGAGAAGAAGAAAGGATTGAAGAGACATCTCCCCACCTCTCAAGACTGTTCTACAGCCATTAACTTATGGGATATTCTGGTGTAGGGATCCCTCAGTGTCTCCTGAGAAAGCTGTTGCATGGTGTATATATAATGAAAGTGTGTTTGGAGCTGGGGACTGAGACCTGTGATGTCGCTCCTCCCCAAGTGCTCTAAAAAACAGATTACACAGTCATTTTCACTTTTGCCATCATTTTGGTCCAGTGATTAATGACTTTATAGTTGAGTCCTGAGGGTACCTATATGGGAGGAGGGAGGTACTAGGTCCAGTCCTCCTGCTCCAGCCACTTTTCATTATTTCTTTCAGAGAAGTGTGGAACAAAATATCAAAGTTGGGGATGTGGAGAAGAAGAGGAATGGACAACTCTGCATTACACTCTAGCCATTTTGAGCCGATTCATATGCAAGTTACTATAGTATTTATCAAACGTATTTCTTGTCATGATGCTGGCTTTATTCTGATAATATTCACCCTCTGACATTTATCTAGTACATTTGTCCACCACCCTACATTTCTTGAACCAAAATAAGGTGGGAGAGCAGAGCCCAGCCCCCAAACTGGCCTGCTCTACCTGGGGCTCCTGGAGATGGCCAAGCAGCTGCTGGGAGTTGGGGCTTCTAGGGTCACATGCCTGCTGCACAGGGTCAGCGGGAAAGACCTGGGCCATGCAGCCAGCGGGGCTGAGTGGTGAGTAGAGCGGGACTGGGTAGATCAGAGTAGGCGAGCCAGGGAAGGTCCCTTTTCCCCCCTGTGATTTTTTGATGGGTTACAGCTAGTTCTTACATAATTAGCTGAAACAAGTATACTACAGCTCATGAGATCAAACACAGTCTACCTTCAAAATGTAAACTCAGAATAAATTGAGAAAAGCTTAAGTTACAAGTATGTATCAAGAAAAAGAAACTTCTTGGGGCACGCAATAATAAGTACTGCAGTTTCTCATTAACTTCAGAATCTCAATCATAGCCCAGTTTTATCATAAGAGATACACAGAAAAGTCAAAAGACAACTTGGCGAGTCCCTCTCTACATCACTCCCCTCTTTTTTAGAGGAAAGGGTATTTAAAAGTGCTGTACATGACATGGTTACTAGGTTCAAGACTTGCATAGGACATAAATATTATTGTTCAAGATAATAGGCAACTTCATGGCTATGGCAGAAGCCAAATGTTAATGATCAGGGCCAGTCCTACCAGGGGTGTCACTACAGATAAATATTGGGGGGCCCCAGCCCCCACCAGACACAAGGCCCTGATCTGTTCTCTTCCCCCCCCCAGTGGCTCCCCGAGCCCTTCCCAACCCCCCCCAGCAGCTCCCTGAGTCCTTCCCAACCCTCCGCTGGCAGCCCCCCAAGCCCTACCCTAACCCCCAGTCCCACTGCCCTGGGCCGACCCCCTCCCCTGCACCCTTTCCCTGCAGGGCTGGTGTGCCTGCCCCCAGACCCCCACCCCACTCACTTACCCAGCCACAGGGGGAGAACAGGGCTGTGGCAGTGGCTGAGGCCCACAAGGCCCTTGGCATGATTATCAGGCCAGGACAGGAGTTTTAGCAACTCCCAGGCCCAGCCTGGGGCAGCTCCCTACCGGCTGAAAGACTCTGTCTTCTGGCTGGGTAGAGGCCATGGCCCAGCAGCATTCCCTGTGTGGGGGTGCAATGGTGAACCTCTGTGCAGTTTAGTGGCAGGCTACTCAGGGACTGGCCCTGAGTTTCAGGGGGGCTGAGGCCCACTGAACCCTGCTCCCCAGCTATACCACTGAGTCCTAAAATGGAGGCAACTTGGTGGTTGTTTAGGGTGCCAAACAGTAGGGCATGCGAAGGGTGCTCCCCAGAATAGGTAAGGCTATCCTTTGGGGGCCAAGCAGGGCAATTGCCCCAGCCCCTGAGTAAGCAGAGCAGTGCGGGGCCTGCACCACTGCCTCCCCATGGCCACACTGTTTCCCACCTCTTCCCCGCTGCTTTTGGTGCTGACCTGAAGGCAGCAGGCAGGGCCATCCTTAAGGGGGGGCAGGAGAGGCAACCGCTCTAGGCCTGGTGCTTTGGGGGGGGGGCCTTGCACTTTTGGGGATCCCATGCAGCAGGCTGGAGTAAGGAAGAAGGGAGCTTTTTCAAGCTGTGGGACTAGGGAGCAGCTCTGGCTGGTCAGGGAAGGGAATTCAGACAGGCAGTGTTTGGTTACAGGAACTCTTAAGTAGCCACCTTCCCACAACTGCTCCCTGAGGGGAAGAGAAAGGGCAAGTGTTGAGATAAAACTTATCGAGCCAGCCTCAGTCAAGCAAATGGGGACAAAGTCAGGAGAATGTCACATCCCCAACCTTTACAAAACAGGACCTTCTCTTTGAATTTACATCAGCATCTCCAGAAAGCGTTTGAGATATTAAGGAACTTTTTTCCTTCTACACTTAACAAGAGTTTTCAGTCTGCAGGGATGTCTTTTTGAGCAAACTTCTCTGTGCAGATAATGATGTATTATACCTGAGAGAGAAAACCCCAGGCTAGCACTTATATGAAAATACTGGGTGTTTAGGGTTAATGGCCATCAATCACCACATTAAAGAAGTTTTTTGTCCTTCATTCTGCACTGTAAATAAGCCCCATTGTCACTGATTGCAGTCAGACCACCAGTCCCAAAGCATGGCAAAGAGGAAAGCAACTGTGGCCATGTGAGTGTAGTTTAGTGAAACAAACAAGGAATCCTGTGGCACTTTTAAAGACTAACAAATTTAATTTGTTAGCTTTTAAAAGTGCCACAAGACTCCTTGTTTGTTTTACATCAGGGTATCTGAGAGGAGGCTAAAGTTCCCTTCTTTCTTCCTCTCATTCTCACAGTACCTGAGTTTTGTTACTTAGATCACCTGCAGAGCAATGAGGAATGTATGAATACATATATTAAAATAAGATGGAAAAGGAGAGAGTCAGGCAGCATAAAGGAAATAACATACATTAGACAATTGGAATCCAGTGCTTTAAGGTGAGAGAGGACCTGAATTTATTTCTTGATATTATCCAAAAATAGCATCTCTTGCTCTGAATTTTCAGTTTAACAAAAATTTGATCTAAGAAATTATTCAACTTGTAAAATTGTGTGCCCATCTTGAACAGAAAACCAGAACCACAAAGAAGAGTACCTCCAGATGCTCCTGTCCACTTGGCTGTGAGGTTGATGAAACATCACCATGACACATTCAGTCTTGCCTATCCCAAACATCAAAAATAGTCACAAGTCTGGCTTAAATATATCATTAAAACTCACTTAAAAATAAAGAGATGTTTAAAGAAATAATAAATGGGGGAGCTATTTTCTCTGACTTCTGGGTTTTGAGCCTTTAGGATAAAGTCAGGTCATGTTTTTCTGCTTCTCTCTGCAACTTTTTAGCCTGAGGGCTAGACATTTATGATTTTATTAAAGAAAAATTGACACTGCCCAGTGTTCCCTCTAAGCTCATGATGCAGCTGAACAAGTTATGGGTGCACAAGTTATTAGGGAGCCAGCGGGCAGCAGGGAAGAAGCCTGTTGGGGCCTGGAGAACCAGCAGGGAAATTGCTCAGCTGCATCATCAGCTTAGAGCAGTGGTTCCCAAACTTTTTCAGGCTGGGGACCCCTTTGTAACCAAAAAAAGACTTTGCGGACCTCCCCGGCTGATTATATAATCTCCTGCATGGGCAGACTCTGGCCCACACCAGTGGGACAGCTGGTGAGCAGTGCTGCAGCAGCTGTGGTCCCCTGCCCTTTCCCCTCCTGGGGAGCTGCTATGGCTCCATCCCCCTGCTAGGAGACAGCCACAGAAGGGGAAAGGCAGCCCTGGCAGGGAGCATCAGGGCTGTAGCTAGATTCCGGCCCTGGGTAGGGAGAGGCTCTGCAGACCCCCTGCAAAGTGTCTGTGGACCTCTGTGGGTCCCCGGACCACAGGTTGGGAACCACTGGCTTAGAGGGAACATTGTGCTGCAAAGTTTAAAATGGGCCCCCCCCCAAGTGATTCGCCCTGGGCCCCGCTCCCCCTTAGTAACGGCCCTGGCAGCAGGGCTGGGCTGGGGGGGCTGAAGCATGGAGCTGGCCTCTGCTCTGGGCCAACCTGCCCCACCCTTGGGGCAGGGAACAGCCAGCCCAGGGATGGAGTAGGCCAGCCTGGAGGACAGACTCCACTCTCCTTCCCCTCCCCTGGGCTGGCTGTTCTGCCCTGGGGGTGGGGAGGGCCAGCCCAGAGGTGAGGTGGGAAAGCAGAGCCCAGCCCCAAACTGGCCTGCTCCACCCATAGCTCAGGAGAGGGGCAGGCTTGCAGTAGGCCAGCCAAGGGGCCCCCCCACAGGCCAATTATCCCTGGCCTCACTGTCACTGTGTGCACATCTGCACCCTGGGCTATGATCTACATAATTTTCCTGTTCACTTATACACTGGAATTGTATGCTTTGCTGCCAATTATAGCATCCATAAAGAAACACTGCATGGTAATGACCTATTCTACATGATTTCTATGATGAAATGTTTCCTACACCTTCATAGGTGTGGACAACCCTGTAATATGCTTTCTATGGCTCAGGGATGAAGGAACAGATAGAGGTCCCTCCCAGCAGCAGTGAGCCTGAAAGAGTCAAAGGTATGCTAATGGAGGTGCCTGTGAAGAAACAAAGGAATCACCTCAGCCCTGAAAGGAGGGGCTGAGGGGTTTGGAAACAAAAACCGAGACCTGGAAATTTTAAGAGGCTTCTGAGCTGGGACTCTCCATCTTGAAACAACTTCAAGCAAGATCTGGGCCCTGCCTGGCCTCAGGCAGAGAGTGGCTGTGCAAACATCTAACAGCCAAACACCTTGAGCATAAACTTGTTTGGACTATGAGGTTAGTGTAAGTGAAAGTATTAGGTTAGCATGTGTATTTTGCCTTATTTTCTTGTGGTCTCTGACTTATACTGTGATTCTTCCATGATTGGCCATATTCTCACTTAGAATTATAATCTGATCCATAAATTAGTAGTTGTTATACCTAAAGCTGTGTGATCTTTAGTGGGTGTGAGTGAAGGAGGCTGGGTACAATCCATTTCTTTGTTAAATGGACGGACTTGAGTGTGTGGTGGTTGGGAGTGGTTCCCAGTCTCTGTAGACAGAGGATCCTGGTTTAGTAACTGGGGCTGGGGATGCTTGCTAGGGGACGGTCTCTCGAGTAGCCAGGGGGCATACATCCACTGCCTGGGACTGATTGCATGCAAGAGGCTGGAGTGGACTGAGTCAGGAATGAGTGGTCACTTGGCAAAGCAGGGTGAATCGGGGTTCAGAAGTGGAAACTGGGAGGTCACAGCAGCACAACAGACGGATCTGGGGAATGGTCTGTCATACCCACATCCCACTAGGAATGGGGTGCCAAAATCATAGGTGCCTAGGACTCCAAAAAGCCTTGGGCCAGCCCCATTAATGCTGATACTATTAGATTTATAATTTAACTTCAAGCAGTCACCCTTGAAGTTACCTCTCTCTGGGAATATGAAAAGGTTGATGTAGTTGCATTACACTAGTTTTGCTCATTTCCCTCAAGGTTATAAAAAGCAAATGGTCTTCATTGCAGTGTACTCTCTAACAAAGAATACAATTAGACTTGCTCTTTCAGTTATTTGTATGTTAATTCACTATATTTCTCAAACTCTGCAGCAGACTGAAGATGCTGTAGGTTACTCTGCCATCAATGTATTTCTCAGAAGGTATTGACAGTGAAATTCCCCAAGGCTGTGTCCACACACAAGCCCTTGTTTCGAAACAAGCCGTTTTGAAATTTTAAAAAGCTATTTCAAAATAAGAAAAAAGCGGGAATCGAAATAGCATGCTATTTCGAGATGGGGAGAGGATGGGCAGGGAGGCTTGTGCCAGGCCAGGGTGCCCCACCCCCAGGATTCCCCTGCCCCCCCGCCACTTCCACTGTGGGTGGGGGGTGCTGGGGAACCCCGGATGGGAGGTGGCCCCAGCCCCACCCGCGGCAGAAGCAGTGGGGGGGCCACTGGGGAAGCCCCCCCACCCATGGCAGGAGCGGTGGGAGGGGACAGGGGAAACTCCCCGTCCCCAGCAGGTGGGGCCAAGGATTCCCAGGGGCAGGGTGCCCTGGGCTTGGGGGCAGCCCCAGCAGTGGGGTGAGCCACCCCTGGACCGGCCCCCCCGGGGTGGCTGCAGTCCCCCTGACCGGGCTGCGGGGCTGGCAGCTCCCCTGCAGCCCAGGCGGGGGGCAGAGCCCTGGGGGTGCCCCAGCCAGCTTCCCTTTGCCAGGAGTAGGGGGGCAAAGGGGGCTGAGGCACCTGCCCCCCCCCCCTGCTCCCAGCAAGGGGAAGCAGTGGGAAGCTGGCTGGGGCACCCTCGGACCCCCTGCACTCCACTCAGCACCCTGGCCAGGGTGCTGATCTCTGGCCAGGGTGCTGGGGGAGGGTTGGACCTTCCCCCAAGGTGCTATGCAACCTCGGAGGAAGGTCCTTGTTATTTTGAAACAATCCTTGTTTCGAAATAACATGTCCAAATGGCGTTATTTTGAAACAACTGGTTTCGAAATAACCCTCCTTTTGAAAGCAAAGCGGTTTAAGCTGTTTCGAAAGGAGGAGGAGCTCCCTCCTTTCGAAACAAGAAAACAGTCATGTGGACATAGGGACTTTTATTTCAGAACAACCAGTGTTGTTTCGAAATAAAAGCCCTGTGTGGACATACCCCAAATGTGCTACTGTATGAAGAAAACTGGAATGAAAAGTGGCTTCTTTAAAAAAAAAAAAAAAAAAGTCCCAGAAAGAGAGGCTTTCTGAGCTGAATAGTGTTGCTTAAGTGGCACTCTGAGTCACAGAATGTGTGTCCAAATTTATATCTTGTATCAATCTATGATGGCAATGGCCACACTAGAAACTGTTAGACAAAAGTGAATGGTTCAATACAGTGATGTTTCCTTCATCCCCAGCTGCCCAGAGAAGAGGAAAGGAAATACTTTTTGACATCTTGGAACAGCTTTTAGTTTGCAGCTTCTGATGTGCTGCTTAACAAGAAATTGGAAGGTTACGTACCTGTAAACGTCCTTCAAGATGGGGCTGCTCGATCCCAACCTGCGCCAATGGTGTATCTGGCATTTGTCGGTCCTATGACTGTCCTAGACACTTTAGGCACCTATTGTGGGGGTCACTGAGCAGGAAGGCCTTGTTGCAACTCATGCAGGGCTTGAATCCCGGCATGGCTGGGACGATGTCAGCACATGTGGAGGCTTTGTGCAACTAAGATGGTGACTCGGACTGTCTGGAACCCAGAGGGAAGATGTCCAGGAAGAGGTTTTCCCACTCAAGCATCCATGAGGTCAGTAGAAACAGGTGTGGGTTGGTTCCAGGACCACTGCTGAAGGCTGAAAGGAGAGACTGAAGGAGGGGTGGGGTCAGGGCCACCTATATACTGCACAGGTGTGCAGGACAGATCGGGGCATTGGCGACTGACCCTACAGAGACAGGCTAGGGCAAAAAAGTTCCTGGGCACCCATGCGCTGTGGCATGTAGACCCCTAATTTAGAATTGATGTGAATAGTGCTCAAAGAAGAAATTAGGGCTAGGCATCTGGCATGCCTCTTCTCTTCTGGCACCTCCACTTTCTTGCTTAGTATTAGTGCTTTCGTTCCTGAATGTTACTAGGACTATCTTGTATAAGCTGCTCTGTAAGCTGGGCCTGCATCAGAGCCCAGTGCTGTTCATACAATACATGTAGCATAGCCTTTCCCCCCCTTCATGCACAGAGGAACTCATGCCATCTGCTGTATTGCACAGAAGTGACAGAAGGCACAATAAAGCCTATAGTCTTCAAATTCAATGAAGATGTTGACCCAAATAGGATTTTATTCTTTGAACATGAAATGTTTTGGAGCATGACTGGATAAGAGCCACTTGGCTTTCTCTTCTGCATGTTTATCTTCTCTTGCAATGTATTTAAACAATGAATGAATTTCTAGTGCTTGCCTTTCACTTGGAGGATGGGATTAGGTAACAAGCAAAGGACAGACATGTCTGTTTCCCAGGTTAGATATCACTCCTGCAAAGACAGGAGTAAATGAAGTAGCTTCCTGAAATATGTTGGAAGGTGTCTACCAAGTCTGAGCATATGCATACATGTAGAAAGGTACACATACGCTATGTCTACACTACAAGGCTTAGTTAAGCTGGCTTAGTAAGGCCTACTTTAAAATGGCTTAAAGTAGACTTTACTAAGCCAGTTTAGAGCATCCGCACTCAACATTCCAGGAGACTGCCCATGTCCATACTGGCAGCTGCTAGGTTGTGCTAGGAGTGGTGCATTGTGGGTAGCTGGCCCACAGTGCACCACAGCAGAAGTGCCCCACTCTCTCAGCCACTCCTTTACTACAGAAAGTGAGTGACCACACCACCCTCCATACTCCATGTGGCAACAAGGAGATCAGGGAGCCTGACACGGCCCAGCAATGTGCCAGTACAGCACTCCACACTCTCCATGCATTACCCAGATTCCTCCAGCTCTGGACCAGGTGCCACAGGGCAATTGCCAGCACAGGGACAGGCCACAGCAATTTTTAATATTCAAACACTGGGAAACAGCACATAGAAGAAGTTGAAGTCAAATCACCTGTTGTGATGGGAAAAGAACCCATAGCCAAATGTTCCCTCTAAGGGGAGAGGGCAGCTGAGCAACTCCGGTTGCTCGCTGCGCTCCCGCCCCCCCCCCCGCTCCTGCCCGCCCCACCCCCCCCGCTCCCGCTCGGCCCCCACTTACCTTGGGGCTGGACTGGAGCCAGAGGGCCCAGCCATAACTCCCGGGCCAGAGGAGCTCTATGGAGCATGCCCAGATTTTCTGGGCATGCTCCTTTGGAGCTTCTCTGGGCAGGAGTTTTCAAAACTCCCAGCCCCAGAGGAGTTCTCTGCAGGGACTCCGGCTGCCGGCAGCTTTTGCTGCCGGCAGTTTTCGCTGCGCTGGCAGCTGTGGCGGGCTGCGCCACAGCGCGCCAGTGCAGCTTAGAGGGAACATTGCCCATAGCCACAATTTAATCCTGCTTCCACACAACCTAATCTAAAAGAAATAGCAACAAATGTGTAGATGTCGTCTTTTTGTAGGAACTTTAATAAAAGTGTTAAACTGCAACACTGTAGTTTTATTAATTTACTAAGCAAATGTGAGATGACACTTGTTGCCTATCTAGCCTCCACTGTCTTCCTCACCTCACAATTTTTGTTGCCTGTCTTTATCAGATTTCCAGAATACATATACAGAGTACCATATTAGGTATCTAAAGAAAGCTCATAATTTTTCATGCTTCATAACCATTGTTAGATGTAGGAATGGATAAGATTTTAAAATATACTATATATATAGAAAGTGTACTTCATGGACTTCTAGAAAAAGTAGTCATGGTGGATCATATGTCTTAGTGATAATGGCTCATTCCAGCAGGAGGGATTTGTCACCCTTCCCTGTGATATGATTAGCCAGTGATGTGATGCATGGCTCATTTGTCTAGCCTTGTCCCATTCCAAGACTTTCCATGGAAAATCAGAGACAGCTGCGGACAACTGAAACCTTGTGGAGGGGGGGAAAAAAAAAAAAAAAGAAACACTGCAACAAGACAAACTCACCTTCCCTGCAACTGAAGATTCTTTTAGTATAACACAGATTGGGCTGAAGAAGGGGAGAGATGGAGAATCTACTTGAGAGGAGGAGAGAATCGTATGTACTTTTTTTTGGTTTGGTTTTTATTGAGTATTGGCCTCTGTGCGCTCCTTGCTCAGCTGCATCCGGTGTTGTGACCTTTTATGTTCTGAAGCAATTGTCTTGCTTTCTTGTTCTTTAGCCACTGCTTTTCTTGTTACACAGAGCATGCACTTCTATGATTAGAGGGGTGTGTGCGTATGTGAGAGACAGCAAGGAATTCATGGTATTGTTTAAAACCTTTTAAAAACTTGAGAATTAGGTTTTTGTCTCTCTCCCCATTAAGATGAGGTATTGTAACAGTCTTGAGATCAATTTACCACCTGACTTGTGCCTAGGGGTCAGATTCAAAGCTGCTAAAAAAATAGGACCAAATTTGTTCAGCCATGTATTCTGAAACTCCACATGGGCTGACATCCTCCTTTTGATGATGTTCTCTGTTTACATAAATAATTGATTTACACCTTTAGTGTAAAACAGCTTTCAAGATTGGAATGGGAGGGGGGGGAAGATGTGGGGTTGGGCTGAGAAGGGGAGACACATGGGGTTGGGCTGAAGAAGGGGGAGAGATGGCATCAGGCTGGAGAAGGGGGAGAGATGCGGGATCAAGTTGGGGGAAGGCAACATGGGCTGTAGTGCTAGGATGCAGGGCTGGGGCTAAGACATGGGAGGTTTTGATGTGTTGCACACAGCTGGGGACACTCCCAACTGTGTTGGGCCTTCTCTCCAGCCTCCATCCCCATGTTTCAGATAGCTAGGAGGCCAGTTAAGTTGACTTAAGTCAACTCCTGGGCCACATTGGCTTAAGTCGACTTAATAAAGTCAACTTAACTGCTAAGTCGACTTTACAAGTGAGAGTTATTAAGTCAACTTAAGCAATGCTTAAGTCAACTTAATATCTTTTCAATGTGGCCAGGGCTTTATTTAAGTCAACTTAAGGGGCGTTAAGTCAACTTAAACCCATGGCGTAGACATGCCTATATAGAGAGGATGTTTTGAGGAAAGCACTTTATCAGCCCTGATTTAGGCCAGTCACACTACTCTCACCTGCACCATGAATTACACTGGCCATTCCAAATGAATGCTGTTAATCTTTGCATATACAGGCTGATGGTGAGATATAATTTCTTGCAAACTATTTAAGGGATGATTTAGAGAGATCTTTCTTTTTAACTGGCTCTTTATATCCCTCCACCTGCAAAGCCAACTGCCTTAGAATCATAAAAACTGGAAGGGACCATGAGAGGCCATCAAGTCCAGTCCCCTGCACCCATGGCAGAACCAAGTATCCTTTTAAATCATCCCTGGCAGGTGTTTGTCTAACCTGCTCTTAAAAATTTCTAGTGATGGAGGTTCCACAACCTCCCTAGGCAACTTATTCCAGTAGTTAATAACCCTCACAGTTAGGATTTTGTTTTTCTAATGTCCATCCTAAACCTCCCTTGGTTTAATTTAAGCCAATTGCTTCTTCTCCTATGATCAGCAGGTAAGGGGAGTAATTTTTCTCCCTCCTCCTCATGATGAAAGTTTAGGTATTTGAAAACTGTTATCATGCCCCTCCCAGTCCCCTCTTTTCCAGACTAAACAAACCCAAATTCTTTTAATCTTCCCTCAAAAGTCAAGTGTTCTAGACCTTTAATCAACCTTAAAAAAAACCTAGGGGTCCTGTGGCACTTTTAAAGGCTAACAAATTTATTTATTGCATGAGATTTTGAGAGAAAAATCCCACTTCATCAGATGCTTAAAGATGGGGAGCTTACAAAATGGGAGGAAAAGAAATACAGGGAAGTCATAGGATCAGGTCAGACTGTGTAAGTCAGGTCACCTATCGGGCAGCCATTCCGGTTATCTAGGGGCAACCATCTGTGGTCTCGGCCGCTGGGTGCATCCAGCGCCCCAAGCCCCTGCCTTTGAGCCCAGCAGGGCAAGGCAGATGAAGTAAGCTAGGCTTCAGCCCTCCACCAGGCAAGCAGTTATAAAGTCCCTCACACAGTCAGAGTTCACAGGGTAAGGTTCAGTGTTGGGGGTTCACAGTTGTGAGGGATGAGGGGGAGGGAGACACAGTTCCACCCACTCTACTGCATCTCAGCCCAGGGCACTATTGGGTGGCCACAGGCCACCAAGAGCCCATGGTGCACCTGCCAAAACACACTGGGTTGTACAGGGCTAGTCCACACCCCTCCCCTGGGCTACTTCCTCCCTACCAAATCCCCAGGTACCTTCCCCACTGTATACCTTAAGCCTTTGCTGCAGGTGGATCCAGACCTCCCTCTGTACCTTCAGCCAGCAGTAGTTCCTCCAGGTTACAGGCACTGGTCAGCCCCAGGTCTGCCACATCCTCTGCAGAGGGCAGCTCATCCAGGTCCTGCAGACCCTGCTCACCTCCTCCCTCAGCTGGTTCCTCAGCCAAAGGTAACTCCTCCAGGTCCTCACCTTGGGCAGGGTAGGTGGGGTCATCAAGGTTCTGGGTACACCCTCACTCTCCCTGATCAGGGAGCTCCACCTTCTCCCCTATGACTGCTCAGTCCGCTCCCTTAAATAGTCCTCCCTTCCTCCAGCCCAGCCCCTTTGGTTCCTGGCCCACACTGGGTCCATGCCCTTTCCTGACCAGCAGGGAGAGTGCAAGAGCCTAGGTCTGGGTTTCACCTTGCTACAGACTGTTACAGCAAATTGAAGCAGTTGTTTAAATTCAAACAGTGGAGAACAGCATATAGAGATAGGTGAGGTCAAATCACCTGTCATAATAAGAAAAAAGCCCAATATCCCTATTTAACCCTAAGGCAACAGTGTCAAACTTGCATATGAATTCCAATTCTGTAGCTTCTCTTTGAAGCTTTGATTTGTAATCCATTTGTCTAAGTACAGCTATTAACAAATCATCAATGGAGTGAGCAGGGAGATTAAAGTGTTTCCCTGTTGGTTTTTGAATGTTGTTATTTCTGAAGTCAGATTTGTGTCCATTTATTCTTTGGCACAGAGAGTGTCCTGACAGGTACCCAGAAGTCAGCTACTACCAGAGAAGTCCAAGAAACAAAACAACAGATCACCACTGGTCATCATTTACAACCCCCAAGTTAGAGCTCTACAGCACATCATCAAGGATCTACAGCCTATTCTACAAGATGATCCCTCACTCTCGCAAGTCTTGGGAAACAGACCTTTCCTTGCTTACAGACAGCCTCCCAACCTTAAGCAGATACTCACCAGCAACTATAAATCAAACAACAGAAACATTAAAGCAGGCACATATCCCTGTAACAAACCCCGTTACCAACTTTGCTCACGTATCTGCACAGAAGACACCATCACAGGACCTACTCAAACCAGCTACTCCATGAAAGGCTCATTCACCAAGGAGATTTAGGCCTTCATGTGCTGGCAATGTCCCTCTTCCTTATACATTGGACAAACAGGACAGTCTCTGTGCAAAAGAATACATGGACACAAATCTGACATCAGAAATAACATTCAAAAACCAAAAGGCGAACACTTCAAACTCTCTGCTCATTCCACTGATGATTTATTAATATCTGTATGTAGCAAATGTTTTGCTATGTGACAGAAATGCCCCCCGGCTTTATATATTGGACAAATAGAACAGTCTCTGTGCAAAAAAATAAATGGACAAAACTCTGACATCAGGAATCACAACATTCAAAAACCAGTAAGTGAACACTTCAATCTTTCTAATCACTCCACGGCTATGTTCCCTCTAAGGTGCGCGGCTGCGCGGCCGCACACCTAAAAATCCCTCCCCGCGCAAGGCTGTCCCATTCCTGCGCACAGGGAGGGCCAAGCCAGCAGCACAGCTCAGGATTGGCTGGGCAGGCCAGCAGAGCATCAGCTGGGGGAAGGCAGCGGAGCCAGGGCAAGTCAGAAAAAGCGGCGGAGGATAGACAGGGATGGGGGGGAGCAGGGCTGGGATTGGCTGGGCCAGCTGAGTAGCAGGGGGAGGCGGGGCCAAGCAGGGCAAGGCTGGCAAAGCGGCCAAAGGATTGGCCAGGCGGTGGGGGGGGAGTGGGGCTGGGGCCAGGCCGGAAAAGCGGCCAAGGATTGGCCAGGGCGGGGGATGGAGCAGGGTTGGGGCTAGGCCAGCTGCGCAGTGGGGAGGGGTGCCGGGGACGGGCAGAACGAGGCCAGCAAAGCAGCCGAGGATCGGCCAGGTGGGGGAGGAAATGCAGCCAAGGATCAGCTGGGGCGGGGGTGCTGGGGCTGGGCAGGGCAAGGCCAGCAAAAGCAGTTAAGGATCAGTGGGGGCTGGGGCCGGGCCAGGCCAGCAGAGCAGCTGGGAGGGGCCAGGGCCAGGCAGGGCCAGGCCGGGAAAGCAGCCGAGGATCAGCGGGGGGAGTGGGGCAGGAGCCTGGCAGGGCCATGCCAGCAGAGCGGCTGAGCTTTGGCCCAGGGCTGGGAGTTCAGGCTGGTAAAGTTGCTGAGGATTGGAAGAGGGGGCAGCCTGAACCATGGTCAAGGATCAGCTGAGGGAGGGGGCAGCCTGGGAGAGCAGCTGAAGATGGGCGGGAGGGGGCAGGCCTTAAGCACAGCTGAGGATCAGCTTTTCATTTCTGGTAAGTAGAATGTTTAAAAAACAAACTAACAAAGAGCAGTTTATAGGGAGGGCAAAAAATGTCAAGTGGCAGTGGAATACATAATTATCATTTAGTCCTAGAAGCTTGCCCTTTTTTTTTTTTTTTTTGTGGTTTTGTTTTATTGTTGACAGTATCTTCATAGCTCAGCTGGTAGAGCAGCACCCTTATAATGTCAGGGTCATGGGTTCAAGTGCTGTGTTGGATTTTTTAACTTTTGGCCTGTTGCTTTTTAGGGAAGGGCTAAATTGGGGGAAAAATATATAGCAACCACTAATAAAATGAAGGAAAATAAAGCGGATCATGATTAAAATTACTAACAGTGACCAATTAAGTAAAACAAACAAAGGGACACATTTGAATTGGCTAGAAACAATTTCGGAAAAAAAATTTTAAATTGTAAAATGGGCTGCTGTGCAAAATGAAAAACAAGGCAAATTAGCTGCTTTCCCTTTAACTTTTTTTATGTCCTTATTCATTTTGGAAAACTGACAAAGGCAGACAAACAACACTGAAGAATTGATGACACAATGTCACATAAGCATAGAATACATTCAAATTATTAATAAAACAATTTTAAATAACTTAATTTTTCATTGTTCTATACTTTTCAATAATTTCCATCACGTGAATTTGCACAAAAATTTTATTCAGAAAAAGTTCTGCACATGGGTTGAAAATTTTGCACACAAGCCGCCAAACCTTAGAGGGAACATTGCTCCATGGATGATTTGCTAATAGCTGTGCTCAAACGAATGAATAACATATCAAAACTTCAAAGAGAAACTCCAGAACTGCAAATCAAATGCAAACTTGACCGGGTGGTTTCAGGACTAAATAAGGATTTTAGATTTTTCTTCTCATTACAACAGGTGTTTTGAACTTATCTTCCTCTGAATGCTGTTTCTCAGTGTTTGAATCTAAACTACTGCATTGATTTGCTGTTACAGTCTGACTTGATCCTATGCCTGCCACTTCCCTGCATATATTTTTCTCCCATTCTGTAAGTTCTCCATCTTCAAAGCATCTGATGAAGTGAGATTTTTCTCTCATAAAAGCTCATGTGATAAATAAATTTTTAGTCTTTAAAAGTGCCACAGGACTCCTTGTTTGTTTTGTTTAAATTGAAGGAGATTTTTCTTATGTTCTCAAAAGTATTCTAGATCTTTTTCAGTCTGTTCTATCATGTTTCATTAGTATCAAAAGGTCAACTCCCACTTCCAGTTAGTCCATCATGCCACCTTCCACACTCCACTTGTTAAATTTTTAAACAAGTTTTATGCTGTTCCCCCATGCTCTCCTTCCTGTCTTAGAGAAGCACCTCAAAAACATCTGTAAATCTAACTCATCATCCTCCTCCGAAACCCTCTTGTTGTGTAACTCTTCTGCCAGTTGGTATTTTCAACAACATGGGCCAGATTCAATATCTAGGGGTTCTTTTCAGTAGTATAACACAAAACCAGATTAAGCTTTCACCCAATGACCTAGGACAATTACACACCACCCCTTGGGCACTTCTAGATGCAGTACTACCCCCCCCCCCCCCGTTGCAAACACAGAGCCTGAATGTAGAAAAGACAGAATTAAAGCAATAAAAAGAGGGAAAATCATTAACTTGAGAAAATGCCACAAGCAGCATTCATATGCTGTGACACAATGCACCCCTTGTATCTCCTTATGGTGTGATTGTGCATCATTCTTGCTCAGCTTCATCATATAACTGTGTGTTGTTTAATGCAAAGTGTGACAGATAAGGTGTTTTTAAATGCCTGTGACATACTGAATGTTGTTATGATACTGTGTTTCTTGCAGTGTCATATGAGCAGTTATGAAGCTCTGCTCTGTAATATTCCCAAATATGTCACATTGTGTCACATCTGCTCTGTAATGTTCCCAAATACGTGTCACATCCAGACGAACACTGACTGCAGAGTGAGAATTAACATCTCGCTGAGACATACATACAGGGACAAATGGACTGGCCTCAGCATCAGATAAGGTGATACTCATTTGATTCAAGTAGAGGAAGCCATGCCAGACACTGCTGATCACCTAACCCCAGAGTGTGACAAGGGGACTCTCTTAAAAGAAAAGGCATTTCGGTCTCTGGAGCTTTCCCTTGTAATCCATCTATGAAGCAACACCAGGCAAATGAAAGACCATAGAGGGGAGCCTGGCTGAAGGAGTCAGCTCTCCTGTGCTGAGATAACATCAAAAACTGCAATGCTCCTGAAGTGTTAAGTTTAGTTTAGAATACAGTTTACCTTTTTATTTCTCCCTGATCAAATCTGATTTATATTCTTCTGTTTTATAATCACTTAAAATCTTTCTGTACTTATTATAGAAAGCAGTGCATGTGGTTTGTGTGTGAGTGTAGAGACTTCATTTAGAGTGACACAGCTGATGCATATCAATTTTTTTCTTTTTGATCAATCAAATAACCAGTGAACTTGCACAGTACAAAAACAGCACTTTCTAGAGTTGCATCTGGGATTGGGGATGTTGGTGGTGGAGTTGGGGGGGGTGTCACATCATTGCATAATCCCATTAGTGGCTGGCCAGAAGCACTCACTCAGGTCAATGACTATTTGCTTGCAGGGCCTTATATGGTTGCTGACCCAGGAGTGGGGGGTTCACAGAGCAAGCCAAGTGCAACAAGACCCCAAGAGTGGGGGATTGAGGTGACAAAGTGATATACCAGTCCAGATTGCAGAGAGGAGTGTCAATTTCAAAAGGGATAGCCATGTTAGTCTAGTTCAGTAAAAAACAACAAAGAGTTGTGTGGCACTTTAAGACTAACAGATTTATTTTTTGCATGAGCTTTTGTGGGACAAGATCCCACTTCCTCAGATGCTTCAAAGATGGGTGAACTTACAGAAAAGAATGAAACTAAAGGCAAGGGGGTGTAGAACATAGGATCAGGTCATAAGGTAACAGCAAATCAGAGCAGTTTACAGACTCAAACCCTGGGAAGCCTGAAGTCAAATTACCCTTAGTAATGGGAAAAGAACCCATAGTCTCGATTAAGTCCTGCTTTCACAGAATTTAGCTTGCATATTAATTCGAGTTCAGCTGTTTCTCTTTGAAGTCTTGATGTTCCAGGTACATCTCTAACGACAGTCGTTAACAAATCAGTCATCGGGTGATTAGGAAGATGGAAGTGCTCAGCAACTGGTTTCTTTGTTCTTTGATTTCTGATATCAGCTCTGTGCTCATTCAGTCTTTTACGGAGCGATCGTCCTGTTTGTCCAATATATAAGGTGTTGGGGCACTTCTTGCACATGATGGCATAGACCACATTAGTAGATGAGCAGGTAAATGAGCCTTTGATGGAGTACAAGGCTTGATTAGGACCTATGATGGTGTCTGTTGTGCAGATATGTGGGCAGACTTGGCAGCGTGGTTTTTTGCAGGGGTGTGTGCCTGCTTCAATGTTCCTGTTGTTAGATCTGTAGTTGCTGGTGAGTATCTGTTTAAGATTAGGGGGCTGCCTATAAGCAAGGAGTGGTCTGTCTCCTAATGCTTGAGAGAGAGAGGGATCATCTTTTAGAATAGGCTGTAGGTCCTTAATGATCTTTTGCAGAGGTCTGACTTGAGGATTGTACAGGACGATCGCTCCGTAAGAGACTGAATGAACACAGAGCTGATATCAGAAATCAAAGAACAAAGAAACCAGTTGCTGAGCACTTCCATCTTCCTAATCACCCGATGACTGATTTGTTAACGACTGTCGTTAGAGATGTACCTGGAACATCAAGACTTCAAAGAGAAACAGCTGAACTTGACTTAGTACGCAAGCTAAATTCTGTGAAAGCAGGACTTAATCGAGACTATGGGTTCTTTTCCCATTACAAAGGGTAATTTGACTTCAGGCTTCCCAGGGTTTGAGCCTGTAAACTGCTCTGATTTGCTGTTACCTTATGACCTGATCCTATGTTTTACACCCCCTTGCATTTAGTTTCATTCCCTTCTGTAAGTTCACCCATCTTCAAAGCATCTGAGGAAGTGGGATCTTGTCTCACAAAAGCTCATGCAAAAAATAAATCTTTTAGTCTTAAAGTGCCACACAACTCCTTGTTGTTTTTTCACTAGAGAGGAGTGTCACACATACATAAAACCACAGGGTAGCAGAGCAATGTGGGCCAGGGCTGCCTTCTGAGCACATCCCTCCTGGGCCAGCCAGTCCATCCCTAAAGCCAACCCTGCTGCTGAACCAGCAACAGCAGCAGACAGGCTCTCTCCATTCTCTCAGCCCAGCTCACTGGTGACTGGGTACACTGGTAGAAGGAAGAGAATACCCTCCCCAACATCAACCCCCACATCCCTGCTCCGTGCAGCAAACAGGAGGCAGCCTCCTACCCAGCCCATCTTTACCAGGGGTGACTCCAGACCAAGGGGAGGGGGCAGGAGGAGGAAGCAGGAACAGCAGTGGAGCAGGGAGATGGGAAGAGGGGTGCCCTGGTGTGACTAATATTTTTAAAAAATGTTACTTTATTTTAATTGCATAAGCTAAGTGCAATTACATGACAGCCCTACCTGTAATCACCTAAAATATATTGTTCTCTAGTTAATAAACTTATTTTATGTTCTCTTAACCACTTTGTGTTTGGATTAAAGTATGCAGGAAATATCATTGGGGATAACAAAGTTAGTGCATTATCATTTTCAAGGCCCGTTGCTGCCCTGAAGAGAGGGCCCTGTGCTGCACAGCCTCGGCCCTTAGGCTCAATCTAGGAGCCACATTGGGCGCCTCTCGCCAGCAGCCTGGCCCGGATCTGGCCCCTGCCAGCCAGCACCAGCACAGTAGGTGGCCCCAGCCTGGATCCAGTCCCTGCTGGCCAGCAGCGGATGGCCCCAGCCCAGATCTGGTCCCTGCTGGCCAGCAGCAGGCGGGCCAGGCCCAGTCTGCCCAGTGGGCTCAGCAGTAGCAATGCCTCTGTCATTCTCCTTTGCTGAAATGACAGATATGCTATGACCTGTACTCATGAGGCTGTCTGGATCATGGAGACCTTTGATGTTATTATTTAATATCAATATATCAATAATTCATATGAGATGTGGCATGTCAGGTACTGATAGAAAGATTAGAATGTACTAAATATGTTGATATTGTTTACGTGTATGTCATATCTATATTGGAAATTGTGGAGATGTTTGACATATCTATATTTCACCATGTGATGTGTTTTTGAGAGACACTCCAGACAGGATGGCTGCAGCAATCATCAGCTTAATGTTCCATTAAGGAAACTCAGGAGTACAATGAGCCTAGGTAGAGACCTAGTGAATTACTAGAACTTGCCAGTGTGACTCTGGACTCCATCTTATTCCTGTAAATTTCCATGTGCAGCATGGAAAAGGCCAAGGGACATAAAAAGCAGGTGTACCCCCACCATTGAATCTTCTAGCCTATAGCCTTCAGCCATTATCTACCTCCAAATCAATTCCTCTACAACTGAAGTTGCTTAATGAAGAATTGAGACCCATTCAGGTACTGGATGTATAACAGAAGAACCAAACAAACCTGCAAACTCCAAATTCTACTGAAAACCTGATGCATATGGACTTTTAAATATTTGGATGTATGTGATTGCTTTAATCCAGGGGTTCCCAACCTTTTCAAGGCTGGGGACCCCCTTTGCAGGGGAAAGGGGGTCCATGGCCCCCCCGGCTGGATGAGGCACCACTGCTACATGGCAAACGTGGCCCACACAGGGGCAGAATGTGGCCTGCTGCTCCCCGTGGCCGTGGCCTCCCTCCCCCAGGCCGGGAGCCACTGCGGCCATGGCCTCCTCCCCCTGCCTGTGGAGCTGGGAGCTGCCGCAGCTGTGGCCCCCTTCCCTGGGCCAGGAGCTGCTGCGGCTATGACCACCACCCCGACAGCCGCGACCATGGCCCCTTGCCCCGGTCTGGGAGCCGCCACAGCTGTGGCCCTCTGTGCTTACCCAGGGAGCCGGGAGCTGCCACAGTCATGGCCCCCTCCCAGCTGGTTCCCCTCCACACCCCCCCGTCCCTTTCCCCCCTTACCTGGCCATTGGAGTTGGGGCACCTGGCTGCCCCCCAGGGTTCTCTGAGCATGCTCTGCATGCTCAGGGCAGGGGTTTTAAAAACTCCCCATCTGGGGGAAGCTCCCTGCTGGCCTGCCAGAAGCCTGGATCTCCATGGCAACCGGAGACCCTGGGGCTTCCGGCACCAGCTCCTTGCCTCTCCGCAGACCCCCTGGAGCCGTGCTGTGGCCCACCAGGGGTCATCAGCCCACAGGTTGGGAACCACTGCTAATCCTTGAACAATTCTCTTACAGCTTGTTTCTTTCCTTTCATAATAAACCTTTACCTTCAGCTACTAAAGGCAGGGCCAGGTCTGGCCACGAGCCACTGAGGCTCTGGTGGGGCAGTCCAGAAGCTATACGCCATGCTCCCACTCCTTCCCGAACCAGCCCATGGGGCAGACTCCCCTCTCTCACCCCACCTCTGGGCTGGTCCTCCCTGCCCCTATGGTGGAACAGCCAGCCCAGGGGAGGGGTGGGAGAGCAGAGGCCCTGGGCTGGCATGCTCCGCCCCTGGGCCAGCTGTTCCCTTCCCTGGGGGTGGGCTGAGCCAGCCCAGAGCAGAGGCTGCGTTCCATGCCCCCTCCACCCCCTGGGGGGGGCACAAAAGCAAAAGCTGGCTTGGGGACCCACAGCCCCTTGAGCCAGCCCTGACTAAAGGACTGGCTGGCAGCGTGATATTTTGGGTAAGGTCCAAACTTATATTGATCTGGTAACATGACTGAAGCTTTGGGGTCAGGAAAACTCTTCTGGTAAAGAGTGCGAAGTTTTAAGTAACATCTTTTTACAAGACCCAGTGACTGATTGAGAGCCAGAGGCTGAAATGCAATAAAGGGGGCTCTTTATATTTTATTGTAGCTTCTTGATAACCAGTGTGGGGAATCAGCAGTGTTGTTTGTTTCCTGACTGGAAAAACTGACTTCAGTATCACCCATCACTACTGAGAGAACTTGCTTTCATTTTCCAGCCTGCCCTGCTCTTGCCATTTTTAGGTGGCTACCCTAGGCATGGTGGGGTCACAGTACTGCCTATATTGGTAAGCGTGCACTATAAAACACACATTTTTGGGGTCAAGACTGGGACTGAGAACATGTGGGTGTCACCCTGTAGGTAATTTATGCATGGCTACCAAGTAGCTGGGAGAAAGTTGTATACTGGAGATTGTATGTAAACAAAAGCTGGAGAGGCAGTTCTTCACTAGCAAAGCAGTGTAAGAGGCACCCCAGACTAGAGCATTCACAATGTACAATTGCTCAGTAGCCATTGAACTATATTTTAAAGGGAATGTTCACAGATTAATTTTATAAGATATCTTTCAAGGAATTAATTACACAATTACAAGCCATAATGAAATCCAAGCCTTTTATTTGCTCTCCCACTCTTTCAGCCACACAAACTTCTTGTTCAAACTTCAGAGATCCAATCCTGAGACTCAATTCTCCTAGTTTTTAAATAGGTACTCACTGACTGTCTCCACTTGAGCCTAATTAGGCAGTTGAATTATTGATCCCCTATTGCTTAGCTCTTCTGCCATATCTAGCCTAATAATTTATGTTTTAATTTATGTTTAAACCTGTGTCAACACTCCTCATACACATCACAGATCCTATTCCGTATACTCTCAATATCCAAACTCCCATTATTGTTAACTGCCCACGTCTAAACAAAAAGTTTGGGTTCTTTGCTTGTACCACCATCAAACTTTCCCCCTTCATCTTGAAAGTTCCCATTTTCCTGGAGCAGGACAGCTTTTGCTAAACATATGCAACCATCTTGGCCTGCATTGGACTCATAACAATTCTTCTGTGTGGTTATTCTTGTCACAGTATCAGCACTTAACTGAACAATTTGGCAGTTATGCATAAGAGCTTTTTATTTTTTTTTATTTTTTTTTTTTTTAAACAAACCAAATTTGTTTAGATTGTCCAGTAAAGTCATGAACCAGATTAGAAGCCACACAATTGGACATGTTAGATGCAGGTTTATACTTTCAAGGCAAATGCTGATCCGTTTCTATCTTGCTCTCTACTGACTACTTCTTCTTCTGGTGAACTACTACAAGGAAAGACTCAAATTCTGTGGCAAGCTCCAGTGTCATTGGTCTCCTTTTGCTGATCTTGATCTGTTAAGTCCAACTCCAGCTGAGCATCTATAAACTGGCCCATTGCCAATAACTGCCTCTCCTTCTACCAAGGAGCATTGCCAGCTCCAAGACAGGGTCAGGCCCCAGCCACTACCAGCAAGTGGCAGGTTCCCCAGGCAGGCCTAATTTGAACCCAGCCACTGCCAGAAAGTGGCCCAGAGCTGGATTTGGCCCCTGCTGCTGCAACAAGCAGCAGGTGGCCCAGAGCTGGCTCTGGCCGCTGCTTACAAATGGCCCAGAGCTGGCTCCAGCTCCTGCCACTGCAGGAAAGTGGCTGAAGCCAGATCCGGCAGTGGCCCAGAGCCGGATCTGGCTCCTGCCACTGCTGGCTGTCAGCACGCAGCCAGAGCTGAATCCAGAGCAAGGCTAGTGTGATTTGGGGCCCCTGCCCTGCAGACCCAGCGCCAGTGATGCCCATGCTTCTACCTCTTAACTGTACCAGTCTAGCTCCGAATTTCATGCCAAGGGCTTTTACCAGGCCTGGATAAGAAGTATCTCTTCCAGAAGTCAGCTCTATAGGGCAGAAAGAGTTGGACCACTTAAATTGGCGGTTAGGTACCTCCCTTTCTCTCCCACCTATCACTCATTAATTTTAGTTATAATGAAGAATTGAGCCAATAAGCCTCCCAGGGAGTCTTCCCCACAGAGCTGGCAGGCTTTTGCATTATTTGAACTGGGAATGCTCCAAATGCTGTTAGTTTCTCTTGTAAAATTTTCAGATCTTTTCTGAAGGCACCAGCTCCTGTATTAGGTCTTGTTTTACCACCTGCTGCCCATTTTTGATTCCTCCAAGCCTCCCCATTATTTGTTCTGTGTTGCCCCTTTGATCAGAGTGGCAACCCAAAGTTGAGAAGCCTATGGACACGTCATTTGAAAGTAGAAATTGAGAAAGTCTAATATGTTCTTTGATGCAAGCTTATTTATTTACAAGGAACTTACATTCCCCCAATGCAAGAAGAACAAATGGAGTAATTATTTAGTTTATAGCCTCAAGCTTATTTAGCTAACAAATACACTCTCTGTAGCTTTTTCTAGGGTCACGCTGTGCTCTGAGCCTACTGCTTGGCTTTCTTGCTTTTCTTACCATAGGCCTCCTTGTTTGTTTCACTGAACTAGACTACCACAGCTACCCTTCTAGAACTTGCTGGGTTTTGTCTCCCTTCTCACCCACCACCTACTCATTCCCATTGTTTCAATTCCCTCCTCTTCAAAACATCTGATGAAGTAAGATTTTCCCCCACAAAAGCTCATGAAATAAGTAAATTTGTTAGTCTTTAATTGTCACAGGACTCCTTGCTTGTTTCACCAGCTCAAAACACTACTCCTCCACCCCAATCTCCTGCCTGGCTTTTTACATCCCTTTCATCTTAGGTGAGAGTTTATGTTTACAGTTGTTAACTTAAAGTGTGACTCCCCTATCTCCATAGGGTTTTAACTCCCCCCATAACATAGTTTTACCCAGCTTCCAACAGGAACGAGCCTAGCACAACAAGATTCTAGTTCATCAATGATGCTGCTATGATTTACTAAACACAGAACCCTGTGGCACTTTAAAGGCTCTCTAATTGATTTATCACAAGCTTTCATGGAAAAAAATGCTACTTCATTAGATGCTTGAAGATGGGGAACTTACAGAACTTGGGGAAAATAAATGCAGGGAAGTGTAAGTCAGAGGCTCAGGTCAGACTGTTAAATCTGTTAATCTTTAAAAGTGCCAAAAGACTCCCTGCTTGTTTTTGCTGAACGAGACTAATACAGTTGCCCCTTTAGAACCAGGCCTTACTGCATGGGATGGCAACCTTTGCCGACCTGTGTGCTGGTCCTTCTTTCCTGACCCTCAGCTGGTGCCATTGGCCCTCTCTGCTGGAAAAACGTGGCAACTGTCTGAAAATACAGCAGTGGTCATGGCTGGAGTGGGAGCGCTTCCCAGGCACGCCACAAAAAGAAGTCACCTAGAATGGCTCATCTTGGAAGTGTGCCCAGGTACAGGGGACCCCAGGCATGTCACGAAAAGCAGCGGCTCTTTTCAGGAGTTCCCAGGCATGCTGCAGAAAGAAACTGCCGAGACTGGCTCCTTCGGGGAGCATCACACTACAGAGAGGAGCCACTCTGGGCAGCTTTATTCTGTCACATGGAGGCATAGGCTTGGGGAGACCCCTCGTGTCCCAGCTGAACCCGAAGGAAGCACCCAGAGTGGCTTTCAGTGTCAGGAGTGGCAATTTGTGTGGTACTGCAGAGGGTGCTGCATACCACACTGCATGGGCTCGGGTGCCACTGTCAGCACCTTTGCCAGGGGCTGCCTATCCCTGCCTTACTGTAATACAAATAGCCAATCTTCAACCCCAGCTCAATGCTGTAAGTTACAAATGTCATGCAGGGGTAGTTCCACTGCAGCAGGGCACCCTGCAGCAGGGCACCCAGCAAGGTCTAGAACACAGGTGTCCAATCTTTTGGGGCCAGAGGGCCACATTGCAATTCTTTTCTCACTTGGGGCAGCCCATAAGAAAAATTTTGATAGATAACACATACAAATTGACCTTTATTAATAAACTTCAATAAAATAATGATTAGCATGATATTTGGCATTGCTTTTGCTTGCACAAATTGTCAACATCTCCCTGCACACCTGATGTAGGAATACAGAGTATTCCAGATAGCGCTGGCCAGCCCTAGCTGGCTCTTTTGGTAGCACTCGGTGGGCCGGATAAAAACCCTTAGCAAGCCAGATTCTCATCCTTGGGCCACATGTTGGACAGAAGCCTCAGACACATTTCTTTTAAGCCACCAAGAAACAAGTGCCCACAGGGTGGTGGTTGGAGAGGGTCAGTCTGCCTGGCCTGTCTCATATTGTTAGACCAGTGGCAATGGTGATGTTGTAAGAGAGGCTCAGGCACTTTTTAATTTCTAAAGGGGTACCTGTGTTAATCTAGTCCAACAAAAAAAACCCAAGGAGTCGTGTGGCATTTTAAGACTAACAGATGTATTTTTCACATGAGCTTTTGTGGGAGAAAATCCCACTTTTTCTCCCACGAAAGCTCATGTGAAAAATAAATCGGGCACTTTTAACACTACTAGACTGGTCCTTTGCCACTTGCACACCCGGCTGGACTGCTGGAGTCTTCTGCACGGGGCTGGCCGCCAGCTGAACCCGCCCTCACTCAAACACACCGCTCCTATCGCTCCCCTAGACCAGCGTTTCCCACCCAGCGTGCCATCAGGTCTGAGCAAGCCTGCCACAACACTTTTTGAAAAGCTACTCAGAGCTCTGGATTAGCTCATGAACATTCACGAGTTCATTTGGCAACTCTATGGTGGTGTGCCTCAGACTAATTAAAGGTAGCAAGCTGTGCCACGGCAAAGAAATTGTTGAGCACCTGTGCCCTGGACGCTGCTGCTGCTGCTGCTGCTGCTGCTGCTGCTGCCCCCTCCGGGGCGAGCAGCGGGCCGCCCTCGGCTCACACCGTCCCGGCGCGAGCGGAGCGTGGGGCTGTGTTTTGTAACCTCCTCCGCCCCTCCCCCCGCGCCGCGCCCCTCAGCCAATGGGGAGTGCGCGGGGCGGTCAGGTGACGCAGCTCTTTATGTAAGTCGGCAGCGGGGCGGCAGCCGCGGGTGTGCGGCGCGGTTTGAAAGGGGGCAGCGCTGTAACGAGCGCCGCGCGAGGCTGCTGTTCTGCCGCGCGCGCGCGCGTCGCCCGCTGGCTTCAGCGTCCCCTCACCCTGCCCCCGCGCCTGCCTGAGGGCCGTGCGCAGAGCGGAGCCGGCCGCGGGGCGCGCCAGCGCCACACCCCCCTCCGGGCTCAGGCCGGCCAGCGCAGGATGGCGGCGTCGCCGCCGGTGTCCGTGAGCTCGGAGGCGTCCCCGGAGCCCGAGGGGGAGCAGGAGCGGCTGCTGCGGCGCGGGGAGCTGCTGGCGCTGGGGAACCACCTGAAGGAAGCGCTGGAGACTTACTCGGCGGCGCTGCGCCTCGGCCCGCCCGCCGGCCCCCGCCGCCTCGAGCCGCTGGTGGACTGTCTGGTGCTGAGCTACCGCCGCCGCTGGGAGCAGGGGGGCGGCGAGGAGGCGGCGGCGGCGGGGCCGCTGAGCTGCTGCGGCTGCCGGGGCTTCCTGAGCGAGCCGCTGACGGCGCCGTGCGGACACAGCTACTGCCGCCGCTGCCTCCGGAGGGAGCTGCGCTGCCGCTGCCGCCGCTGCCGCGACCGCCTCCCGCCCGCCGCCCCGCTCCGGCCCAGCGTGGTGCTCGGCCAGCTGGCGGAGAAGTGGTTCCCGGCCGAGTGCGAGAGGGCGAGGCTCGGCAGCCGGCTGGCGGAGCTGCTGAGCCAGGGGCGCTTCCGGGAGTGTCTCAGCGCCGCCGGACAGGCCCTGCGGGCAGGTGAGGGGCGTGGCGGGCTCCCCTTCCCCGCCCGGGGCTGAGCCGGGCGCGCGTCCGCTGCCGCGGTCATGAGGGGAAGCTGGCCGGGGCTGCCCGTCGGAGCCGCTCGGAAGTTTGCCAAAGTTGGCGCGTGGCCTCGCGGAGGGACCCAGCCGCCCCCGCGGCTGCCGAGGCGCTGGGCGTGAGTGAGGAGAGAGCCGGGGAGAGCCTCTTCCACCCCAGCTCCGGCCCTGCCTCTGGCACAGGCAGTGCTGGCGGTGACGGCGGCCGGCAGAGCCCCGCCTGCTGGAGCTGCCCTCTGTCCGAAGAGAGACCTGCCTGCTCAGCCTCTGGAGCGTGTCCTGTCACCGAGACAGCGCCCAGCAGGGCAGGCCTGGTTGCATAAGCAGCCGGGGCAGGGAAGGGGACAGGTTGTGTAATGCTGGTGACATCACAGCTGGGTGTGGTTGAAGTTTTATAATACACTGTTGGGGGAGAGGACACGGGAAGTGGAAGGATGTGCTTGGGTGATTATTTATTGATACCGTGCTGAGCTCTGCACAGCCTCTGCTACAGTCACAGTCAGTGACTGTTAGTTCAGCTGGGCATTTGATACTGTAGTGGTTGAGAGAAAGAAATGCCTTAGATCAGGGGGTCTCGAGCATGGGGCCCGCAGGCCACGTGTGGCCCCTGAAGCTGTTTCCTGCGGCCTGCAACGGCACAGTCGTTACTGATATTTGCAATATTGTTGTATGAAAAGGTTTCAGCAGTGCGGTCCTCGGGCTGAGGTGCTAGTCTTCGTGTGGCCCTCGTGGTGATTTGGGTTTGAGACCCCTGCCTTAAAAACAATACCAGGTTCTTTCTTGTGGCACAATAGTTCCCACGTGGAAGACTAACTTTGGTTATGTGTAGGTGGCTTTATTTTCAGTTTAATTGTTCAGAAGCTTAGTCCGACACGTGTAGAAATCATACATTTTACTGCTTAAGCACTTGGTTTGTGGAGTAGCCCGCTGCAGGGAAAAATAAAGTTTTGATATCAAGCTAAACAGATTTATTTGACACTTTTTTTTTTAAACATTCCAAGGGGGTAGCGGTGTTAGTCTCATTCAGCAAAACAGACAAGAAATCCTGGGCAACTTTTAAAGACTAATAAACTTATTTGTCACGTGAGCTTTTGTGGGACAGAATTCCTCTTCCTAAGATGCTTTGGCGTCTCTCTTCTAATACATACCAGGGAGAAATGTTAGGTGGAATTTCAGAATAAATTATTGGCAAGGTCAAATCTGAAACAGGAGTGTTAGATTATTTAAAACATCTTTTAGAAGCTTAATATGTGTAGATATAAACTTTTGCTTGCAGTTGTGGTCTAAATTAGTTCTTAGCCCAGTTGCAGCATCCTGTGTCAATGAGGCCTGAGAAGGGTGCGCCTGAAGAGTGATTTATTTTTAATCTAGAAATCATAATGTTTGAATGATCTAGAATTTAGCAATGTGGCATACACATAAGAGGGGATTACACCAATGAATTAAAATTTAAGTGGCTTTGGATTATAAATGGATCTCTACATGCTTATAAACATCTATAGGGAACACATGCACCACTTTATGATTTGGGATTTTTGAGGGAGTGGGAGAAGAAAGAGATGATTTTTCTGGTATAATGTACAAGTCTGGTTGGACATGACGAGCCTTGTTCTAAAGACACCTCCTCTTTAGTAAATGGTTGGCATTGCTTATGGCAGTGACTGTCATAATACTTGAGGTTTCTATGAAAGAAGAGGTCTTTCATTACATTGTTTTAACAAGATTAAATTTAAATGGTCTTGAAGACAGCTGTATGAGCTATAAAGCATGCCATGCATATTTAGGGACCTTTTAATTCTTTGGTCTGTGTGACCTTACTGCTGTAAAGTAACTAAGGCAGATATATGAATGAGTTGGTATGTATTGGCAAGATTTTTCTTTGCTATAGTAACATGGAGGAATTCTTACAAAGGCTCAGGTTTTGAGAGTGGGAAGCAATATGAGTTCTTACTGTTTTTAAAAATTCCCGTGTTTCAGATGTCTTTTAAAGAAGCTTTTCTCCTTGTCCGCCCAATTTTAGTTTCACCTTATCCTGACATGCAGTCCAAAACCTGATTGACATAAATCTGTTGCACTGAAATTGAGCTTACTCTCATAAACCTAGCTTAAAAGAGAGGATGACTTGGGAGGAACCAAACCCTTATTCAGATAATTTCTTTTAATAACTGTCCCCTATGATGGCCAGTTCCAAAGGGGTAGCCATGTTAGTCTAGCTCAGCAAAACAAACAAGGAGTCTGGCTGCACTTTTAAAGACTATGGTGTATTTGTAAAACATTTGGGAGATGAGCTGATTATAAACTTGAAAGTTTGCCCCAATATGAAAGTAATTCTTCACAAATGTGGGGAGGGGCTGTTCTTATGCAGGGCTGTCCCTAGGTGGGTGCAGGGCCCTGAGCAAATCACCCTCTGTGGGGCCCCACCCCCCCAGGCACTGGGGGAGGGGAGGGGCCAGCCAGCCTGGGGAGGAGCAGGCCCCTGCGCCATCTGTCCCACACCAGGGACCAGGTGAGCTGGCCAAAAGCAGCGGAACTGGAGTACAGTGTCTGGTTTCTCAGCCGCCCTTAAGCCAGTGGTTGTCAAACTTTTTTTCTTCTGGACGTAGCTCCAGCCCCTTTTGTCATTCGGCGACCCTGCACTGAAAAAAAGCGGGCACTACCAGGAAATTGAAGTGACCATGGCTGGTGGGGCGGTTGGGTGGGTGGCAGTCCTTCATGGGTTTTATCCTTTCTCTTGAGGCTTCTGTTTCATCTCTGAAATCTACACATCTAATGTGAGATTACCTACATGGAACATGCAGAGGGTGACCGCACATGCCATACTCCTGTCTCAAATCAGGAAGTATGTCAAGTTTCTAAAATGGCATGTAGTAGCCTGGAGTGTGTGTGTGAGAGCTCCTTGCAAATGGGGGGGGGACGGACTGAGTGGAGAAATGAGATGTAAGTGCTTGGACAGAGGAAGGAGAAGAGAGCCAGTGCCAGGCTGGAAAGGAAGGTCCTGGAAGATCCTGTCTGCTGCTAAACCTGTCCAAGCCCTTCCAGGTCCTGCTCCCTTCTCCACTGCCAAATCCAGGAACTGAAGCAGCTCTTCTGGATTCCACTTTCACTTCTGCACTTCATCTGCTCTGTGAGTCTGCATGACACACAGTTGTCCAAAATATTGTGTGGGGGGGGGGGTTGCTAACCCCCTCTGCTTGGTCTGGTGACCCCTGGCAGCGTGCATAAGGCAGCAACACAATGGGGTATGCTCTCCCCCCTTCAGATTAGGACCTTGTTATAACTTCTCCTTCCAGCAGATCCACCCCTCAATTGGATTTTATTGTTACTTAAACTTTCTAATTGTAGAAAAAATACTGTATTTTGTAACATAGGCTCCTACTAGAGCAGTTTGCTTTTCTTTTCTCTCTCTAATTATTACTCAAAAAAACTGGAGTTTTTATTAAAATCTACAAGTTATAACTCTTGTTGCAAGCAACGGAGTTCTCAACCCACTGAAAAAAGAGGCAAGTCCTAAATTTGCGAAAATAACTGCAATCCCCCTATCCCAGAAATGGTAGAATAAGGCAATGTTCGCAGTTTTTTCTTTTCTTCATTGGGTCTATTGATTAAAAAAAAAAAACAAAACACAAAACAGCAAAGGTTGCTTGCCATTTTCGTATGAATGAGAGAAGCCCAAGGAGAGAGGCGTAGAGGTTGTTTGAGCAACAATTAGCACCTCATTGTTAGTCCTAATGACTCACCTTTGTTGCAACTCTGATCTACTGTATTACAAGGAGCTGCCTGAAGCAAGCCAGCCCTGTGGACTGGGCTGTCATGTTGGGCTGGCTTGCACAGCCCCTGCCGTGGGGAGGGGGAGGAGCGGTGTGGCCCCTGCGGGGCCCGCCAAAGTATGGGGCCCTGGGTGGCTCCCCCTCTTGCCCTACCCTAGGGATGGCCCTGTTCTTATGTTGATGCAGTTGAAATGAAGTACAAGTCAACAAAGGAATGTTGTAATCATGTTAAAAATCTGAATAAAGACTTCTTAGATTAGCATGTTCTGAAGGGGCAGCTATGTTAGTTTGGTTAAGCAAAACAAGCAAGGAGTCCTGTGGCACTTAAAAGACTAACAAATGTTAGCTATTGTTAGTCTTTGATGTTTGTTAGTCTTTAAGTGCCAAAGGATTCCTTGCTTGTTTTTCCAAATTAGCAAATACTTCCTACCCTCAACCCAACTGATGTAGGCACAGCACCATCATTTAATAAATTATATTGTTAGGCATAAATAGTTTGATTTGAATTTCGTAGCTTTCTTTTCCCTTTTGTATTTTCATAACCTATTATGGTGTTTTGGAAATGCTTAAAATGCAGTTCTTTGATTCTGTCTTGAATAACACATTAGATTGGTAAAACAAGCAAGGAGTCCTGTGTCCATTTTAAAGACAGACAAATGTATGTGGTGTTTTAAAACACCACAAGACTCCTTGTTTGTTTGCTAAACTAGACTAACACGGCTACTCCTTTGGAATTTGTCAACATTAGAGTGGTGTAACTGAAAGCTTTGGAAAATAAGTGTATTTTCTACAGTTTATGCTGTTCGTTTTCTGGTATTTTTACTTCTGAGCAGCAAAACTGACTAGTTGTATTCTCACTTCCTTAATTTGTAATAAATCAATGATTTGATGTTTGCAATACAAATGTTGCATGGAAGCATTTTGAGTTTTTATAAAAGCACATGCTTAATCTAAATTTGTGGCTAAAGCTTACTTGACAGTGTATCTTTAAGCATTGCAGTGCTGGGGCAAACACTTAAAAATAGGTTGCAGTTTTGCAAGCACAGTCACTCCCATTTGCAAATAGCATTTATGTCTGCTAGATATATATGCATATTTGGTAGTTAGTGGCTGATGACATGTGAATGGGCTACTTTGCCTCAGATGGTCTTTTTAAATATGTAACTACTTATGCAAACGATCTGTTCCACTTTGTATTCGACTGTGACACCCCCCCCCCCCCACACCTCCTACCCCTCTATCTATCTAATCTCCCTGGAACAAACCTTGCTGCCAACATCTCAACACTGACACCATCATAGGACTTAATCAACCCAGCTACTCCATCAGGGGCTCATTCATGTTCTTATCCACCAATGTGATATATTCTGTTGTGCCAGCAGTGCCCATTCGCCTTATACATTGGACAGACTGGACTGTATCTGTACAAAAAACACATCTGTCACAAATCTGACATCAGAAGTGACATTAAAAAACCAATAGGACAGTGGTTCTCAACCTTCTGCAGGTCGTGACGCACTTCATGGCATGTTGCGAGTCTACAGGGCTCATCAGCTTATCCTGCCTAGACCAAAAACAGCCATCTCACCAGCTTTCTGTAATGTGTCCCAGGACAGTGATTGAGAACCACTGCAGTAGGGGACTACTTCAGTCTCCCTGGTCACTCCATGAAAGACATATCTGTTACAATTATTAAACAGGCTAATTCTAAAGCAAAGCTTCAAAGAGAAACCACGGAGTTAGTGTCAAATCTGCACATGAATTTTATCAGCTTCGGTTTGAACAGAGACATGAAGTGTCTTTCTCATTATACACATGAGTCTTTAAAAGTCCCACAAGAAAGATTCCTTCTTTCTTTTTATTACAAAGTGATTCTCACCTCCCTCAACTTCAACACTTTCTGATATTGTTGCACCCTGTTTGACTCTGTATGAGCCGTTTGATTCGCTGAAGTAATCTGACCTGATGCAGTGAAATGTAATTGCAGGATTTATCTTTCCGTGCCATAGGGTAAGTCTTTCTGTTTAGTAGAATTTGATGAAGTAGGACTTCACCTACAAAAGATAAATTTTAGTCTTTAAAAGTGCTACAGGAACCTGGTTTGCATATGTAATATTTCCTAGCCCCGAGGATCTCTGCGTAAGTTCAGAAGTATCTGTGTCTCATCAAGAGAAGTTGATCCAGTAAAAGAGACACCTCAGCCACCTTGTCTTTCTGATATCTGGGGGCCAACACAACTACAACAACACTGCATAAAAGATAATGCACAATTGTAAATGCAGATATAGCTGTAATCTTGCAAACGCTTTTGCATACAAGTTACTATACACACATGAGAAGGTTCACCAAGGCAAATGCAGCGATTCATGTGTAAAGTTAATGTGCATGTTTGCTGAATAGAGGCCTTAAAGGCCTGTTTAAAACCCTTTAAATCAGGGGTCTCAAACTCAAATCACCATGAGGGCCGCATGAGAACTAGAACGTTAGCCCGAGGGCCGCTCTACTGAAACCTTTTCATACAACCATATTGCAAATATAGGTAATGATAGTGTTGTGGGCTGCAGGAAATAGCTTTAGGGGTCGCGTGAGGTCCACGGGCCATGTGTTTGAGACCCCTGCTTTAAATCTTGTCCCATCATTTTGTACAACTCCACTCAGAACAACTATACTTTCTTTATTTGAAAATGGAATCAGTGTATAGTATATTAAAATGACGTTTATCAAGCCAGGGGAAGCGTCAGTTCATATTTAAAAAATCAGACAAACAAGGACTGGCGAAACTGTAATATTAATAGAAATGTTCTGATGCTGAAAAATTGATTCTCAATAGTTTTATTTAAGGGACATTATCAATTCAAAATTGAGTCAGTAAAAAAAAAAAAATCAAGTAGTTTCAGGCACTATACCTTTTTTGCCAAGCCCTACAAAATGTTTGGTTTTTAGTCTCGCATTCCTTAAGACCTTTTTTCTCCAAAACTCTTGTAATCCTAACACAAAGCAATGCTTGAAGAAATGTAGTGAAATTGACCAGTCTAACTTCCTGGCCTAGGCTGAGTGAAATGTTAACTTACTTTTTTACAGCAGAAAAGCAGGAAGTAAGTATAACTTCTTATAAAAAGACTTTAGTTTGCTAGGTAGTACAGAGGTGAGAAAGTACAGAAGTGAGACATTTAAATAAAAAGCTGAAACAAAATGTAATATGTGTATGGAGGCAAAACTAACTTGAAGATTCTTTGACCATCCACTAGATTCCAAAATTTATTCGTTTGGGTTTTTTTGAGCAAGTTTCAAATGTTATCTGTCCGTTTTTGTAACTAATAAAAACTAGTATCTATCTAGATTTTTCTTTTAAAAAAAAATAAAATAAATAAAACCTAAGGTTTTTAAAATAAGTGCAAATATGCTATCACTAAGATGTAAGGAAGGTACCAGATACTTTGCAAAACATTTGATGGAAACATTGTTTTTAAAACTGACCAATTTGGAGAAGCATTGGATTTTATTAAAAAATAATCTAGTGTGCTTGTGATTTTTGTTGTTATCTAGAAATGTGTTGTCTATCTAATTAGGTCAAATGCATATATATACACACACTTAATTAAAAAAATATTATTTTCAGATCCCAGTGATTTGATGTTAAAAGTTTACAGAGCTGAATCGTATGCTGGTCTCCAAGAGTTTAAAACAGCCATAGAAGATCTAAATTTTGTTATAGCTAAAATGCCGGATTGGCCAGAGGTAAGTTGGATGGCAATATGTGCATTTTTCAAAATCTGAACTTGACTGTTACATTATGGTGATCAAATGGTATCGAAATAATTTGGCTGACCCAGTTATTCTTTCTTCATTTAAATGGTCAAAAAAGTGTTATCTAAATGCTTGGCTGTGTGTTGGGTTTGGTTTAGTTTTAAATAGTATTAAATCTAGAAATCAACTGGATATGCAGTAAAATGCTTTTCTGCATCTCTTGATTATATTTTTATCATTTTTTATTTTGAACTCTTCAGGGCAGAGGGACCTTCTTCTCTTTCAGTGAAGTGCCTTGATGCTATGAAAATATTAAAACTATGGATATTTTGTTCTTGTATGACATAGCTAAATAGAGTAGTCCACCCCAAAGGAAGAGTCCCAAAGCACTAGTGGATTACAGGAAGGTTCTAGGTTTGGTTTTCGTCAAGGACTGTTTTAACTCATCACTGGATCCTGGTCTAGGCGAACCTAAATTTCATGTGGCTTAGGGGAAGAAGAGGATGTTGTGGAATGGGGAGTTTTGGAGAGCAAGCTCATGTCTCACTGACTGCTGCAGTGATTCTTATCCTATGGGATTGGGCCTGGTTCCCCTCTTGGATGTTGTGACCAGGTCCATTGCATCTCAGTGCCACTTCAGGTTGCTCTGGCCACCCCTCTGTCCATACTGGCAAACTCGAGTGGTGGTGCAAGACCAAGCAGCAAATTGCAGTATCATTTATTCAGGTTTGGACCAGCTACTTTTCCATTGTGGACAGGAGCTGTGAACACTGCTGTAGTATTGGTATATGGTGGGTTTGGTCTCCAGCTCCCCGTCACCTCTGCCAGGTTGGTATTAGGATTGGTTCCTGGGTAGGAAGTGTGTATATGTAATGCTGGGGTTGACAGAATTGTCACTCAGCTAGACACCCAGCTTCAAAGCAAGGGCATCTTGCTTGGACACCTTTCACGCTGAATCCTCTTCTCAACAAAATGCTACAGAATCCCTAAAGGATCTAATGGGTTCCCTCAGCCCCCATTTTTTATCACCATAGGGCACTCAACTGCTGCATTTTCCCTAAGTGCTCTTGCCCTGCAGTGTAAATGCAGGGGAAGAGCACCCTCTAGTGACTATAAATAAAAATAACCATCTCCTAAAGTTAAAAAAGAAACATACCACCAGAGCTGGCTCCTAGGTGCCAGCCTGCAACTTTTAGTCACCATGTTGACCGGATGTCTAGTTTCTGTCGAGCCCTGATGTGACAGTGGGGTGTGAAAAGATAAAGTACCATTAACATTCCATCAACTGAATGATTGGAAGCTCCTAGACATGACTATAGATGTTTGTTCCCAAACCAGAGCATGTCTATTACCATTCTGTTGCTATTAAATAGGTAACACCATTTAATTTGTCTTAAGGTTGTAGCTAGCTTCCTGTTATAGGCTAGGGTTATTGACATACCATATACTGCAGGGGCGGCCAAACTTATGGAACTCAAGAGCTGCACAAGTTGATTATTAAACTTCCGAGAGCCACACTGAGGCATATAACCACATTTTTACCTACTCCAAAATTACTAAGCTTAAAATTCATTGCGTACTTTATTGTAAAAATAGGACAAATATTGATCCTACTAATGTCAGATTATTATAATAACTTAAGCTTACCATGAAAACTAGATGTAGAAAACTGCAGGCTTGTGGAAAACTTCTTTTTTTTTTTTTTTTAAATCTGGGCAGTGATGTGTCAATGCAGTAGGTAAAAGCTCTCTCAGATGCTGATCTCTAAGTATTGCACAATGTTTTGAATGTCATTGTGGAATACAATGCTTCACAGCAGTAACTTGTGCCAAAGATCAAAAGTAATCTACATTCAGTTTTTTAAACTTTTTTCTCCTTTTGTATTTCCATTTCTCAGTATTCCACATCATGTTTAGGACTTGTGAAACATGATTTTATTTTAACAACAATTTTAAAGCTGCATTAGGCCCTATGAGAAAATCTAAACATGCCAGGGCTTCTCCAACCATGCTGTGCTTCCCTTCCCCACCCCTATTGCCACTTTGCTGCAGTCTTTTACCATGCTGCTGCTTCTCTGCTCCCCCCGACCATGCCACACTTCTGCCCACCCCGACCCTGGCCATGCTGCCCTTTCCTGGCAGCACTGACTGCACTGCCTTTCCCTGCTGGCAGTGACCATTCCCCACTTCCCTGCCAGCTCTTACCATGCTACCACCTCTCTGTGGTCCCCGACTAGTGCGTGCTTCTCACCCCTGTCTCCCACCATGCTGCCCTTCCCTGCTGTGCTCTTCGGGCAGCCGCAGTTTTTCTCGGAAGAGCCGCAGTTTAGCCACGCCTGCCATATAGTTTTGACAGAACCTAACTAATTTGCCTGATACACAGATGTTGCCATGCAACCTAATTTTGGATTTCAAGGCTTTGGGTTTAGTTTTGTGTTTTTGTTTTAAAGGGGGGAGGGAGAGAATTATCATTTAAGTGAAGCTTGAAAATGTAAATAGTTAAAACTTAACTCCATTTTGACCAATTTATTGTTTGGAAAGAGTGGATGCCACTGGATGTGGTGCAGGCAGCTGTAATTACTTAACAGGCAGGATCCTTCTGGGAAGATGTGTGGTTTGTATAGGTAATAGGTAACTTAGTGTGGAGATTTGAGTGAAAACTTGTTTCTGCAGATGTCTCACTTCTCAGTTCTGCACTTCGCGTTTTGTGTAAGCACTTGCATAATGCTTTTTTCTTTACCATTAAAGCATTTAAGTAACTCTGACAGTAGTCCTGTAAAGGGAGGGGTATGCTGTTGCGAACCAGGACTAAAACTTCAGAATTTTATATAATTCTTAAAACGTTTTTCTCGTCAAACCTATGTTTTAAAGTTAGGATACTCATTTTCATTGGTAAATAAAACTGGATTTTTTCTCAAGCTCTTATCCATCAATAAACCTTAATTTGTAAGAGTAATAAGTCTTCCATGCAACAAAACTGGTTCAACATATACTTTCAGAATGTACATTCATTTCTTCATATAGCTGGAGAGAAGCTCAGCTTCTTGGAAGCAGACACCCCAAAGAAATTGAACTTGATCTAGAGCTTCTGCCAGTTAAGTCTGAAGACTTTCTTTAGCCTTCATTACTAAAAAGGTGAACAAGTAAGAGGAAAGCCAGTATCCTTCCATTCTCCAGGAAATTTGCTTCAGAGGATTAGAGGAAATCTACTTTCATCTAACAGCCAGTGCAGGAAAACTTTCACAGCCATTTGTTGTGGAATTATGACAGGCACTCCATAGGTACAGCTGGATAGAATTTCCTTCATGCAAGGTTGATTTTGGTCCACTTATCTAAAATTATAAAAAGTTTTATATTGGTCTCAATGGTTCATTAAAAAATTGTAGTGAATTGGACAAGAGGTTCCTGAATTACAACATCCTAAAAATGTACATCAAGATTCAAAAAGTTCTCTTCATAGCAAAAATTAAAATATGGGGGGGGGGGATAACTTGAAGAGAGAGTCTAGCTTTCTGACTCCTGAGATTTAGCTATCTAGTGCTAAATTAGTTGATCAAAGTCAAATGTCAAAAGTTCTTAACTTTTATATTTGGAGCATGGACATGGATAAACTTAATATTGCATATCACATCAAAAGCTCATGTTTCAAACAGAGAGCAAGTATCTGCCCTAAATTTGAGGGCTTTGGCATGAGAAAACCCATCATTAGAGAGACTTGTCAATTGCAGAGGATATGGAAAAGGTAACTGTTAGGTATGGCAGTGGGACCATTTATTAATTTAAAGCCTAGCCCAGGTCATATGGAGCCTCTTTTAGCTTGATTCCAACATCCTCATCCTATCCCATACTGGTAACTTTAACACTATTTTGTGAATGCTGCAAGTTTGACCAATTGCCTGTTGTGGGGTCAGGAAGGAGTTATTACTTGTGGGGCCAAATTGGTGAAGGCCAGGATGGTGCAGTTAAGTTGAATAGGCTGAAGAGAGGATAAGAGGACCTCTCTAGCTCCCATACAGGGCTCACTTAAAATATAAGAATATATAGGTGACAGGGTGAGTAGTACTCCTTCTTTGCATTAATCTATAACTTTGTTGAACTTGTCACTTAAAATCCATCTCTTTGTTTGTCCTCTTTTGCCAACATGTCCGGATCAGAGAGTTTTTTTTCCACCCAAAGGCTCATAAGTGGGGGAATAGTAAGGGCGAAACACATAACAAACCTTTTAAGGCTTGTTTACAGGGATCTTACCTTTTTCTTGAAGTCCACAAAGCCCTCTTTTCACCCAATTTCTCCTTCCCATGGATCTTCTGCTTTTCCTGCAGACCTTAAAATAGTTGTGTAGGGAAGGAGGAAGGTAGACAGCATGACATGTTCCTCCATTCTGTAAACCTTCTAAGGTCTGCGGAAGAGGCATATTCTCCTCCCTATCACAACATCTGTAATTTTCATCTCCATAAAAGATGGAAAATGCATGTGACACCTTACTATGTCTGAATACTAATATAGTTTCTCTTAATAAAAAAAAAAAATAAGTCAAATGTTACTTGTATTGTTATTTCAGGTTTACTTCAGGAAAGCAAAAGTTCTGCATGATGCTGGTTTTGTAGGGGATGCCTTACAACTGTTCCTACAGTGTTTATCCCTTGATGAGGATTTTGTTCCGGCAAAGCTGGAAGTAGAAAAGGTAACTTGGTATTTAGGAACTGCATTATTCCTTATCTTAAATACCTCTATGACCCACATTACTCTAGAATTTGTCTCTAATATATTCATGCTGAGCACCTCTCTAATTATAAGATGGAGTTCAGAAGTGCTGAATCCTTATTTTCACATATCTGATTTTCTGTTTTAAGTACATGGTCCCAATGTACTTAGAGAAAATGAGAATCTGAATGCCCATGTATTCCACAAAAATGCTTTTTTATAAAGTTGGGTTAAGGGAAGAAAATGCATATTTAACCCATTTGGAAATATAGCGAGTATAGTTTTCAAGTAAAACAGATTTTGCTCAGTCTACATAAATTGCATTTTTCATATTTTCCAGTGGATGTCCTACAAATTGAGTAAGAAATCAGACGTTTAAGTTTTTCAAGCTGTGCACAGATATTTGAGAACTGCATCTTATTTGTGTGAGGTATAACTAAACAAGTTGGGTGAAGATGATTTTCACTCTCCATATAGGAGTAAATTTAAGAAGTTCTTATGACTAGAGAGAAAATTTGTGAACCTTTTAATGAGGAGCAGAACTATATTGAATTTAACTTGTGGAACAGCTAAAGTTAAAATAAGTCAAAGGATATATTTAAAATAAGAAATTTTGATTAAAAATTAAGCTCTTTCATGATATATAGTTAAATTGTAGCTGGATCTTTTTCCCCCTTAATCTTAATGTGAAGATGTTTATCTTATAGACATTGTATGATTTGCTGTCACCAGAAAATGTGAAGGAAAGTATGAAGGAATCTACTTGGAATTCACCATATATTCGGAATAAACCTTTTGTACTTGGTTCTGAAATGGAAGAATCTGGCTACAATTTACAGCTTTCTCCAGAGCAGGTAGGTAATGTACATTTTTTTTTCCCATTGGTTGGTAGACAAACTCATTAGAACTTAAGCTGTTTATCAAACTTTTTATTAGCTAAGTTCCTTTTTTTAAATTGGACATATAAATTGCTACATCTTTCTTTCTGCTAATTGTAGACTTTTCTATAGATTTCATGAATCATCAGGAAAGGGAGTGCTATGAGAGTACTGTAATTTTTGATAGCACATTAAACAATCTGGTGAACTTTTGCTAAAACACTAAATAAAAAGGTGTCGTTTTAGATTTTTCCCAAGATTATTTTCCCCTTTAGAGCAAACTGAAGCTTTTAATTCATATTTTTTTTTTTTTTAAATTCACTAAGTGTTTTCTTGGACTGTCAAATTCCATAAATTTAACAATTGAGTCTAGCTGTGCAGTGGAGAAGTATGTTGACTCTGAATTTGATTTCTGTTTATCAGTGTTCAACTGTCATAAATGATCAGCTGAAATTTGAAAATGAGAGAATGTACTGTTAGCTTTGGTCATTTTATTTCTATAGAATTTAGGAGTACCAGAGATGACAGCAGAATTTGTCAGAGGAAGCTTAAATCGTGTGCAGTCGGACCATACCCTTAACTTAACAGAAAAGCTTGTTAAAGAAGATGGCTTAAAGAGAGTTTCCTCAGAACCTCTACTTTCTGGCCAGGAAAAAGGAGCTCTCCTTAAAAGGAAGCTTTCCTTTTCAGAACAGGATGCAATTGTATGTGAAGATGGAAGAAGCAAACTTAAAAAACAAGGAGGTAAACAGTTACTTAATGTCAAGACTAGGTATACTTTATTTGATTTTTTTTTTTTTTGTAGTGTTCATACAGTATCTGATCTTGCTTTTTTTCTTAGAAGCTACAAAAAGGGACTCTGAATTTCCACTGGTTCATGGAACAGTTCCAAAGCACTTGATTGATGTGGCAGATTTTGAATGTGCTCTGTGTATGAGGTAATACTTTATATTTGTATAGTATCTTCAGTATGATAATTGCATTGTAGATGTGAGCAGATTTTTTTTGTGTGTAAAGACACAGATGTCCATTTTAGTTGATGATAGGGAGTGGGTGAAGTTCTGTGTTCTTCAGTAGCCAGGGTTCAACCCTCCAGGATCACAACATGGCTGGGAGAGTTCCTACCTGTGCACGACACACTAAGGCTCTTCTGCTGCCAGGGCTTCTCCTGGCAGCACCTCTTTTTGGCAGGAGGTAAATTTTGGCTATTGAAAGAAAGTTGCCTGCAAAGGCAGTTTTGGCAGTGGGAGGTTTGCAAAGCAGTCACCACAAAAAAAAAAAAAAAAAAAAAAAGCAGCTTCCCCAGATGCTTTTGATGGCAGTGCTTCAGATGCCACCCTTGCTGCCACAGCAGCGCTGCCACTGCTCTGCATTTCAGTGGCAGCTTTTAAAAAGCCAGCAGCCTGCTACTGCAGCTCTCCAGCGGCAAGGAGGGTTTTGGCTGCAGGCTGCTAGCTTGTGATACGCTCAGTTGCTGTGGCATGACGCAGTGGTTGACAGAACTGCTGTGTTGGGTAATCATGATAGTTCTTCTAGTCTGACCCATAGACTTGGACTTCATGTCCACATTGCAACTTAAGACCGAGGTTTATAGAATATGAGATAGTAGGCCCTGGGTTTGTTGAAGTTGATCATAATACTGTAGTGTGGAATATATTTGCTGGATTCCCCAAGCACAAGTCCAGCAGGGCTGTGTCTATAATGCAGAACACTAGAGGTTGACCTCTGCACTCCAGTTTGACTAAGGCTCAGATTCTTCACCTCTGGGGTCCTGAGACCCTTGAACTGAATCTTGGCCCTGCCTGCCTGCTTTGGACCTGTATGTGCAGAGGTCTCTGGGCGATGTGCACTGTGCGGGTGGTGAGTAGGAGACCCTCTTGCCTGGGGTGTGGTGGGGGCAGGAATAAGAGATCTACTAGGAGTGCTAGAGCACACAGCTCAAGTTCAGGGATGCACTTCACTGCTCTACAGCTGTCAGCAGACAGGTAGAGTGCATTGTCTTCTGAAACCTACTTTTTGTGTGAAGCTTCAGAACAGACAGACAAGACAACCAAACAAAACCTACTTAAGTGAACAACCTGTTTTACCAAATTGTCTTAAGTTTCATTTTAACACTTTGTTGGTTCTGGGGACTGATGTTTTGATTATCCTTGGAACAGGTACACATGAGTATTTCCCTGCCATTGTGACTCCACCGAGAGGTGGGGAGCCTCATTCTCACATTAGGTGGTAGTGCAATACAAATGTTTTTCTCAAACTAAAGTCATTCTACTGTGACAGTCACAAAAGGAGTTAATTATCCAGTTTATATACTTGTGTTCCTTATGAGCATTTGAGTCCCATCAATAACACTCTCACAGTTAGGAACAGGGTGGGTAGTAAAATTTTCCCCTGGTGCAATGCATGTTAGAATGTTTTCATGGGGGGTGGGAAGGATGGTGCTAGGCACTTTGGGATAGGTTTACTTCGACTCATGTTTGCACACTGCAGTGTGGACCCCAGCACCCAAGGTTTGAGCACAGGTAAGAAAATATTTAACCTAGGGTTTAACATAGACACTCAAGCCCAGAGTTCCTTGATGCTGGTCTGCTGACCTGAGTTACATTAACTCTGGGTATACATTGCTGTGTAGACATAGCCTTAGTGGATGAATATTTGGCAAAGACATATTATTTGTATGTAGTTTTTATAGTGAGACACGAGTGGCTAGTTAAGTTAAAATGGTAGCATATTTTGAAACATCAACACAAGGAAGTGAAAACAATGTCTTGTAAGCCTAGAAGTCATTTTGTTTTGGTGGCTAAATTAACAAATATTATTTAACCCTTACCTTAATGTAAAGGCTAAATTTAGGTGTATTGGTTCAGATCCTCAAAACAGTCTAAACTTACACACACCTTTTCTTCGGAAATAGCATCTCTTAGTCAGTTGTTTAACTCCAGAGGAACCTCAGATCTTCTTGGAGTATCATACAGATGTGAGAACATATGGTGCATATCAGAAATCATAAGTAGTTAGTGTATGTGTGTGATGGTGGCTAAACATACCATATACATTGTAATATAAGTTAAACCTTGAAAGTTCTGCCTTAAGGCACCCATGTAACCATTTATCTAAGTATATTGTTAAATATTAAATATGAAGCACAGAATACATTAAGTTGTGCAGAAATGGGAAATGTTGGAACAAAAATATAACAAAAATCTTGTATTTCTCATTGTCGTTCAGTTTTTGTTTGTCTTGTAGTGTCACTAGACTTCTTTAAAATATGTTAAATCACTGTTTGAATTATTTTTGTTTTAAAATTCATTTCAGGTTATTTTTTAAGCCAGTGACAACACCGTGTGGGCATACTTTCTGCAAGAGTTGTTTAGAACGCTGTTTAGACCATGCCCCGCAGTGTCCCCTGTGTAAAGAGAGCTTAAAAGAGGTAATCTTGAGAACATCTATTAAACTATAGTAGATGGAACTTCGTACACTATCACACTAAAACCAGGTGACTTGAATCCATTCAAATATAGGATGCTTGTAGAATTTGAAAATCCAATAAATTAGGTAATGACATGACCTTCTGTGTTGCCTGTTGCAATGGCCATATAATTTACTAATGCTGCAAAACATTGCAAACTTGGATACTTCATGTGACCTGAATATACCTGAAGCAGCTCACCTGAAAATGATAGTTAGGGGAGGCTCCAAAAAGAGGGCGGATTCTCCCAAAAAGTGGTGTCTCTGGCTCCCAGTCAGCAACAGGGTCCAATAAAAGTGAGAAGCTTTTTAAAGCTCTGCTCACTGTATAAATCATTGGTTCCCCAGCCTGTGACCTAGGGGCCAAAAGTGATCCCCAGGGTCTTTCACAGTGGCCCACCACTTTCCTCCTGTTGGCTGCAAAAGGGAGCTGTTATCTAAGGGCCCAAGCAGAGCATGTTGCCCCAGGGCTACAAGACGTAGTGGAGGCTCTGTGCTGCAGCCAGGGGGTAGGAGATCAGCCGCCCTCTTGGCAATAGCAGGAAGCACAATAAAGTGCTGTGCTCTGCCTGGGTCCCTAGGTGCTGGGGTCCCTGTGGGTGTCAAGGAAGCACTGATCTCCTGTCCCCCTGGTTGTAGAAGGGAGGCACTGCCTAGGAACCCAGGTGGAAGGCAGTGGGCTAAAGGATGCATGCTGTTTCCTGACTGCAGCCAAGGGGATGGAATTAGATCAGCAAGCCTCTTCACTGAACTCCTATGTAGCTGGAGTGAGGGGAGGGGGGGCCAGGTGAGGCAGCTGGCACCCAGCATGCTTGAGGGGGGGCAGCAGACTCAAAAATCAATGCCTTTTGGTTTATCATCCACCATAACTTAGTCACAAGGGCATGTGCCTCAGCATGAAATGACAGACACATGTTTGAGTGCTTTTTGTGTGTGTGATGTAGTGCAAGTAGTTTGTAGGTGTAAAAAGTAACTGTAAGAGCACAGTAGCATCAAAATATTTACTTTTAAGTATGCAGTGATTTGTAGACCTTGATGTATTATACATCAGTACTTTTCTTTTAAGAGTTGACAGACTAGTGGCACTCCTGGGTTGTGAAAATATAAGCAGCCTTCAAATCAAAAAGGTTGGGAGCCACTGGTATAAAGTGTGCTCCTGATCCCCAGAGGGCCAGCCACATTACCAGATCAATATGAGTTTGGATCTTATCCAGAATACCAGGCTGCCAGCCAGTCCTGTAGTGCCTAAAACTAAAGGTTTATTGTAAAATTTAAAAAACAAGTAAGATAAATGATCAAAACTATAAGATACATACATAAGACTTCAAAGTCCATATGTATCACATTCTCAGCAGTGTTGGTGAGCTTGCTGGTGTGTACAGTTCTTCAGTCTGGAGTACATCCAGTACCTAGATGGATCTCAGTTCTTCATTTCAAAGCTTCACTAATAGAACAGTTGATCCAGAGATGAGAAAGAATAAAGACAGAATGGAAATGGTGTAGCTGAATGTTATGTGGGGGTGTGTGTGTGTGTGATATAAAAAAAAAAAAAAAAATTCCCCCCTCACCCCTATGGGTGGTATGTGTCTTCCTCAACCTAGGGTCCTCTACCAGAGACCTGGAAGTTTGAGGGTTCTGCGCAGTATCTTAGCTGTTCCTAGCACTGCGCTCTTCTGGACAGAGAGCTCTGATGTTGTTCCTGGGATCTGTTGGAGCCACTCTCCCAGCTTAGGAGTCACAGCCCCGAGTGCTCCTACCACCACTGGGACCACTTTGGTCTTTACTTTCCACATCCACTCTAGTTCCTCTTTCAGGCCCTTGCACTTCTCCAGCTTCTCATGCTCCTTCTTCCTGATGTTGCTATCACTTAGCACTGCTACATCTATCACCACCGCTGTCTTCTGGTCCTTGTCTATTACCACGATGTCTGATTGATTGGCCAGTACCTGCCTGTCTGTCTGGATCTGGAAGTCCCACAGAATCTTAGCCCTGTTATTCTCCACGACCTTCTGTGGAATCTCCCATCTGGTCTTGGGAGGGTCTAGCCCATGCACTGTGCAGATGTTCCTGTACACAATGCCAGCTACTTGGTTGTGCCGTTCAGTGTATGCTGTTCCTGCCTGCATCTTACATCCTGCCACTGTGTGTTGGACTGTCTCTGAGGCTTCTCTGCACAGTCTGCACCTTGGGTCCTGTCTGGTGTGGTAGACCCCTGCTTCAATGGATCTGGTGCTCAGTGCCTGTTCTTGTGCTGCTATGATCAGTGCCTCAGTGCTGTCTTTTAGTCCAGCCCTTTCCAGCCACTGGTAGGATTTCCCAATGTGAGCCACCTCAGCTATCTGTCAATGATACATCCCATGCAAGGTCTTGTCTTGCCGTGGCACTTCTTGTGCTTGATCTTCCTCCAAAGTCTGCTGCGGCTGCCTCAGGCATTCTGTCAGCAGCTCATCTTTGGGTGCCATCTTACTGAGGTACTCCTGGATGCTCTGGGTTTCATCCAGGACAGTGGCTTTGACACTCACCAAACCCCGCCCGCCTTCTTTCCAGCTGGTGTACAGTCTCTGGGTGTTGGATTTGGGGTGGAAACCTCCGTACATTGTGAGGAGCTTCCGGGTCTTCACATCGGCAGCCTCCATGTCCTCCTTTGGCCAGCTCACTATACTGGCCGGGTATCTGATGACTGGCAGGGCATACCTGTTGATGGCATGGATCTTGTTCTTCCCATTGAGCTGCCTCTTCAGGACCTGTCTTATCCTTTGGTGGTACTTGGATGTTGCTGTCTTCCTTGCCTCCTCATCGTGGTTCCCATGTGACTGTGGGATGCCAAGGTACTTGTAGCTGGTCTGTATGTCTGCTGTGTGGCCTGCTGGTAGTTCCACGCCATCAGTCTTGACTGCCTTCCCTCTCTACTACCATCTGGCCACACTTCTCCAGTCCAAATGACATCCCAGTATCCTCACTGTAGATCTGTGTCAGGTGGATTAGCGAGTCGATGTCTCGTTCATTCTTAGCATACAGCTTGATGTCATCCATGTAGAGGAGGTGGCTAATGGTAGTTCCACTCTTGAACTTGTGTGTGTGCGTATAATATAGCTTGTACATCCAGGTTTCAGACATGAGCTCGTAACATGCGGGTAGGGAAAATCTCTTCATGTTCTCAGTGCACAGCCATGTCCTGATGACTCATTGGCATAACCCCTGGTTTTTATCCCCATCCTGGCGGCATGCTTAAGGGGTTGCTGCAGCACAGTGGTAGGGAATCACTGGTAACTGATTGCCCTTGATTGTCCCTCAATCAGGCTGGGCAGTGCTCATGCTTATCTCTTGGTGTCACTCAGTAGCACAACACATTTTAGATTCAGAAATACCACACATTCATATCTTACAATGCAAAGATAAATGATATGCAGATAAGCTTATATTTGGTAAATCATAACTTTTCCAATGATACCTAATATAGCCTATTTTGAAAGATCTGTTGTAATTTTGCAATATTGGTGTCAGTATTATAATGTCATGCCTTGTCAGTGAGAGCTCTCTTAGCTACTGTTGTAACTTTTGTCATCGCCTTTTTTTCTGTCTTGTGGCTGTGGAAAAGGTGGGGAAACTGCCTATGCAGAGGAATTGACGCTAACGGGACAAGATTCCTGTTAAATGCATCAAGCAAAATAAGAAGTAGAGCGGTTGTTCTTCCATTTACAGTAATTTTAGAAATTACAACTAATAATTACAGCTAAGACTGTCAGGAATGTATGAAGTTAACTTGTCTGCTTAATACTGTTTTGTTAGGACAGATTTTATAGTCTCATACCTAATTACAGAATTGTAGTACTTTTAATTAAAAATAGAACCGCATTTAATGTTGACTAAGAATGCTACGAACAGTTGGAAGAGAAATGTCATAAATATTTTTTTTTTTTTTTTTTCCCCCCAGTATTTGGCAATTAGGAAATACAGCATCACAGTACTACTGGAAGAATTAGTGATGAAATATCTGGCTGATGAATTAGCTGAGAGAAAAAGAATTCATGATGAAGAAACTGCTGAACACTCTGAGTAAGCCTACCATTTTTTTTATCCAAGGATAAAGAAAGCAAGCTTACTGTCTTTTTGAAAAGCAGCATTGTTCTTTGAGAAGTGTCACTCTGTGTGTCAGGAGGTGAGCATGTGCCTTTGATCAGAGATTTTCAGCAGCACTGTTTGTTCAGTTCTCATCTGCACCCCGACTATTTTCATGTCCTGTAGTGAAGATATATAGGGCTGTGACAAATTGCCTGCAGTGCCGGATTTCCCAGTAGACACTGGAGGCGCAGTGCCTAGGGCCTATGAAGGAGGGAAAACATTAAAAAAGCAGGAAAAAAATAAGGAAAAGCACGTGGTTTAGCATTAGAATAAAGTGCATCAAGTCAATGTAATTCAATTGGTGTTTACCACTCTTTGCACATTTAGGAGTGAAAGTACCCTAGGGCCTACAAACACCAAAACCCGCCCTGATTGACTGACTGCACTGTTTCTTCTAACCCGCTCTAGCCTGAGGTAGAGATAAGCTGGTAGAGCTAACTTACAGTTTCTGTATGAGGATACAATAAATATAATGAATAAAATAAAACCAACTTTTAGAACTTAATTTTAAACTTTTCTTTAGTGTTCGTTGTAGTTCCTGTAGTTAGTGTGTACTTTTAGAGAGAAAATAATACTACCAAGAGTCCTGCTGTGCCAGAATTCCTACATCTCTTAAAGGCTTCCTCAGTGATTTTGAGCAGCCTTAGTACTGAAGTTTCTTCTGAGTCAGACACACTTACCGATCGCTTGGTACCAAAACTTTCAGTATCACTGAATTCTAAGAAAGGTGCCTCTGATTCCATACATTTTGGTACTTCTGCCTATATCTGCAGCCATGTTTATGGTATGAACAGCTTAAGTATAGGAAGAATCAGAGCTCCTGATATACTTGGTACTCATAAAATGTCCATGCAGATTTATCCTGTACTACAGGAGTTTGTTTGTCTCTGATGGACCTGAGTCTCCGTTGTTTAGCTCAAGATTCCCACTATGCTGCTTGAGTTATCCCTGGTACTTTTCACTAATACTGCCAGCCCCCCAGTACCAATGTGTGTTCCAGCAGACAGTTACTTCTCCCTTGTCTGCCTCCCCATTGGAATATGAGCAAGCGTGTTCTTCAGCTTCCAGGGTCTCAACAGTGAACTGATGACTACCTGCCCATCTTCATTACCAAGAACCTGCATCAGTGTAAAAGTGCTTTCCAGACTTTTACTGTCACAGGCTGCCAGGCATCATCCCTGGTATGACCAGCCCTGGCTGCATTCCCTTGTTCTGTATGGCCTTCCCCAATAGGCACATTGGGATCCCTGGGCTGACTGCTGACACTGGTTTTCTGAGACACTTTTCACTCTGGTGGACTGTCCCAAATAGCACTGTCCAGTTCCCTTCTTCCCATTACATAGGTTTCTACTATGGGAAGAAGGAGAACTGATGAGGTGACAATGTTACAGACTAACACATTTTCATCCTCTTTGGGATGATGTCACCATTATTGTGTTGTCTGCAGTGGATGACTTCAAACAGTTTTGGGATTTGATGGGAGTGGTAGACGCTCCATATTAGAAGTCCAAGAGATCCCGAATGAGATGTGATATCTTAAGTACCTTGTGACTGGTTCAAGGCCTCATCCTCTGGGTTAGCACGCTTCTCTTCAGCACAGGATATGAAGTCTTGCTGAATAGTAGGAAAGAGTCTTCTTGAAAGACTTGCCTTCAGAAATGGAAAAGATTTTATTACTTGTATGCTATTGACACCTATCTACTTGTGACTCTTACATCTCAAAGTCTGGAAGCTATTCTAACTCTGAAGAAAGAAAATCTTACTTTGTTTGTTCATGCAGTGGTCATCGCTGCGTTTCATTTTCTGGTGAAGGGTTGTCGCTCATCTTGTAACTTCTCAATACCTTATAGGATTATGAAATCTCTTCCCAAATGTCAGATACTGCATTTGCACCTGGGACTTAAACTTACTACTTAACTCTCTGATGAAGCCCCCCTTTGAACCATTAGCTATCGCTTGCTTCCAAGTCTCTTCATGAAAATAGCACTTAGTCCCAGAAAGTGAGCCAGGAGTTTTGATGCCTGACCCTCACAATTCTGTCTGTCAAAGAAAGGGTTGACCAAACCATGTTTCTTGGTCAAAGTTACTTCAGACTTTCACATAAATCAGTCAGTTCTCTCCTCAGTTTTCTATCCTTAACCACATCTGTCTAGGCAAAAAGCTGCCATCATAACTTGGATGTTAAGAGACCACTGCCCTATTTTTTGGACAGGAATAGACTTTTTTGAGCCTCTTTGAAACTTTGTTTCTATTGTGAACAGAGCTAAAAGAATGCCAGTGTCTATATAGAGACTTTCCAAGCTGGTTCCTAGCTGGATATTCTTTGCTATACAGCTTGCCCACCTGCCAGGTATCAGTCTGCATCTGTTCTGCTGACAGGAGAGAGAGAGAGATGCAAGTTTGCCTCGCCAGCATTGGTCCCTATTTTCACAGGACATTATGCCATAGTTGATGCCTCTTGAACAGATGCTGCCTTTGGCTTTGCAATTTTATAGTCAGTCATGGTCAGTTCTGAAGTTTCCATCTCCTTCAAAGGTTGCTGCTCAGAAGTTGTGTCAAATGGAGCAACCATAGATATGCTACTGGATTTTTTTTCCAAGCTGTCGTCCTGTGCTTGCTCCACTACTCTTGCTCATTCCACTTTGTTTCAAACTCTCATTTCCTTAGGCTTTGTGGTAGAGAAGGAACTGAGCGAAACCTAGCCCTGTATTTGCTCACAGTGCATGAGAATAGGTAGGATACATGAATGAACTCTGTTGCTGAAAATCTGATTTGAAGGAGCAGGAGCACCTCAAGTAGAGCACCCATCGGGGAATACAGTATGAAGAAATCAATTTACTGTACAAGGTAAAAATGATTTCGAAATACTTGTTTCATCCTTCATTAATGAATCTAATAAGGCATTTTGTAGTTTTCTGAAGGAAAATATTAAATATCAGAAAACTGTCAACTTAGTATTGTTTTTTAAATTTATTATCTTCAGAAAACTAATTTCACGACATACTAGTTAAAATGGCATTCATTAAACACAAAATAAGAGAGTTATTTAAAAAGTCTGAAGAGCCCAAGTCTCTAATCTTTCAGCTGTGATCTTGGGAATTACTTTACTTGAATGTTTAGTACTTACTATTAAAATTGTGACTTTCAAGTTGTCCCTTTAAATATTTAGCACAATTTGTGTCAGAAAATGCTGGTGAGAAACTATCACTTGGGCAACTTGCTGTGCAGAGCGAGATACTAACATACAAATGGTCATTGGGGCACTCTGAAAGGTGAGAGGTAGTGTGAGGTATAGGGTAACTTTTGATGCAAACTATTTGTTTTCTAGCAAAAATTTAAATTTAGATTTAAAAAAAAAAAACTTGGAAAAATCCTTGACCAAATCTATTTGATTCCCTCAATTATCTGCTCCATATATAAGCCATGTAGCTGCACAGCAAATCTTGCTTTGTGTTGCACTCCCTGTTTTGGTGGTCCATCCCTAGAAGTATTTCAGCTGGTGACTTACAGAAACTATCTGCTAACTTTTTGGTGGTAATTCACAAACTGGTGCATTTCATGGAATCTGTTCTTTCCATGGTGTTTTGTATGCTACAAATTCTCTCAAAATTTCTGAGAATAAATATTTGATCAGAATAACACACTTTGATACTCTTCGCAATATGTGGTTAGATTTCATAATGTATGTTTAATCTGTTTTGTGTTTGTCTTTAGCTTAACCAAGAATGTTCCAGTGTTTGTTTGCACTATGGCATACCCCACTGTGCCTTGCCCTCTTCATGTGTTTGAGCCAAGATACCGACTGATGATTCGCAGAAGTATGGAAACTGGGACTAAACAGTTTGGGATGTGTATCAGTGACCCTCAAAACAAGTAGGCATACCTTCTGAATTCCTTCTGATGTTCCTAGGCAACTAGGAGTCCTGCATGGTCCCCCGCTCCATCGCATTTTTATTGCAACAATCTTTCAAAAGTGTGGACTTAGCATAGCTGATAATGCTTCTGGTTCTAGTTTTGCAGATTATGGTTGTATGCTGCAAATTAGGAGTATTCATTTCCTACCTGATGGGCGGTCTGTTGTTGACACAGTTGGTGGAAAGAGATTTAGAGTTTTACGAAGAGGGATGAAAGATGGCTATTGTACTGCAGACATTGAATATTTAGAAGATATTAAGGTATCTAGAATTCTTTCTGAGCACTAACACATCAGTCAACGCTAAAGACTGTGGTAGAATAGTGTGGGGTCATAGATCAGTTGCTGGGAGACATGGTTTTTCCATGTTGAAGAAAAATAAAAATAACTTAAGATTTTCTACAGATTTAAAATGACAGAAATTTCTAAGCATTGCCCTCCCCCCATCAGTGCTTTCAACTTATGAAGTAAACTACTTTTGAGTTGGCTTGTGCCCAGTAATTTTTTTTTTAAATTAAAATATGGTGGTTTTTTTGGACAGCTACTGGCTGTCCACCATAACTGTAAAATGTGCCAAAGAAGTGATTTCCTGCTATGGCAAAATTAGAAATTGATAAATGTTGTGACCATGGTAAAGAATATACTGGTAGTGTTTCTTTTTTTTTTTTTTTTTTAAAGTGGGCTTGTCAAATGTTAAACTTAACATGCAGAATGTTAAAATAAATTAAATTTGCAGAATGGTTTAAAGCAAGATGCTAAATAAACTCGTGTTTAAGCAGGACATATTTTACAAAATTCTTGTCCTGTTGCTGTTTTTTGAAAGGTAGTTAGTCTGAAGTGTGTTTTCTATACTAGGTGTTTTCTTCCCATCACCAACTCTCCAGGCTTAGGTGAATGCACAGACTTAATGATTAAGTTATTAAGAATTTACATGGAATGGGTGTTAAGACTCATTATCTCATTCTTTCTTATTGTGTATTTAAGATTTATTCTAATGTTCTGTTGTAGGTTGCAGAGGAAGAAGAGTTGAAGAAATTGAGAGAGCTTCATGATGTGGTATACAGCCAGGCTTGTGGCTGGTTCCAAAGCTTGAGAAATAAATTTCGCAGCCAGATCCTTCAGCACTTTGGTCCAATGCCAGAGAGAGAGGAAAATCTACAGGTGAGCTAAGATTTTTAGCATCAGTTATTAATTCATTACTTTAAAAAAAAAATCCCAACTGCAGTGTTAAATGCAATAGCAAACTTGTGGAGGATAGAGTACCATCTCCCATTTCCACTCTATATCCCTTGTCTAAGAGGAGCAACAGAAGGCAAGTCTGCCCCTTTTTTGTGCTGCGGGTTTCTGTGCTCAGATTCCTCCTTGACATTCCAGGTGTGTATGTGAAGGCAGGGGGTAAAAAAACTAACACAATCATCTTTATTTTAAATACCTTCAACTATTGGTCAAATAGATTTGTTGTAAACTGTACCTAATTAATTGGTGAATGAAACATTGGCCTTTATTGTTGCGTTGCAATATCATCATTGTGGGTACATTGGGTATGTAGCAGTCATAGTAGCTACATAGTTATCTCATTGTGGGTACAGATCTTCTAGGTGCAAGAAATACAGGCACAATTTGTGCCTGCAAAAAGTAAGCCTATGAACAGAAGCCAGGCTTCAGAGCAGCTGAAAACTTTTTGTTTTTAAAGAACAGCTTCATTTAGCCAAGGTTGTTAAATTCTTTTCATTACAAGTTTCCTCTAAGTTGTTTTTATATTGATAGTATTTTATTCTGAAAACAAGGACACGCAATCTGCAGAAATCTTTCACACACTGATGGCTGAATCTTTTGCACTAGTACTTCTGCTTTTCAGCCAAAGCTTCTGTATAACTAATTTTGACTACTTGGTATACAACAGCTTTCCAGGTAGAAGTAAATAATACGTAGTATTTGTGTAGCTTTTCACATGTTTAAAACAATGTTTCAAAAGCAACAATAACGATTATCAGATTTCTCTCCTTTGGGAACTCCACTGTTCTTGCTTATTGCTACTGTTTTGCATTTTCAATTTTTCTGATTCTCCACACTCCTCACCCAACTGATAAATGACTGCTTTTTTTTATTAAAGGAGTTTGGTTCTCAGTGTTTTACATCTATTTATCAAGCCACTCAGTATTTTTTTTTTTCCAGGTACTTATTTTTGTAAATAGTAGTGCTTCACATAGTTGCTGTGTCCTGCAGCACTGATGTAGAAGTTGTTCCGCAGTATAAAAATCTGAACTTGTACAAGGTAGAAGCTGGAAAATCAAATATTAATACTGCACTGTTACTGGCTTTCAAGGAGATGCTGCTTCCTTATTTTAGTTGCATCCATTTAGTGTAGTGCTGAACTACAGTCAATCTTCAACAAATAAAGATAAGGTAAACATGGGTGAAATCATAAATCTGTTCCTGAACACCAATAATTCAGTGCTTAAAAACTTTCAAGGAAAGTGAAGATGTGACTGAAGAAGATGCATTGCAATGCAAGAACTTTAGTGTTGAGGTCAAAGTAAAGGAGCATGTCAAAACCAAGTAAGAAAAGCAGTTTAAAAAAGTGATCTGTGGGATTAAACAGTCAATATCAGAAGCTCTCGAGGGTTTTAATGAAAGAGGGCACAGTACAACTTTGTCAATTCATGTAAGTGCTTTTTTGTTACTGTTGCTGTTAATTTCAGTGGGTTTATTAATTTTAACTGTGCAATAATTCTGTCCAGCAGCAAAAATCCTTCTTAATGCAGACTACTACTGTCATAAGTATGAAAGAAAATGTGTTGCCTTTAATGTCTAAACTGATGGAATGAATTGGTGGAAATGTGATATCAACTCTGATTTATTTTTTTGAGTCTCCTGTTGCTTTGGACCATCCAGTTCTTGGACTTTTTGCTTTCATTCTTTCATGTCAAAGCAAATAAGCCTGCATTGTTTTGTGCTGATGTGACAGTCATCTCTTCTGCTGACACCTATATTGTCAGTGCAGCAATAACCAATGTGTCTGAGATACACCAACTAACTTGGGAAAATGTGGACACAATTAGCACATGTTCTGTTTCCTACATGGCTGCGTTTGCATGGGAGATTAAAATCTATCAGAAACCGAGGCTGCTTGGTATTATTTGGCCTTCTCATCTGATTGACATTGCACTGTCAGCAACTACTGCCGTAGAAGAAACAAAAGAGATACTGTATCATATTTTCAAGCGTGTGAACAAGTTGAAGACCTTTTCTTACACAGTGCAGAGTTAACTGCTGGTTATCTATAGCTGCTGTGCTCCATCAGTTGAAGAGTTCATACATCTCTTGTCTATCATGTAATCAATGCATGGACTCTGCTAACATGTCTGTCATTCTGAGTTTGTTGGTTCTAAAGCAGAAACTCTTTAGATGGTCAAATAATCAAAATGACCACCAGATTCTGTGCACCAGGGTAATGATGAAAACTTGAAATCATTGTATGGGATGCACAAGACACTGGAGTTTCCTGTGATTGCTGCCATTACACATTTGCCAATACAATTATTTATCACATCCTGACGACAAAAATCTCAGCTAAACTGAGCACAAAAGCTTTAGGAGAAACATACTGTGAGAAAACCCAGCTGCTTCTAGAAGGCCTTCTGTCTCTAGAACATGAGAAAAACCAAAAGAGCGTTCAGAACCTTTGTTGTGGGGTAAGCCCACTTGTGCCCCACCCCCTCCGGTGAGGAAAGTCCAAGGGGCTAAGGGAAATGGGCACCTCCACATCTTTGATTAGTCACTGTGGCTTTTCCGAGTTTACTCTAGCCTTGATGTGACCCCGCCAACTGTATCGTGTGGCAGGGCTGCGCAGTCTAGTGGCCAGAGTCAGCTACTAGCCATCAATTCACTATGGGAATGTGATGCCCTGGGTAGGCGGTGCTCAGGCTCTCCCACTCCACTGAGCTCCAGCCCAGGGCCCTGTTGGTGCCAGGTCAGTATAGCACCAACTCAGCGGGGATCCAGGCTGATGCATCTGGCTTTGATTTCATGCCACCCCCTGGTTCCACCTTTCAGCTCCTTGGGCTGCTTCATGTCTGGTTTATTGCAGCAGTCCTCCCGTGGGTCTCTAGACTATAAACTCTCCCCTATTGCAGCAGCCACCTTCTGGGGGTCCTGGAGTCTGACAACAGCAGTCTCCTAAGCAGCTGGCTCCAGGAGGCCAACAGGGAGTATTTGCTCTTCAGCGAGACTTCGGGGCTGTTCCATCACAGGCAGATTCTGATACAGCTCCTGGCCAGGAGCCTGCAGCGCATATCCTTCTCCTCACTGGTCATCCCTGACTGAGCTGAGCTGCTCCCTTTTATACTAGGGCAGCAGCTGGAGCATGCCCAGCAGGGATTAAGGGGTGGGACTTCCACTCTCCATAGAGTGTGCAGTATTCCTTCAGTGTGGGGTAAACCCACCCAGTCACAATTTTCAACATTTCTCAGTGAGAAATTGAGTTGACCATGGCTCATAATCGAACCCTGAAGAGTTTGGTGCTGAAAACTACTTTTGGAATGTCATCCAGGGTTTTACACCTTTTTGTCCAGGAGAATTTTGCAGCCGACTACAACCATTATGCGAGAGTGTTTCAGCCATTTGTCAAGATGAAAATTCAAATCTGAAAGCGGAATTTACTACTTACATGAACATGTCTAACACTGACAGTGTGAAATTGGATGTTTGCTTTTGGCAACAGAATAAGACACATTTCCCAGCTTCAGCAAAATGAACTAGCAAGCTTTAAAAATAACTGCTCTGTCGATACTCAAAATTAGACTTGCCTCCATGAAGTGCTACATGAATGAGGATACTTTAAAGAAAATTTTGCAAGTGGCTGCAAATGAGAATTTCAGGAAAAACTACTCACCTAGGACATACAAATTACTTTTGAACATAAACTTATTTTACTGAATATTTGAATTTTTTTATTATGAAAGCTATTTTTTGTTCCTTCCCCCCTCATTTTCATCTTTTTCACCTGATTTCATCATGGTTTTAATATTCAGAAAATAAACACCAAAAATTTCTAGATTTTTTTCAAAAAGAAACTATATTGCTCTGTGTATTACCCTAAACTTAAATGGTTGTTTTTCTTCTCACTAATAATGAGACATAGGAAAATCATTCTGTTGTAAGGGGGAGTGAAGGTAGCTTATTGGTGTAAATAAAGGTGGAAAGTTTCATGGAAGTAATGTATTTTAAGGAGAGAAAGGAGATGCTTGGCAGATAGGAAGCTGAAGACCTTAGCAAAGGAGTAGACAAATTGAGAAGGGGAATAGGAAGAATAAGCAGTTTTGCATGGGAGCAAGATTGTCGAACCTTGAAGATGAGGATGTGGAGCTTGAATTAAATGCAGTATAAAACAGGAAGCTGAGAAGAAAGGAATAGCGTGGTTGAAGCACCAGAAGAGGAGGATAACTTTTTTTATTTGATCACTAGTATTTAGTCTTTACCTTTTTGTTCTGTGATTAGCTTTTGTCTTTAAGTCATTCAGTGTATTGTTAGTCTTGTGCTAAATTAATTTAATAATCCAGTTCGTTCTCTAATTTTAGGCAACACCTAATGGACCAGCTTGGTGTTGGTGGCTTCTAGCTGTCCTCCCAGTGGACCCTAGGTATCAGCTCTCTGTTCTCTCTATGATGACTTTGAAAGAACGTCTAATCAAAATCCAACGTATACTCACATATTTTTCTAGAGACCAGTCCAAATGACTGACTGCCCTGATCTTCCTGAAGAGATGTTCTGTTCTGGTTGTAATCACAGCCGGAGTTTTTGCTGCCTTTGCACATCTAGTGCTGGTTTGAAAAGTGTGGTGAAACTGCTTCCCCCAACTTCATGAACCATCTAGTTCTTCAAATGGGCACTGTTTTCATCTAGAAGGATAGACCACTAAAGTTGTGCGCACAAAAATCAATCCAGCCATAGAATGTGGGAAAACTACATTATGATTTGCACTATGTATCATTCTAAGACTTGAGAATTTATTTGCCACTGACTTTTTAAAGCTGTGGGAAGTGTGAGACTTAAAAACTGACAGTCCAAGTTTACAGCATTAAGGAAGTGTTTATGTTCTCACAAATAAGAGCTTGCCTCAGATGCAACTGCCCTGTTGATATTTGCACAAATATTTGACGTATAGTATTGAATGTTAATTATCTTGTAAATATTTGCATTTCAAAATAAGTGATATGAATTGTATGCTAAAATTAGAGCTGGTTTTTTGGAACAATTGCAAAAAAAGGAACATGGTACTTCTGTTAAAGATAATTAAACTGTGAATATGGCTTACATATCTAACTTTACATGTCTAAAGGGAAAACAGAAAACAAAAGTTTAGTACTATTTTATTGGGCTTTTCAGATTAGTGGTCCTTCTGAGCACTCAAGTAGTTTATAGAACTTTATAACAAGAAGCTTTAATAAAATGTACTAGGAATTGTGCACCCAGATTTTTATTGGGGGGGGCCCAAGCTTAAAGTGTGGGGTTTTTTTTGTTTTTTTTAGAAAGTCTATAAATTGTTCAGTGCCTCTATGCCTTATTCTCATTCATAGTAGAGCCCACTGCAGTGGCAAGCTTAGAATTCATGCTGCCAGTTGGTAATTTTGTAATCTATCCGTTGATTGCATATTCATGAATGTCGACGCATCGGTTTTCTTGTATATAAATCATTTGTAAAGTATTTTACAAATTTGCTTTTGCTAATATATTTAATTTTCAAGAAAAAAATGTAATATTTTGTAACTTAATCTTATTTTTTTTATAGCATTGTTTTTGTACACCCCCTTGTTGGGGTTTGGGGTGTCTTGCACAGAGCCAGAAGCATTGTTGGCCTAAATCAGGGTTGCAAGCACTTCATGGACATGAGAATGGCATGTACATAGATTTCTTGCCATCCGTTCCTATTCTGACAGACTTGTAACTAACAAGGCCCAACCAGAATAACTAGTCTGTCTTGTTTTTAGCTGTAGCCTTGTTTTTACCATCTTCTGTTTTAAATTGTTAGTCTTTCTAGGGTGTCTGAGATTTTTAGGAATAAGACGTTGAGCTTTACGTTTATAAAACTTTATCCCTTGTTCTGTCCTCAATCCTTAGGTTTCTTCAGATATTGAGGCACCTCAGATTCATGCCATTTTAAGTGTTCTTGCGGCCTTCTCAACACAACTTTCTGTTCTTTAACTGTGGAAAATGCCAGTTTTCATAAAGTTCTCTTCCCTTCTTAGTACTCATGCTAAGAACTGTTCTTAAGTACTTAAGGCTTCAAGTAGACACAGTATTTAGACAGGTTCTGTTCTCCCTCCCTTATTTGTAGAACCCTGCATGGATACAAATATGTGGATCCACATCTGACTTGCATCCACAAGAAGTGGTCTGTGGATATCCGTGTTGTATCCGCGGATGCGGATATAATGCAGATAGCCGCGGATATCCGCATATTTGCAGGGCTCTAGCTCTGTGCAGATAAAAATATGTGGATCCGTATCCGATCTGCATCCACAAGAAATGGTCCGCGGATATCCATGGATATCCGCGGATTCGCAGGGCTCTACTTATTTGCTCCCCTTACCCTCACTCACCTCTGGGTAGGCACCTTTTGATGTTTTAGTGACTGATCTTATGCCTACTTCGTTTTCTTGGTATTAAATGGCAGATACTCTTTATGCAAAATTAGCATTTGGCCAGTTGCAAGGTCTTATTCTGACAGTTCTATTCAAATCAGTTTGGAAATCCAGATCTGGAAGAAGTAATTGGGGGTTTTGTTTTTGATGTCTTCCCCTGACTCATGAAAAGCAAATATGACAGAAACCTAGACTTAGTCTGTCATTTTCTAAAGTGAGTACTCCCTAGTGGTCTGAAGAGTTGGCTAGTCACATGCTTTCTGGCTTCTTTTAAAGCTTCCAGTTTTTCATTACAAATGGAAATCTGGAAGCCAGAGAGCAGTGAAAATGAGAAGCCACCATAACTGTCCTAAAGGCCACTGTGAGGCAATTGAATTTGTCTCTTAGCTTTGAAGTTATCACCCATCAGTGGGAGAAAACTGTCTATTGGAGGAAAGCAGGCAATGAATGGAAAAAGTAAAACAAGCAAAATTACTGTGATCGCATTATAGCGAATTACCAGTATTACTTCCCCAATACTATTAGTCTACGCAAGAAATCACTGTTTACCAAGGGATGAGACTCTGAATGAGTGGCAAGATGGTTCATAAGGCTTTTTATAAAATAGCGGTACACTAAGCCAGAATAGTGGGGGGGGGGGGGGGAAAATCAATTCCGAATCTCACCTTTAAGTGTGATTATTCTTTTTGTCTCCCTAGCACTTTTCATGTGCCATTCTAAATGTCTGCAGGAATGGAACTATCATGTACGCTGGACAAGATACTATCTATATCACACTCCAATACAGCTTACTGTTGGGGAAAGTTTTAGGGGTATTTATGTACCTTAAATAATCTTGGTTATTGCTAGCTGTTTCTTTGTACCATGCTAAATTACTCCTTTTTATGTTCATACTTACAGATTTGGAGCTGATATGTTGTAGGTACTGAAGACAACTTTATGAACATAAGTGACCAAGTCACTAAGGGGGATGTTACTGTATTTGGGGTTATTAGAATTTCACATGTCCATAATGATCTAGTTTACAGTGAGGATACTGAAATGTTTCCATCTATAATTCTTTAATTCAATCGGACGTGTGCATGAAAGTGATGCAATAGCTTCCCTGATAAGAAAAAACCAACCACACACTTGAAAGATGACTCAAGCTGTTATCTTGCTAATCTCCAACCATCTGCAAACTTTGTTTTGCCAAAGCTAGGTATTAAAAGATGAAAAACACCAAACAGTTAGTGATTTGGTCCCTGGGAGGGGGGAGGTGAATTGCCAAGGCTGGCCAGGTTGTTACTGGTGAATTCAGATAGGGAAACAAATGGATACAGAAAGCTCTGTGGGAGAGTTTGTAGGGAGAGTCCCACCAGGGGCGTTACCATATGGAAGATGGTTAAACACCTGAGATGTTAGACATGTCTGTTTTGGTTTTAGATTTTTAATGCTAAAATGCTTTTGTTATGAATAAATACTTGACTTTAAAGGGGCTGGTTGGTTGGTTTGCCTTTTTTTGTTCTGGAGGGAACAGAACTACGGCATGTGGATGTTGGACCTGCTGAGATGATCATGGTTGGTAGGCAGGGGATGAATCAGATGGAGAATCCTCTGATTCCATCCCAAAAGATGGGTTATGGATAGAGTCCCCAGCCCAGGAAGGGACAGATGTGCAGTTATAACCTAGCTAAGTGTGGTACACACCAGTTGCCAAGTAACTGCTGTGCTGTTTACTGCTGCTCTGTTTATTTAGATCTAATATTTCTTTCATCAGAGAACTGATACCACCTTAATTTTTTCTTAAACAAAAGCCCTTTATGCCTGGCCATTTTTAACAAATTTAAATTTACATACATCAACTTCCAAGTGCATGTCTAAGTTACACAAATGAGTTTTAAAAAATTCAATGTACATCTCATTAAAGCATCCTGATTTCTAAGCAGTTTGCACTTATTTCTGCTAGCAGAAGTCAAAAACTTTTCATGAACAGGTCTCTTAAAGAGCAAGACCATGTACTTTCTAATTATGCCACTCAAAAAGAATCAATCTTATGACTATAGTTGAAAATACAGGGTTTTTAAAAATGAAATATTGGGGTTCAAATAACTCTAGTGTTTAAATCTGCTTGTTACGGTTTAGTTTTGCCGAAATACCTATACTGACAATTTTGCTAGCACTAGGAATCATTATGACAAGTCCTGTAACACTCCAATAAATAGTGGTACAGTGATCATCACTGTATACAATTAGGGAAATCAACACCTGAAAGCCAAACCTCTGAAAAATACTGTAAATTAAATAATGTTTAGTTAAGAATTTCTCAGTTTCTTGTAAATGACATTGTGCAAAGTCAGAAGGGCTATAATTAGTAGCTTTGCCATAGGGTTGTACTAGTGGAGGCACTAGTACATTCCCCCCCCCCCCCAAGCATGTACTCTGTCAGGGAAGAAGCTCATTCAGAAATCAATAAGACCACTGGAAAAGGGGGGGGGGGGGAAGTGCTGTTGCACTGCTGCTAATTAGTAACAGCATGTTACTCCAATATTAGATTTCAGTCATCACAGCAGCTCCATTGCAGAGTGCAAACCTTACTACTTCAATTAATATAATTAAACCCAAGAGATGGGGCGGGGGTCACTTGTCAAACTATCATAAAGCGCTTAAAAATCAAAGGAAGATGAAGTTTACTAAGTAGAAACCCTTACTCAGAAGGTATCAGCGCCAGAAACAACATTTAAAAATAGCAAATGACCCAAATTAAATTAACTACATCTATATTAAGCTGTGTTCTCGGTGGCAGAAATGAACTTCTCATTTAAATAGGTTCAATGACTGAAGGGCATAGCACATTAGGAACCCAAAGTAGCTTTGCTTACATCTGCTTGAAACCATTCTATACAGAGGAAAAAAGCAAGGACTGAACACAAGGAGCAGGAGATTGTGTTTGCTAGAAAACAACAAACTTCTCTTGTGCAGTCTACTTCTGTGCCATGCACAGTAGAGATATCATGAGAAAAGCATTTAGCAAAGAGACCTCTGAAAGCAGTAGTTGTTTAATTATTGTTGCCCTGTTTTCTGCATGCAAATAGAATAGCTTTTGTTTTACCATGTCTAATCATGACCAGACAACTGTGACGATGCTGATGATCAGCAGACAATGTTTAAAGGGAAGCACAGTTCCCCAGCACAAGCACATGACAGTCAAAAGCAGCAAGTTGTTCCCAACTTGGCAGTCTTACTGTGTTACAGTACCAGAAAATAACAGAATCCAGCTTTGCAAAGCAGTTTAATAGCCTCATAAATGCCACTATAGAAATGAAAGGTAACATATGCCCAACTACAAGGAACTTGGGAATTTTACTGTGTGTAGCAGTGTGCAGCTGTCTTTGCACCTTCTGCAACAAAATACTTGCTCTTCTTGGTGTAGACACTCATGCTCTTTATTTACAGTGTAATAACGCATTCTCTATGCGAAGATCAGCCCTTTTGGCTCTGGGTGCTGAGCTCCTCCCTGGCTCCACCACAAAGTGGCTGCAAAGCCACAGTCCCTCTCTCTCCGGCTATACCCCACCATTCTTCATCCCCAGCAGCTTATATACCTCGGTGGTGGGGGTGGAGGGGCATCTGTTCTTAACTGGCCTTTTTGCCTCTTCAGGTCTGCTTTTATTCAGCCACCCCACTTACAGGGCCTGTGAACTGGCACCTCTCACAACTCTGGCACCTGGGTAAGGTTAGCTCTGCCCCAGTCTGCTACATTTTGGAAACAGAATATTCTAAATGAACTGATAATCTTTGAGGCTAACGTACACAATGCATTCAAGAGTCTCTTTATTAAATAATTGCAAAGTAATCCCTTTGTTTTTCTACATTCACTTGGTCAGCATCTAAGTTCATTCAAGACAGCAGTTGAGGAGGACTGAATGAGGGGTTCGTACCCAGGCTTGTTTTAGAAAGATAGCTAAGGCTTAATAGCCCAATTTAACCATTCTATCTGAAAGCTGTTTGGCACAGGTAAAAACACAGCTGTTAAGCGTGGAAGGCTGGAATGTCACTGGCACAGTTCTGCTGTTCAGGCTACTAGCCATTGCAGCTGCTTGGTGCTTCCTTTTGGATCTTTGGCATTATTAGCAAGAGCAGGTATTGCAACCTGCTAATTCACTAAACCTTGATATTACTCAAGGAAGACCACAGGTATGGTTCGATAACCGTGGTGCTTGGCCAGGTTTACTGCCCTCAAGGCACAATAGTAGTGCCCTGACACTGTGGTTAAGGGACACAGACGTGAGTGCTCATTGGTAAGGAGTGGCTCAGTTAGCAGCAGGAATTTCTGCTGTGCATGTGGTCATACAAAAAGTTAAGGTAAGCTATCCTGATGTTTAGACTGACAATTTACATAACACTTTACGTTTTGACATCTGCCTGTCCTCTTTGGGTAGGGCTACAACAGAGGCTTTAAGTTGACTTAACAAGGTCAACTTTGAGTGGACTTGGAGCATCTACACTGGCAGCTGCTAGGTCAACTTAACGCTTAAGTTGACTTTATTAAGTTGACTTAAAGGCGACTCCCTATCTACACTGACTTAAGTTCAGCTTAAGCATTGTCAGGGTATGTCTATACTGATGGCGGCAAAATCTCAGCCATCAGCCTGGTGTTCCGGAATAGGTTAGGAGTGAGTCCAAACTCACTGCTCTGCTCCTGGAAGTCAGCCCTAGGAGTCCTGGGGGCCAAAGAGCATATGGGAAAGCCAACTGCAAGTGGTTTGCAGTCGGCTTTCCTGAATGTGTACCAGTGGCTAAAAAAAGTCACCAGTAGTTGTGCAAGGAATTTTATGTTCCTTGCACAACTGCCAGTTGACTGCCACTGAAGACCCGCCCCAATGTAGACTAGGGCTCAATCTTAAAATGTGGAGTTATTAAATCTACTTAAGGAAGCGCTTAGCTTGACTTAATTCCAGACTTGGATGGAGCTTTTCTTAAGTAGACTTAAGGAAGTTTAAGTTGTCCTAAGGCTCCAGTGTGGACATACCCTTTGTGCCTTTCTCCAGCTGTCTCAGGCAAAACATCCCTATACGCTGATCCTGCCAAACCCTTGTCTTCTGTTAAGTCAGGATGTACCTGTGCTAATTACAATGTGTTCACAGACATACGTGGTGCCTGAATCTTCCAAGGAGTGCTTGTGTTTTAGCAATGCTAGCAATAGTCATGTCCATTTCAGGTGGAATATGGTGAATGTGTAAGCTGCTACTTTAGTACCTGGCCTGACCTTGGTTCACAGTAACTGGTTCAGGCCCAGGTCTTGCAGCAGGGCCTGTGCTCCATATCTCTCTACTACAGTACAATGTTCCCCCTAAGGGGAGAGGGCAGCTGAGCAACTCCGGTTGCTCGCTGCCGCTCTTCCCCCCCAACCCCCCGCAGGGCCCGCTGCGCAGCCCCTCCCCCTGCTCCTGCTCAGCCCCCCCCCCCGGCAGCCTGCCTGCTCCCGCTTGCCCCCTCCCGCTCGCCCCCCCGCTCCCGCTCGGCCCCCCCCCACCTTGGAGCTGAACTGGAGCCAGAGGGCCCAGCCATAACTCCCGGGCCAGAGGAGCTCTACGGAGCATGCCCAGATTTTCTGGGCATGCTCCGTTGGAGCTTCTCTGGGCGGGAGTTTTCAAAACTCCCAGCCCCAGAGGAGTTCTGTGGAGGCTGCCGGCAGTGCACTGCCGGCAGCTTTTGCTGCGGTGGTGGGCTGCGCCACAGTGCGCCAACGCAGCTTAGAGGGAACATTGCTACAGTATCTTAATAAGAGGCTGTTTTTAGTGAGAATAACCACCTTAATGAGATGCCTTGTTAAGGTAAAACACATTTCCTACCACAATGTAGCATAAATCTCTTCCTAAACTCTTAGGGATTAGAAATTCAAATCCCAGCAGGATTAACTCAATTCTTCATTCCTTCTGAGGTTCACAAATGAAGTATCATAAAAGTTCATTGTGTGTATGTGTTTGAGGTGGACAAAGATTTTATAAATGGTAGGATCCGTGTATTCAGAGAGACTATACAAGCACCTGTGGTACTACCTCTAGGCATAACGGCTTCTTCCCTTACCTCTGGTCTAGTGGTCTTCAACCATTTTGCAGTGACAACCCCTTTTAAACAGCAAGGCTCTGAGGGCAACACCCCCTTATAAATTCAGCACATTTTTTCTATTTTACACTATTTTAAATAATACATTTATAAGCTGGTTATTTTAAATGAATTTACCTTTTCTTGCTGTTTATAAAGACTAAAGACATTTTTATCAAATTATAAGCTCCTAAGTGTTTTAAAAGTACAGTTTAATAGTGGGGGGGCATGCAAAGTTTTGTCTCACTTTTCACAGCAGACTTAGCACCCCTTTGACACCCTTCCTTTTATACTGCTGCTGATAGTAGCACTGCCTTCAGAGCTGGGAGGCCAGAAAGGGCTGCAGAAGGGTAGTAAGGCCATGCCATGATAGTCCCTTTAAATGCCCCACTACCATCCCAGTCTCTGTTGGATTGTTAAATTATAAATTACTTTTTTTTTTTGGTTACCAATCTCACTGTTCTGACTGGTCTATGGTTTAAAGCAGCTCTTCAGCTGCTGAACAACCACGTCCTCTGTGTTGTCTCAGTTCTACCTTTTAGGGCTTAAACCAAACCAGCAGTCATAAAATGATTACTAGTTTTCTGTTCCTGTTCTTCGCAGTGTGTTACTTATGTCTGTTCTAAGTAAGTGTGTGCCTATCGCAGGCAGATTCTCTGGGAGGATTTCCCCCTATTGGTAGCCGTAGGGGCAGCTGTGATGCACTTGTGGTGCATATGTAGGACCCTGCTGACCTCCTGTCTCTTCAGTTACTTTTTGCCAGCTGGGTGGGTCTTGGAATGGACATGAGCAACACATTTCAAAGAACAGAAGAAGAAGAAGGCGGCTACTAACTATTTTTAACGTCTTTGAGAGCTTGCTCATGTTGACTCCAAGGGGAGGGTTCTGCTCTTGGAACCCAGCTACTGGAAAAGCTACCTTCTAGGACAGGAGCAAGCATATTGCTTGGGGCTCAAATGGCAGTGCCATCAGCCTTGACAGAATGAGGTTAAACCATCATTGGGGGATGGGCTGATGCATATAAGCATATACCTATCTAGACCATTAAGGAAACACCTGAGCATGAGCTTAACAGGCCAAATTGATTAATGCATGGGTGAAAAGCAGAAATGGTGGCTAAGTGGACCTTAAATGATGACACAGCTGTCTTGCTTCAGGTATAACAAATAGTCCAAGATAGAGAGTAGAATAGATGGGATGCCAAACCAAAAATCTGTTCCCCTTAGCTAGGTAAATGCGTGATCTTTTTGGAAGGCTTCTGCTGCCAAGGCGGACTTCTCTAACTTAGTTTCAAGCATGCTGGTTCAAGGTTGCCATAGTCCTGAATGATCAGGTCCAGAACTAAAGGCAGAGTGATTGGATAGTCCACTGAGAAGTTCAGAAGCATGGTGTATCATTGTTGATGTAGCCAGGCTGGGACTATTGGAATCATGGAGAATCCTTCTTGATCTTCAGGGCAGGGCAGCACTTGGGCCCAGCAGACCAACCAGCTGTGCAGGGCAGGCTCTCAATCAGAGGAAGGAAGGCCTGGTGCCCAGGAGCATCGCTGGCGTCTGGCACACACGGCCCATGTCCCGAATGCTGGCACCAGTGCCCTGGGTCCTGGTGAGGCCCAGTCTCCAGCCGGATCGGGCTGGAGATCCAGGACCCAGCTGCCTGCAGCCACAGTTGCTGCTCCCAGCCCTGTCCCAGGCCAGGGATCTGGGGCCCAGCCACCTGCGGCAACAGCAGCTGCTTCCAGCCCCTTCAAAGGCCAGGCGCCCCCGCAGCTGCAGCTCCCTGTGCTGTCCCCGGCTGGGGGCAGGGCCTCCAGGCAGGGAGCAGGGCCTGGGCCTGTGCCCTAGGTCATTCCCTGGGGCAGTGACGCCCCTGCTGGTGCCCACAGACTGGCCAACTGTGAGGGTGGGGTAGTGCTGGGGCCCAGCAGACTAGCCCACCCCACCTGTGACACGGTACAGGCAGGTGGTGCGTTGACTGGCTACCACCCAAATTATTTTTGTAGGGCTTGAGGCAGCAGGACTCCCCTTGAATCCAGGACTGCAGGTCCTGAAGTCCCTTTGTTAATCTGGTCCTAACCATGACCAGGTGAAGGGTGCACTCATGACTGAAAGAGTATGTGCTGAAGCTGTCTGTAACTTGTTCTAAACTCTGGAAAGGCAGGTGGGATCCATCCATGTGTACTGATCAAGTGGTGCAAAAGTTCCCTAGCCTAAGAGGCTTACTGGCACAGGGAAGAGCATGTTCCACCTTGTTTATGTATAATATCACTATTGTATTGTCAGCCATGACTAGTACACATTTGCCTTCCAGATGGACTTGGAAGGCCTGACAGGCAGTGCTCCCTCTAATTTTTTATAGGCTGTGTGCACAAAAAAAAATTTTTGTGCAAATTTTTGGAATCAGTGTCCAAATTTGTGTGCCCTCCAGTGAGTGTGGTCAAACTTGCGAGTGCAAGGCAGTAAGTGTGTATTATGCAAATAATGTCTAAATTTTATTTTGATATGGTGATGGAAATGGTTTTATAAGTTACAAAACCTTATTTGAAACGCTACTTGAAATCGCCTTCTTAAAGTAGCATAAAAATATTAGTGCTTTTGATTTTTTTTGTGCACACTTGATTTTGTTGTGTGCACGGGTTTCACAACCTGTGTGCACGCAAACATAGCTGACAGGCCAGGAGTACTGCTGTCATTCTACCTTCACATCAATGTAAGAGTTCTGCATGAGAACAAAGACCTTGATTCCTGAGCTCACCAACATATCACCAAAGCATCTGTCTCTATGCAGTGTGGGTGGTGACTGTCAAGGCTGTGTCCCCACTGTGGCACTCTGAGTGCAGAAGATGGGGGCCCACAACAGGCCTTAAAAGCCCCTGGCCTTAAACCTGCTCTTCAAACTCTCCAAGGCCTCCAATTCCTGGCCTTGGAGTGGTATTGCTGCCACCACCCAGATGCAAAAAACCTCTTGGAAACCCAGGAAGCCACACTTGGGAATTCCTTCCTGTGAGGTATCAGCTGAAACTGGAACACAATCCCTTTTAGTAGCTGCCTATGCAGTCTGAGGCACGTGCACACAGATCTCTTGCCTTTCAGCACACAGAACCAGAGCTTACTTAAAAGGTAAAATCTTTAATTAAAAAGAACAGCTAAAAAAAACAGAGAGTTGCTTCTCTGGGATTTAACTTTGGTAGTTACAGGGTAGCAGGCTGGGGTCCATGTGCTCAGCACAGAGAAATCCAAAAACACAACAAAGAAAATACCCTGACTGTGTCTAAATAAACAGTCCCTGTTCTGCTCACACCTTGTCAGTAACAAACTTAATTTATTTTGGGTAAGGATGTTGCTGGATTCTTCCTCAGGCCCCTCTGGTCTCCTCCTTATCCTCCCAGGAGCTCTGCTGCCTCCAAACAGGAATAGGCAAGGCTGCTGCTCCAATTCAAAAAGCTGTGCTTTGTTCCTATTGGTTGTCCTGGGACTCCCTGGCCAGCGTGTTAACCCCTTCCTCCCTGAGGATTATTACGGTGACAATAAGAAAAAAGTACTCTCTTCCATACCATGCATGGTTTGAGCCACCAATCTAGGGTCCTGGTCACTGAGGAGGGAAATGAAACTATGCTATGTGGTCCCAAGCTAGATGATACAGTTAGGCTAACCATGCTTGAAGTGGCCTGAGGTGTAATTTTGCATGCTGAACCAGGACCATCGCTGACCTGAAAAAGGGTCCCTACCCCTTGCCGTGCAGCTCTGACCCCGTGGGCCCGATTCAGACCCTGGGCCCAATCCAGCATCCCAGCCTGGATCCAGCCCCTGCCACTGCTGATGAGCAGCTGATGGCCCAGGTCCGATCCAGTCCTTCCTGCTGCTAGCCGGCAGCAGCACAGCAGACAGCCCCAGCCCAGCTCCAGCCCCTGCCACAGGCAGGGCAGGGCCGTAGCCCTGCAGGCCCAGTGGCAGCAACGCCCCTGTGCTGAACTACGTATGTGCATACTGCCACGTAGCTCAAGAGCTTCAGGCAATTTTGAGCTGTGATGGTTTGGTACTGCTTTAAGTCCTCTCTGATGCCACATCAGGACAGAACATGGGATTCCAAGTCTGACACTGCCCCATGATGTCCTGAATGAACACAAGTTGACTTGTCTTGGTTGACCAAGAGCCCCACATTATTGAACACTGACCTTGCCAGGTTCATATCTACATCCACCAGTGCCCTGGTTAGTCCCTTGACTAACCAGTCATAGAGGTAAGGCTAGACTTATACCTTCTGCTTCCTCAGGCATGTAGCAATAACTGCCATACACTTTGTGAATGTGCAAGGGGGTGCAGCTAGAACAAAAGGTAGGATCATGAACTAGCAGTGGGTCCAACTGACTACAAATCAGGAGCTTCATGTAACTTGGGAAGATGGCCATGTGGAAGTGTGTGTCCAACTTCAGGGCAGCATATCAATCCCCTGGATTCACAGAGAGAAGAGGCTAAAAAGATCACACAGAATCTCAGATTCTTTATGAATTTGTTGAGGTTTTGCAGGTCAAGGGGTTTCGTGGGTTGAGAATGGGCCTGAGCATCCCTTTGGCTTTCAGGATTAGGAAATACTGGGGACAAAATCCTTTGCCTCAGATCAACAATGAATTTCTTCCCACTACTATTCTTATGAGAGCTTGTACTTCTTACAATAGAAGTTGTGAGTGGGGTCCCTGAAGATGGAGAGGGAAAGTAGGGGTTGAATAGAAGACAGGGAGGAAAATGAGTTGATAGTAATCAAGTTCCACTGTGCTTAGTATGCAGTAGTGTGATGTGGTATGGACACACCCATGGTAGAAATGGAATAGGTGGTCTGGAAAAAGTGGCAGATTTGCATCTGTAATTGATGCACCATCTTTCAGTACACCCCCAAAAGTTCTGAATGGAGGAAAGCTGAGTCCACCTCCCCTGGTAACGTCTGCTCCTCTCAGTTATAGCCTTGCTACAGCTGATTAGAACAGGACCAAAGCAGGGATTGAGGTTTGAAGTGCCTCCTTTAACAGCCCAGGGACTTCAAGGTAGCCCAAGGGTTCATTAGGCTGTGAAGTTTGAGATCCATCTGTTGAGAAAACAGAGCCAGTTGCTCAAAGGGGAGGTTTTGAATAATTTGTTGGCCCTCATAAGGGAAACCTGAGGCTTGTAGCCAGGAATTTCTTCACATGACATATGAGCTGCCATGTTAAGTGCTGCTTGGAGAGAGGCCTTTGCCACAGCCTTACCCTCATCTACTAGGGCTATGAATTCCAGCTTGGAGACTGGTAGTACTGACTCCACAAACTTTAACAGGGATCCCAAGAGTTAAAAGCATATATTCTTAGGATTGTTTGCTGGTTTGAAATGTGGAATTGGAGGCTAGTGGTAGAGCACACTGATCTCTTAGCATCTTTGCTGTGAAGCACTGCTAGTCTTGCCTCTCATGTTCATTTAGCTGCCTTGATGATTGACCCCAATGGAGGATACATGTAAAAGTTACTCATGGTCTCCATGCTTTCCAAAGTACTTTCCACCCTCTTTGCCTTGGGAGGTGGCTGATGTTTGCCATAGTGATGGCATAGTGTTGCATACAAAGCAACTCCAGCGAGCCACTGGGGCTAAATGTAAACCATGAATTCTGCACTCTGTTGAAACCTCCATTTGAAGCCTCATGTTCCCCAACACCCTCCACAACAGCTCCTGGTGAGCCCTGCTGTCATCCACATTAGGCAGTTACTACTGCTTCAGCTGGGGATGAAGCAGCAGCTCTGACAGGCACTGTGCCCTGTTCCAGCCTTTTGGCATCCAAATGGTCTTGCAGTACTGGTTCCTCATCCTTGAGGCTTGGTTCAAGGTCCTGCTTCTTGCCAGGCTTAATGCTGGGTTTGGGACCAGGTTCAGTGCTGTGTCTGGCATCGCACAGTATGTTCCCAACTACACAAGTTGGCAGAATTCTGCTCTCAGAAACAAGTCAGAATAACCATCCAGAGGGTGACCCTTATGCCTGGTGGAGTGCTCCTTCAGGTCCATAGTGGCCATTAAGCATGCATTTGCCACTGCAAATGCCAATATACCTACTAGAGAAACCTCTGCATAAAATGAATTGGAATGTAACAGTTTATCATTCTAAAAGCATATTCTATTATAGAAGTAGGAAATTCCATGTGTTATAATCATCACTGTAATAAAGCTGATCTAGTGAAGAACAAGAGCTTTGTATAGGAAAAAGTCACACTTTGGATTGCATAAGTATTTATTTCCACCATCAGTTCCATGTTATTTTTAGCAATGAAATTCTCATTTCACTATAAAAATAAGGGGAGAAAGACAACCACCAAATGGTCCTAAAAATGAAATCTGAGAGGCTCTTTAAAGCAGAACTAGTAAAACGGAAAGCACTCATTGTATTTGAGCACAGGACAAAAAAGATTACAAGTCAATTTTGAGCCCATGGTTACTACTTTAAGTTCATCTCTTGAATGCAGCTAGATGAGAAGTAATATTGTTAACATGAGGCTATTGCTTCAGGAAACACTGAAATAAGCTAGCTTCCAGTCTTGTGATACGGCTGGCTTTCTTCCATACATTCCTACAACTTCAGATAAAAAGATTCAAGTTCATTCCAGAACTGCCTACCCGTTAGGACTGCAAACTACTGCTATGTTATTGCAGTTATGAAAATGTTCCCACTTAGCAAGCAGCACAGCTGCATAAACATGTTCTATTTTGGATTAGCAACCTTTCCAGTTGAGTTAGTAAATCCAAACTGCATCAGTAACACATTCCGTAGTTATGCTGCTCCGGAAAACAATGAAATTCCAGTGCAGATTGCACTAAACCTGCATTTTGATATTATGCAATGTGTAGTTAAAGCAGTATATAAGAACAAACAATACAATTCTGAGCAAGTCAAAGAATAAAACTACAGATATTTCATTATTCTGTACGCCTTCATTTATTTTTAAAAAACCAATTGTGGACTGTCATCTACTTTACTGAGATGCCCTTTTATACGACACGGGTTTAAGATTTCCAGCTGATCCACATAAAGATCCTCGTGTGAAGACAAAATTTGCACATGCTTCTATTTTTTTATGTAGCCAATACACTAAGATTTGCATCACTTTCTCTTTTAACAAATTATAAGGTACATTCTCTAAGTTTTTTGTCAGCCTGCTTCAAGGAGATCCACGTATTCAATATGCTTGAGCGCAGCTTGGCCCACACCAAATGGTTGCTTAATCCAAAAATCTGTGCAGCAAACTGGGCAGCTCCTTCAGGTGATAGTATAGTAGGACAACCCAGACCTGTTCCAGAAGAAAAAAGCCCAATGTTATCAAAACAGGTTTATGATTATAAAAATTACAAGTAATTTTTCAGGCCTGAAGATTACTATAGAATTTTTATTTTAATTACTTTATCCAGTCTAATTTTAAAAAAAGAAAGCACAAGCAACCTCAGCCTTAAAAATTCTCTTACTCTTTCATTCCCACCAAGGCAAGATTGCTAACTTTCAACTGATACCATCTCACCATGTCCCAAACCTCTCCTCATATTTGAAGTGGAATTCCCTTGCCTTTAGTGATCCTCAAAACAAACCAACCAACCACTACATATGTGTGGTGTACAATATCCTCTTATTCAATGTTGCTGTAAGTTCATTGTTACCAGTAGTTAAGTCAGCATATACCTTGAAATCTGAATATACTACTGAATGAACATGGAGGATTGTTTAGTGTGTACAAAAATGCAGTTTTAAATATTAATCTAGACATTCCGTGCCCCCCCCAATAACTACAGAAACACAGTTTCACAGATATGCATTTTTCTTCACGTACAGGAATTCTCTCTACATTAAAGCATCACAGCGACGATCTTTCAATTTTATATGATCAGTTGCTAGGTTAACAAACATACATTAAAGCAAGTTCCAGAACAGTAGCCATGTCAGTCTAAGTCAGTAAAACAAACAAGGAGTGCTGTGGCACTTTCAAAGGCTTAGAAATTTATCACATCGTAGGGGTTCTCTCCCACGAAAACTCACATGATGATTGAATTTGCTAGTCTTTAAAAGTAGCACAGGACTTCTTGTTTGTTTTGCTGTACATTAAAGCAGTTTCATGAAGATAAAACATGAATAATTCTCAAACTGATTTTTTTTTTTTTTAAATGTCATTAATTCCAATACCTAGTTTACACTTCAGTCATCTGAGTAAGAATACAGGGGAAGTTAAGTTTACCCCTCATTGATTCTCCATTTGCACCAGGAAACTGAAGTTTTACTGACAATAGTCATCATCAATGTGTAGTCCCAAACCATTTTCAACACTGGTTCAACTGACAGTATTGATGGGACAAACGTGTTTTCAGCACTATTGCACAAGTGTAACTTGGCAGATGCAACCAGTCCAAAAAATGGGCAGGGGGCAATTACTACAAGAATGTGACTACAAGTCCATAGGTCAACATGATGCTTCTTACCACTAGGCAGTCGAAGAGAAGACCAAACATCCTGAGCACCCCAATCGGCTGAAAGAGGAGGGCAGTTGACAACTGGATATGCAGTGTTACCAGAAAGCACTGGTCCCAAGCCATTGCTCCTGCCAGCTACTGCCACAAACACAGTGGGGATTCCATCACCTAACACACACAATAACAAGTAAATATAAGAAAACAGGGTGGGGAAAAAAGTTCCAAGCATTTTTCATTTTTCCCCAATCGCTTTCTTGGAAAGGCTGTGTCTTAACACACCATGTTTTTCGCAGTTCTTTTAACAAGCCAGAAATCAGAACGGCACTAACACTAAACTCCTTTGTGGAATATGAAGTTGTAATTCCTTATATTGATAGTCAGTCACAGCTCATTACAACCCCTATGAAAATAGCACTCTAGGGAGAACTCACACCCCAACCCCTTTCACAAACAAGGAAAGAAAACCTTCAAGAGTCATGATAATGGTAGTTGGATACCTGCCACTCCCTAAAAGGACATTGTTAGATCACCGTATTTAAACTTTTGGCCTGTTGTAGTAAAATTAGTGAATATTAGTCCTGCAAAATTAAAAGTGAGTTTCTCTAAATTACGCCAGTAAAATGTGTGCTTATCTTCACTGTGTCTCCATTGCCCATATCTACATATACAGAACATACACTGGTGAATTGAAGTACCTGCATATCCATGCAAGTATAGGTTTGCAGGACCAATAAGTAAAATTGCTCCTTATATTCAGTCACGGCACACAGATTTGAAATAAAAACCAAGGACTTTTTTGTACAGAATTTTAGTGTCCACCTCATTCATTGGCTTTTATCCTGGGGGCATCCCAAAACATGGTTTTAAGATTACCGCATCTCAATTACTACAATGGTACAATGTAACTAGCTCATGAGAAATAATGTTTTAACTCAAGGCAGTGTACAAAGGGCAGCCAGTGATGTGACTCAAAAAGGACGAATGGGTGACTCTGCTGTCATTTTTTGAACAGAGTATGGTGTAGCAATGTGGATGTACACAGAAGGATACTGCAGTAATCCAAAGTGTTGAGATCATCAGGACCTGAGAAAGCATTTTAATTGTTGGGACACAGAAAAAGACCAGATTTTGGGGTGTGCTGGGGAGAAAGATGCGGTCACAACTGGACAGGTCTGAATGTGTGAGAGGGGACAGACAAATGAGGTACAGATAGTGGTACACAGAGTACAACTTTGTGGTTTGCACAAGACTCAGAGGCGTTGTAAGTGCTTTGAAAGACAGGATTAGAATTCAAAATGACCTTGACAGATTGGAGAAATGGTCTGAAACAAACAAGATGTAATTCAGTAATGACAAATCAGAAGTACTATGCTTAGGAAGGAATAATCACAAATACACAGTGTAAAATGACTGCCTTGGAAAGAGTACTGCAGGGAAGGATCAGAGCATTATACTGGATCACAAACTAAATGAGTCATGTACACAACACTGATGCAAAACACCCAGCTCTCAGTAGTGATCCTTCCACTCAGCACTGATAAGGCCTAAATTGCAACACTGTGTCAACTTCTGGGCACCACACTTTGGAAAAGATATGAAACAACTGGAGAAAGTCCAGAGGAGAGCAACAACAACAACAACAAAGATTAAAGGTCTAGAAAACATGACCTATGAGAAAAGATTTAGAAAAACTGGGTTTGTTTAGTCCAGGGAAAAGACAACAGGCACATGGTAAGTCTTCACATATGTGAAAAAGTTTGTCATAAAGAGGGTGATAAGCCTCATGCAGTTTAGGGCAAAGTTCTCAAGAACTCTACTTACCGGTTCTAACTCAACACACCGACTATTCAGGGCTTACCTTCATACTCTGCCTTGATCCTCAGAGTTTCATCTGGCCCTTTGTGAGCAGATGTCACCCGTAACTCACAAGGAATTCCAAAGTTTGCACATGCCTTTTTAATTTTTTCACAGTGGCCAAGATCAGAAGATGATCCCATCAATACTACAACTCTATTTTGGCTCTGTGTTTTCAGCAGCAACTGAAGTGGAAAGAAAGGAAAATGAACAATACTTGAACACGGTACCCAAGATTGTTAAGCTATACATAGATTACAGTTAGTATGAACAAGGGGGTACCTCTACTCTTTCTGCAACCCATTCAAAGTTTCTTTTAACCATCTGCAGTGCTTCAGGAGTCACTTCTTTTAGATCACGGTAAGACTGAAATACACAGACAACAAGTTACTCCCGCTGTTCTGTAGTGCTATGGTCAATCATTTTGCTGCTGTGGTTAAGTATTCAATCAGGTACAACTGCAGACATCAGCTATCAGAGGCTATAAAGATTTATGCTATCTTTCAAACATCTGTTTTCCAAAATACGCATTTTCTGAAAAAGAAATTATTTCCCCATGAATCAAAGCCAACGTGATACGAGGGGAATCTTCACATCTCACAATCTAAGCTATGAGCTCCAGCAAGCAGCATGTTCCACCACCTTACAGTAAAGTCATAGCACCCCCTACGTCAGTTTCTTTCTGAGTGTGCTTGGCTGCCTGGGCCACGATGTTATGCCCAGTCCTCTCATGTCTGTCTGAAGTTATCTGGAGACTTCTCTGCAAATATACACCGTGCTGCTTTGGCATGAGAATTTTTTTAATTTGGAAGCACAGCTTTCAAACACTGGACAGCAATTGCAGTCGAGTACAGCCAATACCTAACAAAAAGAAAAGCCATTCAAAGTTATGCTGATGATTGATCACCACTACTCCACGGATTTGCTCTGAAGGATTTTGCAGTGCAATAGTTGACATTAGTAAAGAGAAAACACCGTAATTTCTGATTTCATTCAGTTTTTGTAAAGGAACCTGACCTACTGCTGCTTTCCAGTTTAAATGTTAGTAATAATAGTGAACTACTGCTGTCTCACTCTTGAATTTTCAAATAAATCAGTTATGGCAGCTTGTACCCACTGGGGAATATCTACATTGTTATTGGAAGTGACTATAATGCATAAAAGCAGCAATCAGTGCACTTAAATGGACCCAATCTAGGATAAACTACAAATATTTGTTCCAGGACACAAACATCTGTAGACTAAATCAGCAGTTAAATCAGTGTTAGTTATCAGTTCAAAAGAGTTAAAATAGGACAGACTTTGGTTTAGAATCCAGAGGCTCTAAAGAAGAAACCTGGAAACGACTGGTGAACTTGTTCATGGCATGTTCCTGACTTTTAGTACTTTATAAGTGTGTATGTGTGTGTTAGTTATTTGAATAGTGTGCAAACTGAGGAGTATATTTTATGCCAGAAATGTTGGAGAATCCTGCAAACTACACATTTTATGGCGCACTATGGTAATAACAGAAAACATTGCTGTTGTAGGAGTTCCTATGAATGATACCGGTATCATTACAGACTTGATTCTAGGAGTTTTGCCATTGACTTGAACAGGATCAGACTCTAAATGCTTTGTAGACTACCCTGAATAAGTCTAGACTGCTAAGAAAAGCGACTCACACGAATTACTTAAACATCACACCCTGACAAAATCAGATGTCATTTTATTTTTCTCTCTACCTCAGACCAAAAATGGAAATAGCATTACCTGTTTATCCTTCTGCTGGCTTCTGTCTCCTGATGGCCAGAGTCTCCAAGAATCATTATCAATAACATCAGCAAGGACAATCTCTTTTGTAGTCACATTAACACCAAACTCAATCTAGCAAAATCAAACAATGAGAGCCATCTTCAAGAACTGTGAAGTAACATTAAAAAATTATTCCACTACTTTCAGAACCTTGATTTACAAGATACAGATCTTTTTTCCCCCCTATACCTTCATGTCTACGAGGGTGCAGTTCTGTGGTAACCAAGATTTTTCCAGGATCTCAAAAATGGCTTGTGTAGAGTGGGCCATAATATCCACTTCTGTTTGTCCAATAGTAAGTCCAGCAAAGCAGAACTTGGCTTCAATGAGTTGCTCCTCAGACCACTGCGGATCATTAGCAGCATCATCCTGAGAATGAAATCAAATAAACTTGCATAGAATTAGATCATTTAAGATGAATCACACCAGGCTTGAGTTAGATTAAAAGAAAGTCTAGTAAAATGTTGAAGAGAACAATCTAATCCAATATCAGGCAGGCTTTGTAAGAGATTAATGCTTTAAATTGATATTTGATAAGTCCTAGCAAATATTTTAATCATAACAGCACTGAGAAGTCCAAGTTGTAAGACTTTTACTAAGATCATTTCCAAAAGATATAGCTTATTGGAATGTTAAGTATGGAAAGTGCAATAGAGAAATGAGTTTAACACAAAGCTTTAACTATTTTTAGGTCAATAGTCCACAAAATTTCTAGTTCAGTAAATGTTTCTAGAATGTTCCTGATAAATCATAAAGGATTAGTCGTCACACTGCTGTCTGCTAATGTATGGCCATAGGTGTGCGTATTCTACATATCTCATTTTTTCTCCTGTATGTAATGTAAAAGCCATAAAATAAATGGCACGAGGATGCACCTCTCAACTCTAACCGATACTCAACCTATGATTTTTTCCATTCAAGACAATTCAATATTAAATTCCAAGAGGAGTTTGACCACACACATTTAATCAAGTAATGCAAGTCTGAAGCTGGAACCTGCTTATTTGGAGGCAGTCAGCATAATTACACTAAGACTACTGGACTTGTATTTGTAAGTCATTTTTCAAGACTTATCTTCCTCTTGATGAAAATATGAAAGCAACAGTTATGAAATCTTCAAGTATAGATTTTGCCTGAGCATGCAGCAAACACAACTTTTACATACAAGATGCAAGATTCTCATCTGCTTCCACGAGGGGATGCCCTTGTATATTGCTGAGGCACCAGGCTGCTTATTGGCCAGCTCCCCTGACCCTCCCTCCAACTATTAGAAGAGGGGCAAGGGGAAAAAAACCCGGCTCCCAGAATTTCACAAGGATAGCTTCATAATTTTAGCCATATTCTCCCCTCAGAAAGGAAAAGGTCAGCAAGCACCTCAAGTGGCCAGCGTGGAAGGAAACAGACCACGGACCCCTGAGGAATGCTCTCCCTGCCCATTCTCCATACAGCCCCAAGGCAGATACTCTCGCTACTGACCACCCTTAAGTATCACTGAAGAGTCAGGCTGTCTATTAAAGAATGATCACTATCCCTCTGCTCCACTTCTCTCTCCTCCTAACAAACACAACCAGTTTGCAGAACTCTGGCATTACAGCCTGCGAAGAAGCTGTTTCGCCAAGACTTCCTAACCAAACTCAGCTTGTTTCTATCCCTTCCAGCAGCACAGGCATCCCAATGCTTCCACTTTATTAAGACTGCTCAAAAATGCTGACTACAGAGACCACGATCTGCTGAATGCCTGGGGTTACCAGCAAGTTTATTCAAGTCAGAAACTGCATATACCAAAAGAATATCATCAGCTGTTTATTTCTAAGACAATAAAGCCAGTGTCAGAAAAATAAAACCTTAATGTTCTGAAATGTGTAGCACTGTTCAAATCATCCTCTTCAAACCCCTTCTGCTTCCAGTCCAATGAGAAGTTTCTCACTCCAAATTCATTCTCCCACCCCCACAGTGGGACCTCCCTTCTAAGCATGTCAGTTTCTGGAGAATACATTTTTATATTATTGTCACAATGATAGTGGGGCTTTGACCTCCACATTGTTCTACAAGGATGTTGATGTTTCCTTTAGTCTATGGCTCACATGATGTGCAATTAACTGTAATAATCTTGACACATTAAGAACTGAGGCAGAACTCCCTGTATCCTTTATCACTACTCCCCAACAGGCCTAGAGTAAGAGTGCTGAAACAGCAGAATAAATCCTCTTAAGTTTTCTGCACCACCTCTCTTCCACTATGCTCCCAACATAAAGATTAAACATCATGCATGAACTCCTTTTGTCACAAAAATATCTGAGGAACAACAAGAGAAAAGGTCCATAATATGGACCATACTTCTATAGGTTACATCAAGGACCACCTCCTTTCTTACACATTATTATGCCTGCTGTCTCCTCATTTGTGATCAACAAAGGCCTCCCTCTGCCTCATTTATCTCATGTTCAATTACAGCAATAATCTACACCGAAGAATAAATCAGTGAATGCTTAATGATGCATTTTTAGTGATCTTGTAATGAGGATTTAGGTGCTGGGAATGAGAAGTCTGCACTATGCTCAGCCATCTTTCTGCACTAGTTAGAGAATCTCTGATCTAAGACACCATTCAAGAAAGACATTTTAGCAACGTTGGCAAAATACAGGGTCAACACTAGTTTTTTAAACTCCATCAGGAAGTAGTTTAATTTAAAGTTTAAAGGAACACTTTTCAACCTAAAATACGCTTGTCTAGTGGTTCCCAACCTTTTTCTAGTTTGTCATCAAAAGCTCTTACCACCACGTAACCAAGCCATCTTAAACATTTTTAATATAGTCTATGGCTGATGGGAATCAAAGACTTCTATATTAAGGAGAATTAAAAATGCCGCTACTTCTAATTTATTATGCTTGCTCACAAACATATTGCACTCATTGCAGTACATTTACCTGCACTACGCCTAGCAGTGGGAAAAGATAATACTTACCTAATGAGACTACTGATGTTTCACAGACTTTCCTTCTCCTCACCCCACTCCCCCAACCACCTGCAGTACCTCTGCAAACCACCAATGGTCCACCGACCACAGGCTGGAAACCACTGCATAAGTCAGAGTGATTTATAGCAGCTATAAAAGAAGATATTACTTTACCCCTTGTTTGCCTTATGTAGAATTGAGGTAATTTTTTCAGTAGGATCAGTTAGTTTTATATTTATACAAAGCTTGCACACAGAAATAAGACACACATACTCAAACAGAAGAACAAGCCCCACAAAAATTGAGAATCAGTTTCAAGCACCACACCTACTCCTATGTTCAGTTTATTTTGCAAAAATGGTAAAATTTCAGGTGGTCATTTATCTTTGTTTAACACATCACCTTTGTCTGATAGCATTTTACAGTTTTACCTACCTTGTAAAACATCTCAATTTTGGGTGGGTAAAACTTATAACCTTCCTTGACACCAGGATTTCTTTTCAGAAAAGAGCCAGTAGCAATTCTTCTGCACACCCATTCAATTGGGATCATTTCACACTGAGCTGCTGTGAAGGCTGTGTCACTATGTTTTCTGACAAAAGCAGTTTTGATTCCTAAACATAAAAAGAAGATTCAATTTTGTTCCTCCATACACTTCTATACATGAACTGAGAACTGTGACTAGATCAGTGTACAGCTGATCAAACAGAAATTTCTTTTCAACAGAAAATTCTGTTTTTTAAAAGCCTTCCAGGTGTTATCCTGTAGATGCAATAAACCCAAGGTGATTAGTTCCCAAGTTAGAGGCCTTAAATAATTAGGATAAACACAAAATTGTCTCAATCCAGGAAGCGTTCACCTCCCCAGTTTCACCCAATGAAGTACATTATACAGAGCTTTAGAAACCAATTTGTAATGTACTTTCTGAACTTGCTCAGAAATAAGCCACTTTGCAATGGAACACACTTTCTGGATCATGCTACAATATACAACCATGATTTTCAACCTTGTTTTCATTTGCAAACACCCAAAAAGTTTCAAATGGAGGCACAGATCCCTTTGGAAATCTTAAGACAGTCTGTAGACTCCAGGGGTCTGTGCAAGATGAAAACCACTGCTATAGATACCCAGCCTCAGTTTTCCCATTTTCACCATTCTAGTTTCTGTCCTTATGTTAGATTCAGTGGGCAAATATCATGGAGGAAACCATACAGCCCGTTTAAATAATTTTAAAGTCAAACGTAATAGTTTTCAAAGTATGTGGCAAGCTATGAATTCATCTCTAAAACCCTGCAAATCTGTGGATATCCACAGATATCCAAGAATCCTCCAAGCAATATAAAAGTTTTCCTGGCATAACTGTGAGTTGACATTAGTGGCCACCATCTGTTTAGGCGGCTTTATTAAGTCAGCAGGACTTAACACAGCTACACTACTGTTTGTGCTGGCACAATTTATATTGCTGGGGGGGGGGGGGGGGGCCCCGGAGTGTATGTGGTTCTTCTTTTCCTTACCCATGAGTGAAAGTTTTGCCAGCATAACCTCAAGCGCAGAGCCTATTCATTGTATTCCCAGGTCAGTTTAGTAAAGGGATACTTCCACCCTCCCTAATGCCTAATTAATGAGGCAGATTTACCGTTTCTTGTGATGATAAAAGAAGCACCCTTTCAAACACTATTGCTCAGAGTGCTTTGTTTCCTCATTAGTCAAATTTACTTGGGGTAAAGTCGTAAGAAACCTGCAAATGATTTTAAGACTAATTCAGTCACTTTGGAGCTTTTGAAAGCCTTATCCTCTTTCTATTCAGCAGTATTACTTACCATTGCAACTGCAGGACAAGATTAAAATTTGTACTTTTTTTAAAGTGAAATCCCAAAACTTTAGACATATTTATTAACAGTTAGAACCAAGAGCCAGGGTCTCACTCAATGTATTTTTACCTGAAAATGAGATCTTGAGTGAGAGAGATGAATGAGGATTGACATTTGGGTTATCTTTTTAAAAATCTGCAAACAGGATTAGGAAAGATCTTAGATTTAATACTATATTAATACCTCTAGAACTAGAGCACGTTTTTAGTTAGAACTAACTGCCTCAGTTCAAACTTGTTAAGTTTGAACTAAGTATTAGTTCAAGTCCACATTGCACTTAGTTCGAATTAAGCATTCCTTAGTTTGAACTAAGGAAGGCCGACTGTGGTCATGTGCTAAATTAATCCGACTAATTTGCCAGTGTCGACACAGCCTTTAAAAATGCCACAAGACTCCTAGGCTAACAAATTTATTTATTGCATGAACTTTTGAGAGAGAAAATCCCACTTTGCCAGACACTTGAAGATGTGTAATTTACAGGATGAGAGCAAAATAAATGCAGGGGAGTGCAAGTCATAGCATCAGGTCAAACTCTTACAGAAAATCAAAGCAGTTTAGATTCAAACAGTGGGGAACAGCATTAAGCAGGGAGGTGGAGGGCGGTGAAAGGAAAGCAAAATTACCTGTTGTAATGTTAAAAAAAAGCCCATTGTCTCTATTCAGCCTTAAGCTCACTATGAGCTTTTTTTCCCCAATTACAACAGGTAATTTTGCTTTCCTGTCCTCACTCCACAGTTGATTTCTGTTCTCTGCTATTTATATCTAAACGACTGCTCTGATTTGCTATAACAGTCCAACATGATCCTATCCCCAATAGTCCCCTGCATTTATTTTGCTTCTATTCAGTAAGTTTCCCATTTTCACGCATCTGACAAAGTAGGATTTTCTCCCATGAAAGCTCATGCGATAAATAAATTTCTTAGTCTTTAGAAGTGCCTTGGTGATTTTTGCTGAATTACATTAACATGGCTACTGGAATTTCTCAAAAAAAAAAGTTTACTTTGAGGTAATTATCTGAATGAAAGGAAGACCAAAGCATTTACCTTCTGTAAAGCAAGCATTAATTTCATTTTTACAGAGAAGGAAACAGGCATCAATTGGTTAAGTGACCTAAATTGCATCAGATGACATTCTGGCCCTCCTGAAGATTTACCATTCATTCAGAACACAAATGCATCTATTTTACCTTTGAAATACTTACCAGCGTCATGAAGCAGCTGAAACACACAGCTAGTTGTTGTATTGGAGATCGCTGCCTTTCCTTCCATGTGATCCTTTCTAGCTGCATTTCCTGCTGTTATTTGGTCTTTTGATTGCATCAGCACACATCCTGGGAGATCTGGCAATTCATAGACTTCTTTTGTTTTACCTTCATTAATTTTTTTGCCAAGTTTCAGCTCTAGAGAAATAAAGTTAATTTTTAAAACCATAAATTTTGCAGGAATTTTGATTATTTGTAGCAAAGCACGTGTCCAAATACGTTTGGAGAACTGAGACAGTCTTTAACTGATAATGACTCAGTGTTCAATTTTTCTTCAGTGAATACAAAGTAACATTTAAAGCCCGTTTAGAAAATCAGTAGGAAAGGAAAACTTCCCTTCCAACATAACAGATAAAAGTCTGTACAATTTCATGACTACTAGGCACATGGTATTATTGATGCAAAACAATCAAAATGTTTCCTTAAGCTACAAGGACTTTACATATTGAATACACTTATTTCCACACCCTTTTTATTTTTATGTCTATTCTAAAAGTAACACAAGTTTAAACAAGCAAATGGACAGATGAAATCAGGAAGACTGTCACAATAGGTGGGTATGTCATCACTTCACCTTCAGGCATCAGGACAAAAAGCATACCCTGTGGTCTGGTTTTCATGTTGGTTTGTACTTATTTTCTCCCATGACAGCTCATACAAACAATAAATTTGTTAATCTTTGAGTGCCACAGGACTCCTTGTTTGTTCTGTTACTGTGGCTACTACCGATGCTACATAACTACATTAATATTTATAGTGGTGCCAAAAGGCCTAAGCAGCACAGAATGATGTTCTGTCCACCAGTGAGAACTAGTTGGGGCAATAATGTGTACAAAAGCACGGAAATCACATCCTTGCTCACAGTCCAGACAGAGCCTTAGGAAACCTGATTTTAAGAAGGTGGCGTTAAACGTTACTGGAGGGTAACCATTCAAACTAAACAGTAAAGTTGTAGATCACTGTGTTCCTGCTATGTTTGCTTTTCCTGGAGTGAAGCTGGTCTTAGCAGGATTATAGCCAGTTTCACACATTACAGCTTCCCAGGGGGGATGCATCCCAAACCCAGGGAGCAGAACTAGAGTTATGAGATCTCAGACAAAAGGACATGTCCTTCTTTTTACCTTCATGTCTTCTGTCCAGCAGGCATTTTAAAAATACATGACTTTGTCTGGCTTCTTACTTACATGGGCTAAAGTTTGCTGGAACACCCTATTTTTAGGGGGAAGCGTTCCAGGGCCCTCTAGAAACAGAAGCATACTACATTAATACTACATTTTCTCCATGCGTCCTCCAACGTCCTCCTTTTGTATCTGGTAACCCCAGCCAGAACCCTAAAAAACTTCCAGTCACAGTGGAGGGGAACAGAGACTCCTGAAAGAAATGCGGGGTCACTATTTCCCCAGGTCTTGAAGGGGGGGGGGTCTGGGGGGTATTTTGGCGCTCACTAAATTACTATAACTGTTACTAGCTGACAACTGGGAGGTGTTGGGAAATTCAGGCGGGTTTAAGGCGGGTGTTAGGGAAATCCCTGTGCTGGGATGTTTCTAACCCCTGAAACACGGAGGGCCCAGTCCCTCGACTCTGGGGGGCTTTTCTCCTTCAGGTTTCATTGGCGCTCCCCCGCCCCCGTTTGGCTCTAACCAACCCCCCCTCCGCCCCCAGCCTGAAGCCCGCACCACGCGCCCAGGCTGCACGTCCTCCTTACCCACCAGCCCGCGCGCGGGGGGCGCCCGGCCTCACCCCAGGCGGGCAGAGGGCGCGAGCGACGCACGCGGGGCCGCTCGGCCGGCGCGCCCCCCCCCCCCCCCCCCGGGCCCCCCCCCCCAGGGCCCGGGCAGGCGGCGGGGCAGCGGGCTCTTTTCCCGCGGCCGCCCGCCATGTCTGGGGCCGAGCGCGCGGAAGGTTACCTGTCGCTACGGGAGCCATGGCGCGGGCGGCGGCGGGCGGCGCAGGCACCTGCGAGACAGAGAGAGGCCGGGTTAGCAGCAGCAGCAGCACGCGGCGAGTGGCCGCCAAGCTCCCGTCCCGCAACAGGCAGCGCGCGCGCGCTCCTCGCACGAGGAGCTGATGACGCAAAAGCAGCGCGCGCGCCAGCCGCGGGAGAAGAAACAAGTTGGCGCCTCAACGGAAGGGGCGGGGCACAAGGGCCCCCGCCCTCCAGCGCGCCAATGGGGGCCGAGCTGGGCCGCTGGGTGTAGAAAGCCCTCTCCATCTCCCGTCTGCCCGCACGCGCTCCCCCCCCCCCGCCCCGGGCCTGATGGTAGCGCCGGGCTGTGTGAATGCCGCGGCACGTGGAAGGAGGTCGGAAGGTGGAACGTACCACGCGCAGACTGGGGGAGGAAGAGCGTTAGCCTTCAGGTGCTAACCGCCTCCGCCAGCGCCCACAGCGGCGCTCCCCCCCCACCTCACGTCTGCCGTCGCTCGCCCCGCGCACGCGGCGAGGGCGCTCGTTAGTCGCGCCCCCCGCACCCCCCCCCATGCGCGCGCGAGGAGGCGGTTCGTTGGAGGTGGGAGCGGCGAGTCGCGCTCGCGCGGGCTGGGGCGGGAAGGGAAGGGCGGTCTCGCGCGTCTCTCTCTGGCTGCCTGAGGCGCCGGCGCAGCAGTTGGCCTCGCGCGCAGGGGCCCGCGGCCGCAGCCAAGCCCCGAGCTCTCGCGCCGGCAGCACGTGTTCGCCTGGGCTGGCCGGCGGGCGCTATGGAGTTTGAGGAGCTGGGGATCCGGGAGGAGTGCGGCGTGTTCGGCTGCATCGCCTCCGGCTCGTGGCCCGCCGAGCTGGATGTGCCCCATGTGATTACCCTGGGGCTGGTGGGGCTGCAGCACAGGTAAGGGGGGGGCTGGAGCCGGCCGGTGGGAACGGGCCGCCTGCAGCTGCAGGTCCTGGGGAGGGATGCGGGCGGAGGTGTGGCGGGAAAGCGAGGCCTGGCTGCGCAGGTAAGCGGGAGTCACCCGGGAGCAGCACCGCGGGCGAGGAAAGCGGATCACGGTGTCAGCGATTGTTATTTATGGGCGCTCGCTGACCACGTGCTGCCTGGGAAAGGAGAGGTGGGCAGGAGACAGCCTGGTGCAAAAGCTGCAGTTTAAAATCGTCCTGTCCCTTTTCCCCCTCGTGCACTGGGGCACCCCCCCAGAACTAAGGCGCCTCACTTCCTCAGTTTCCGTTTTATGATGGCCTCACATGCAACCGTCTCAGCTAACCTACCACTGACCTTGGCTTGCTCTCACTAACTCAGAAGTATGGGTCCCAGCAGTTCCTGCTCCTTGAGCTGCCTCAGGGCTGAACTGGGTTCCCCCCCAAAGTCCCTCTTTCTCTGCTAAAGTCAATATAGACAGGAAGCAGAGAATAAACTATTCTCATTTTAAATTGAGGCTGTGCCACTTGATCCCAAATGCTTTTTTAAATAATTCGGCTCTCTCTTAATCGCTTCTACCTGTTGCATATTTGTGCTGCAGCCCTGGGATGAAATGCAACACGCACCACCGACATGCGTTTTGAATACTTGACTAAAACCTACTAAACAAATTCTTTGCAGATCATGTGGATGAGGAGGGCATACAAATAATGAGTAAATCTGTCCCAGATTAAAACTATTTAAATGCCATAGGATTTAATCCCTCCTTCCAAATGGAATGTTCATTGCAAACCCAAATTAAAATTCAGCATTAACTCAACTGAATCAATGAATTTCATGTAGCCAATTTTTCTTCTAACTTAAGGGGGTATTAAAAACATGTTTTTTATAAAACGGCAAAATAGATACATAATAGTAGAACCTGCAACAGGAGGAGGGAGAGGGAGGGAAGGATGGGAGGGCTTGCAGTTAACTTTAGTAAGAGTTGCATGTGGGCAAAGATAAGGTCTTTAGGCCTTATCTTGAAAAAAGGATATTCACTAAACCACTAAGGGCGCTCAGTTGACATTGACATTAATGGAGACAATGTGCAATGCATCAGAGGATGGAATTTGGCCCTTGATATTTAGTAACTTCTATCTCCAGTTTTAAAAGGTAGAAATGATAAAGCTAGCAAGTATGCCCAACTGCCTCATTGGGATCGTTGGTCAGCAGGGAGAAAGCAACTGTAAGGAGAAAAGTTAAAACAGACAGAAGTTCAGTTAACAAAAGGTTGCTATGTACCCTGTCATATGCCTGATTAAGGAGTTCAATTATCAAAGGGCTGTTATGCGCTATATCCTATGTCTGAATATGCAAACACTACACTTTTTAATGCGTCACAGACACAGATTACATGATATTTTTATGTCTCTTCTGATGCAGTTTTACACAGCAGTTAAAACGTTTTGCCATCTGTGATCCCCTCTCAAAAAACATACTGGAATTGGAAAATGGCAACTAAAACTATTAGGGCAGAGGTCAGCACCCTTTTGTGCGGAGGGTGCCAAGTCTTCTCTTCAGCCCCTGGCCTCTCCCATGTGTCCCATGACAGTGGCTCCTCAGCACTGTTCCCTTTAAGCTGCGCAGTTGCGCAGCCCGCCACCCCCCGGCGCAGGGAAGGCTGCTGGCCGCGCAGGGGCGGCAGCCAGAGGCCCTGCTCACAGCTCCTGCGGGGCAGGGAGTTATTAAAACTCTGGCCCACAGAAGCTCTAACGGAACATGCCCAGAATATCTGAGCATGCTCCGTTAGTGCTTCTGTGTCCCAGGAGCTGTGGCAGGGCCATGCAAGGTAAGCGGGGGGCCACCAGGATCGGGCCCGCGGGGGGGGTGCCAGGATCGGGGGGGCGGGGCTGGTTGCCAGGATCGGGCCCGCCCAGGGGGTGGGGGGCCCCGCGCAGCGAGCAGGAGGAGTTGCACAGCTGCCGGTGGGTCTTAGAGGGAACATTGCAGTCCTCAGCCTTCCGTCCCCTCTTGCACTTCAGGGACCCTGGGCACAGAAGGGCCAGGCGGCCTTTCCCACCTGCTTGCGTGCCAGCCCTGGGCACCACTGGGCCCACATGGGAGAGGGGCAGGGATGGAAGGTGATAGGGTTGTGTTGCATTAGGACTGGTTCCCAACCCGTGGCCTGTGGACCCTTGGGGGGAGCCACAGAAGTGTTGCAGGGGGTCTGTGGACATGCAGCCCAATGATGTGGGCTCCATAGGACCTGCTGCAGAAGCAGTGTGCCTCTGTTGCTGTGGCCTGCCCTACAGGTACGTCTGGTTAGGGGGAAGGGAGTGAATAGCAATGTTCCCTCCAAGCTGTGCAGCCCCTGCCACAGCCCAGTGCAGAGGACGCTGCTGGCTGTGCACAACCGGCAGCTGTAGTCCCTGCCCGGCCAGAAGACTGTATTCGGTCTGGCTGAGAGCTACTCCGAGTTGGGAGTTCTTAGAATTCCTGCTCAAAGTAAGCTCTCATTGAGCATGCGCAGAACCTCTGCACATGCTCAATGAGAGCTTCCTCCGGCTGGAGGAGTGGACGGTGGCCAGGCTGTGCCGCTCCGGCGGCAAGGTAAGTGGGCAGGGCGATTGGGGACAGGGCAGGGGCAGCCAGCTGTGAAAGAGGGCAGATCGTTGGCGGAAAGATGGGGTTGGGCCAGCTGGGGGGGTGACCGGGAAGGGGGATGGGATTGGGCTCATGGCATGGGGGAGAGGCACAGCAAGCAACATAAGTTCCTCAGCTGCCTTAGGGCCTTAGAAGGAACATAGGGAACAGGATTCGGGGGGAGGGTAAGGAGTATGGGGTGAGCAGCTGGTGGGGGGCCCCAGTGAAGGGAATGGAGGGCTGGTGGGAGCCCACAGGAGACCCATGGGGGGGGTCGGGAGGGCCCAACAGTGAGGGCGGAGGGTCGCTACGCATCTGGGCCGCTCTCGGCGGTGGCTACGCTCCCTGGAGCAGTGGCGGGCCGGATTCCAGTGGCAGCGCTGCTGTACCATGGTGGATCCCAGTGGTAGTGCCATTCCCTAGCAGCAGCTGGGGGTCTGCAAAACTTTTTGATATTAAGAAAAGGTCCCCATCCTTGAAAAGGTTGGTAACTACTGGATTAAGAGTAAGAAAAAGCTTCCATATTAGAAGAGATTAATAATACTTGGACTTCTTAGCTTGGAAAAGAGACAGTGAAGGGGGATGTGACGGAAGTCTGTAAAATCATGACTGGTATGGAGTGAGTAAATAAGAAAGGGTTATTTACTCATAACAAAAATTGGGGTCACCAAATGAAATTAATAGGCAGCACATTTAAAATGAACAAAAGGAATTATTTTTTCAAACATACAATCACGGTTTGGAACTCCTTGCCAGAGTATGTTGTAAAGGCCAAGATTATAATGGGATTCAAAAAGAACTAGATAAGAAGCTAGGCAGAGATTGGGAATGGCCAGCGGGATGGATTACTTGATAACTATCTCTTCCTTCCATTACCTCTGGTGCATTGACCATTAGTTGAAGACAGGACACTGGGCTTAGATGGATCATCGGTCTGATCCAATATGACCATTCTTACAGTTAACTTAAAATGAACCAGCTGGTGCATAATTTTCATGTTACGAGGTTAAAGGTTTGTCACTCGACTAGGGGTTTTATTCCATTGTGTTCTTAATCCTTTTAAGTACTGCCTACTGTGTCACCATCCGGCAAAGCGCTGAAGCATGTGTTTTAAGCATATAAGTTGTCTTGTTAACTTTAGTGAGACTACTGATGCACTTAAAATTAAGTGCATGCTCAATTGCTTTGTTTTATTAGACCAGATGTACACAGTGCCTTGTAGAATAGAATCCTTCAAGACTAATATTGAAACAAATACATTTTTAAAAACTATCTTGTATTTCATATGTTTCTTGGCAAATAAAATTCTTTTTATCTTGTTGGGAGCAAATTCTGCCTTTGGAGCCACTTGCTTGGAGGGAAACCTTTACCAGTTAGAAATCATCTTGTTTGTTCTTTCCCTTCTAAATTTTTTACACTCTGTTTGGAACGTTAATTTATTTAATGATGAATTACACAGCAAAAATTTAAGCTGAGATTTGCTCCCAGACCATGTGCTGATTCCTAGTTAGATTGATAAGGTCTTGGTATATCTAAGCTATTTGAACATGTGGAAGGTAGCACCTGTTTAACTTAAATAAGTTTTTTAAGTTGACTTAGTTAAACTGGTGCAGAAGGCAGCATGGCCACTTATTTTGGTTTAAACTGCTTTGTTTCACTTAAACATGAATAGACTTCTCATATAACAAAAATGAGACTTGTTTAAACCAAAATAAGTGTCCGTGATGCCTTTTACACCTGTTAAAAAAAAAAAAAAAATCACAGAGTCACTTAAGTTTGGTAAAACTTCTTGGAGGTGAGCTCTAAGAGCCTAAACAAACTCCCACTGCAGTTAGTATCAATTGAAGTGAGCCCTCGTAGCTATAACGGTAGTCCCTGGAGCGCGCGCTCGGTCGGTCTCTCTCTCTCTCTCTCTCATGTGTACACATCATACACACACTCTAGCTGTGCTGTGGTGGAGAGTTATTTTTAAACTTCTCTCTTGCTTCCTCATGTACTAGACATCCCTGAATTCATTTTGTGACTTTAAATACAAGGACTCAGATACCACTGTGGTGAGTACTGCAAAAATGCGGAAACAAACCAGGAGTCCTGTGGCACTTAAAGACTAACAAATGAATTTGTTAGTCTTTAAGTGCCGCAGAACTCCTTGTTTGTTTTACTGAACTAAACGAACACAGCTGCCCCTTTGGAATATAAAAATGCTGATTCTCAGCATGAAGGTATTACGTTTTATAGCTTAGTTAGCAGTGAATGAAGAGTATGTTTGAAAGTTTCAAGCACTTCTACACAAGTTTTAGTGTGGAGTGGAGAGGGCTTAAGGATGATTGTTGCTTTTGTTTTATTATTAGTGAACCAGGGAATAAGGTCATTATGAAACTGGCACGTTGACTGGGCACCTTAGAAGAAAAAATAGCTTTTTGGGATGCAGGGGGTGGGAGATATGACAGTACAGTATGTCATTTGTATTCTTGACAAGGGCAAGTTTGAAAAAGGAAAAAAAATCAGTATTGGAACATTTGTGATGTCTGTTATTTTTCCAAAATAAACTATTCTGATGGATATTTTTGTCAATAATAATGTATTTGCCACTGCTATATATAAAATTTCTGAATGCATTTTGCTTTCTTGCAATTAAAAAAAAAAACACACAAAAACCTTTGATGGGACCAATTTCCATAGCCCCACTCTGTATGCAGAATTCTCACTGAAATTGGTGGATGTTTAGTATGTGGAAGAGTTACTGATTCAGGTTCTCCATGTGATTCGTTATGAGAGCCAAAAAGTTGAAGAGAGTGAGGGCTTGTTTGTTACAGACACTGAGCAATGTAGCTAGATTGAGTAGGTGTTGACTAGGCCTTAGACTTCATTGGTATACTTTTCTTCATCTATCTGGTCTTGACCAACGTTTTATTCAACAGGGCCAAAAAAAAAAAAAAACCAGTTTGGGTGCAGAACTTCTCTTTCTATTGACTAATAAGTTTAATAGTAGCTTTCTCTTACACACAGATTTTCATATATCTAAATTCAATAAAGCAGGTTGTAATATCTTAAGAGCAGCTATAGCGGGTCAGACCAATTGTCCATCTAGCCCAGGATCCTGTCTTCAGGTAAAGGCCAAGAACAGGTGCTTCAGAGGAATGAACAGAACAGAATATTGTTGCCTTGTATTTCTGCTCTTAACAGATAGAATTGATACATAGCTTGTTCTCTTCACACAAACTGATTATTTTTTCTTTTGGTAAGATTTTTAGCGCCTGCATTCCATAGCATTTTGTGTTATGAACCTGTCAGATATTGCAGTAGAGGAAGGTTTAAGCTAGTTAAACTTTTGGATGGGAGGTTTAGGAAAGGTATAGATTGTCCAAGTTTTGGTGTTGATCATTGAATATGTGCCTATTTCCTCTTTTAAATCCATACCTTGTCTTTCCAGTGAGATTTACACTATGGTTCAGATTAAAAGATAGCACTTTTTCTAAGAGTAGTGATGTTTATTGTCTTATGTAGTTAATTGTATTCTGCCTACATAAATTCCCTGTGCAATTTAAATTGGATAAGATTGTGAGTGAATTGTGTACCTTGACTTTATTTCTTGGTTTTCAGATATTTCAGTTTACCCACTCTCTGCTTTCTGGAAGAGCATGAGCTACACCAGGAGGCACCCTTAATTGCGTGTTAAAGTTTTTGGGCATTTAGTTTTCTTACTTCAAAAAAAGATAAAATTCTCAGTGACTCTATGTACCACACAGCCCATCTCTCTCACTTACTTCCATGCTTCTGGTTGCTTGGCAATGGTTATGCTGGTCACAGAATGCACTGGCTGCCTGTTGATCCCTTCACAACCTCTGCATCATCTCCTGTCTCTGCCTATCCAGCCTTGTTCTCTTTCCTCCCCACAAAGGCATGGAATTGCAGGTTGAGGAATTGGGTAGGCAGAGCAAAGGCTAGCTTGGAGTTAGTGAGGACATTTTTTGCTGCAGACACACATAGTGTTCATGGTTACAGAGGGATAAGTAAAGCCCTCCAGTAGCCCTCACTATCCAGCTTGGCCCCCTCCTTTGTGTGTTCTCTTCACTGTACTGTTCTGACTTCCCTCCCCACCATGTTCTCTCACTTCTCTGATCTCCATGTGCTTTCCAATTGCTCAGAGATCCCCATACTGCTACAGTCCCTGCATTAGACCCATGGCTCTAGCTGCCTGCCTATTCCTGCTTTTCTGACTGCCCTGTCCCTCCACTGCTCTGAGGTCCCCCGCCTCACCAGCATCACCCTCCTCCTTGGCACTCCATTCCTTTGTGAGGATCATGGGAAGGTGGTAGCGCTATAAGGAGTACCAAGTAGACACTGGAAGGCATAGGAATGTGGAACTGTGGAATTCCCATCCCAGATCTGAATCTGGTGTGTCTGGGGGGCTCTTTGCATCCATTTGCAGCATAGGATGCTGAGAGAGATCCATTTACCTCACCCAGTGGAGATGAATAGAGCCTGAAAAAATAGTTTTGAGATGTGTGGATTGTTCCATTCATCTGAGTCAGTTTCCTTTCCCCTATGCATTTCTCAGGCATTTTGTTTCCTGCTCACACATGAAGAACAGGGCTTCTGACCTCCCCTTTGCTACAGGCATAAAACATGCTCAGGGCCCCCATACCAGATCCCAGATCACAACAGGTCATCTGGAAGAAGGGCTCAGGGCATCTTCAGAATCCTACTACAGAGGGAGTGGGGCAGAATCCTACTACAGAGGGAGTGGGGAGGGTTGGGAATCACTTCTGCCCTCATTATTTTTCCCCTCTTTATAAGACATGTTCCCTTCTGGGCCTTGGCCACTGTCCTGGGAGACTGGACTGTGAATGGGAGGCATCTTCCCTCACCAGGTGGCCTCCTCAGGATAAGGGGAGGGTGGCTTCTTCAGTTGGGAGGGGAAGACATGTGGCCTCCCTGTCATCCATCTGTCCACGCATTACAGTTTAGTTTTCATTGACCTTCTACAGTGTCAAACTCCAAGGCTAAAAACTTCAGTACTGGTTCCCAAAAATAGCAGTGGGTGCCATGCACTAATTGAAATCAGATGAGGGACAGTTAAAGTCATAGTTTGAGCTATGGGGTTTAGGGGCCAGGGAGAGGGAAAACCAGATGAAAATTGCTTTTATAAAATGCTGAGGTTTTCTAGAAGAACTTTATCTTGGGAATTCTTTGCTCATTTGATCTCAAATTTTTACCTTAGGGTTACCTAACACTTCTGTGAAAGCACAGTAAATTTCAAGACAATGTTATTGAGCTTGTGGCTTTTAGAATATTTAGAACTGTCCACCTTTAAACCTAAAAGGAGACACAATTCTAATTATAGCACAGCAATCATGATAGTCAATCTGACTTACGCAAAGATCGTTTATATGAGAATCCTTCATATCCAAGCAAATGAAGTGTCATCTGTAGTCGCTTCAGTGGGACATTCTGAAGCATATGTTGGCAATAAATTGCTCATTATCTTGGACATATGTTACTATTTCTGAGCCAAAAATATGAGAATACTGGAGGAAGGAAGCTTCTGAGAAAACATACTACATTTCCCAGTAACAATGTGAAATGAAAATGGAGCACAGACAGCACCTGTTCTGAAAGTTAGCAGTGAAATCCAATCCTTTGAAGACTGAAGGTATGTATCCTAAGGAAAAGTAACTACTTTGAAAGCCACTCTATAAAAAGTAGTAGCATCCTGAAAATGAATATTTTTGTTTATATTCTTCATGGCTTACTCTGCTCATGATACTGAATTATTTAGAAGTGACAACTGTCAATTTTTAAGCCAAGGTATGTTCACTAAGACTGCAGTACAACTCTGCTACATTCTACTGTCCCTCACTGTGTATATAGACAGTAGCTGGCTTCAATGTTATTGTGAAGTGCTTGACAATGTGTTGGAGAAGACAAGAAGTTCTCCATATCAGATACAAAGTCACACAGAAAATATTTGCTCTGAAAAGTTACTATTTAAAAATGGACCTTTCTTATCAGAAAGATCTGTCTGCTTTAGCAATCAAATTAAGATTCGTTTTTGTTTGCCGTGGAGAGGGAGGCTTGGTTTTTCTGCTGCAGAATAAAGATGGGGGGGGGGGGAAAACTGGGATTCTGTCCCAGCTTGTGCCTCATTGAGAGAATTGTCTGCCCTGCAGTGTTAACTGAGGTATAAATAACTTGCACTGTAATGACAACATATCCTAGCTTAAATGAGAGCAGTAAGACTTTGTCTACATTAGAAAAATAAGTTGACATAAAATATGTCAACTTTCACCCACTCCTGTGGTTGAGGCACATGCTGCTCTCCTTGGGTTGACCTAAAGGTCAGCGTGGGGAGCTGGGAGACCCATTTCCCACAGGCTCCTAGGCTCACTGTGGGCTGCCCCCTACTCTTTGGTCCCAGCCACATGAGTGGCAGCAGCAAAGTTCCTCCTGGTCCCGGTGTATCTCTGGCAAGCTGCCAGCATTCTGGGGAGCCAGGCGGCAGCCACCAAGTCCTGTCCAGTCCTGGCATGCATCTGGGAACTGGACAGCAGCTGTCCATGTCTTGCCTCATCTCAGCTCCCAGCTGGGAGGTTGGTGGCAGCCACCTGTGTTCCAGTTCACAGTTCAGGCAAGAGTCAGGCTCCAACCACTCACAGCTTACCCAGTCCCAGCTCACAGCTGGGAGCCAGCAATCCGCTGCCCCAGGCTTGCAGCCGCGGTGAGCAGGAACCAGTCCTCCTGGCTTTCTTGATGGTTTCACACCGGAGTGGTGAAATAGATAAGAATGACAGCCCCTCCATTGCTGAGAGGTGATACTGTTTATACTGACACTGTATCATCTAGCTGTGCTGACATAAGCCCCACACCTCTCGTCAAAGTGGTTTTATTTTGTCGAAAAAACAGCAGTTCTGTTGATGGGGGTGTGCGTGTGACAAAAACTGACTTTTGTTGATAAAACTCTAGTGTAAACCAGGCCTAAGACTGCAACAGAGCTACATCCAGTGAGCGTACTGGCAGCCAGACTAGCTGAGTCCTCAATGCATTACTAGCTCCAGCATTAACACTTAAGCGTCCAGACACGCCTCCCCACTAAGCAGTTAACTCCAGTTACCAATGCTTTAAACTTTTATTATTTTAAATTGTTTGTAGTAAATCTGCTGCCTATTAATTTCATTGGGTGACCCCTGGTTTCTCTATTGTGCGAAAGGGTCGATAACACTTCTTCAGTTTTTTTCATACCATTTGTTAGAGATCATCATATCCTACCTTAGTGATTTCTTTTCTAAGATGAATAGCCCTATATCATTTTAGTTTCTCTTCATATGGAAACCATACCCTTGATTATCTATGTTGGCCTTTTCTGAACCTTTTCCATTTTCACTACATTATTTTTGAGAGGGAGTAATCAGAACAAAGGCACAGTATTCAAGGTGTTGGTGTACCATGGATTTATAATAGTGATATTATAATATTTCTGTTTTGTTTTCCCTTTCCTAGTCGTTCCTCACATTCTGTTAGCCTTTTTGGCTGCTGTTGTGTATTGAGCTGAAAGATAATGAATGGTACCAGCTAATTTTGAAGTCGTCATATATGTGTAGTTGGGATTTTCTTTCCTAATGTTCTGCTGTATCGATTGATAGGGTCCCATACTTTCTGTAAGGGAAAACTGTATTTGCTTGGTTTCTTAGAATTGTTTGATAAAGTTAATAAAATAGTAGATAAAGCTAACCCAGTGGAAATAACTTTCTGGGATTTTTCGAAAGCTTTGTATAAGGCACATGATAAAAGATTAACAGGGAAAATAAATAGCCTAGGGGATAAGGGCTGAGTCTTGCTGAGGACTAAAAACTGGCTAAGAGATAGTCATAAGGAATGGTTTCCTGTTAAAGTGGAGAGTGGATGATAAGGGGATTTCTTACGGGTCTCTTAGGATGAATGCTGCTAGATTCTGTGTTCCTTGCGTATATTAATACATAGGAGGAGGTAGACAGTGACGTGGTTAAGTTTACTGATGACATTGAGTCGTTTCAATTGTTAAAATAGAGGGTTATGAGAAATGCTGGAAGGCTTTATGCATATTAAAGAATGGAATGGAGTGACCATTCTTAGATACTTCTAAAATGCTTGTTACCAGCGTAGAATGTAATTTTAATTTGAGCAACTGAAAGGTCATGAGGCTAGATTGTCTTAATGTTTCATTTACTTATTTGTTATGAATTTATAGAGTTCTCTTAAGAAAAAGTTGTGAATTGTCCTGATACATTTATGACAAGGTCTAATCCATGGCAGCACAACTGTAACTTGATAAATTGGTTTTGACCAGTTACAGCAAAACTGACTAATCTTGTTAATTTTATTCTGCTGCTTGAGTAGAAGCCCTGGTGCTATAGTTTTCTGTTTACAGATTTAGGATAACGGTGGAACATCAGCACAATAATTTGGTGGAATTTTTGATTTGTTCAGTGTAAGTGTATTTTGCACTTCCCATTGGTAAAGTGAGTGGTTTGTTTTCAAGTTTTGCCTACCTCCGTTTAGTTTTGCTAAAGCAAGCTCTGATATAATCTTCAAATATTTGAACATAATAAATGCAGAAGAGGAGTAACTGCTGCAATGGTCAGATAAGGATGGATTTTAGAGGTGAAGGGGGGTGGGGAGTTAGGTAAAGGGAAATCTAGGCTTAAACCGGAGTGAAGTTTCTTGTCAATGAAATCTGTTAAACTGTGGCACGCTCTCCCAAGGTCTGTGATGGGAAAACCATTCTTGTTTAGTTTTAAATTGCTCAAATACAAATATACTGTAGGGAAGCAGTCCTGTGCTAGTATGGATGGACTATATAACCAAATAGCTCTCTTCCATTTCTGTGTGTTGTTCGTGTTTTCTTTTTGCATGCTAGTTTGGTAGGAAGTTTGTTAAACCAACCTGTTTTATAGCTGGAGGATCACCATACAGCTGTGTTCTGCTGATGTCTTGTGTTTCTTCCCGTTTACAAAGCCTTTCTAATAGTGTTTTTTTGCCTTCTGATACTGTATGCACTCTGTCTGTTAAACTTCTTTGATATTGTACTACGGCTTTCTCAGAAACACTCTTCTTAAGTGGGCCAGGTGATGATTCTGTAAAAGAAATCATGGTACATTACTGGTGAGAGAGAGAGGCATCAGTGTGGAAGAGAGAGTCAGTGCAGTGATGACCCTACGCTGAATAATTCCTACAGTCTGGCATACACTTGTGTTCTACTGCTATTATTCACCAATCACATTTTGCTGATGGAAAGAGGAATTGCCTGATGTATCTGAGTCATAATTAGAGCTAGTCAGGAATTCTTTGATTAATATTTTTCAGTAGAAAAATGCTGTTTGTCAAAACAGAAACTCTGATACCATGTCCATCAAGAGTGGAACAGATCCATTTCTTGTAAATCACTGTTGCTAAATCAGGGGTTGACAAAACCCTGGTGCCAGGTTGCCATGGCGACCCAGATTTGTAGCCTGACTCCTAGCTCTGCTGCAGAAATGCAGGCTGGCACCTAGCTTGGAGCCAATTTTGTCAACCCTATGGTAACTCTCAAGTATTCATGCTTTTTGCCATTTGCAAGTGCCATTTTCAGACTATGTTTACAAACTGATGACAACTGAAAATATTTAATTGCCCAGCCATAGTTCTTTCTTAGCTTCAGTTTAGTTCTTTTTTGAACAGGTTACCATCAGAAGTGTTGTGAAATTTATCCTCTGTGCATATAGATCTTAAGTCCTTGTTTTAACTACAGATCTGTTCTTGGGTTTTTGTGTGTCCTCCCTGATTCTAATCTTGGAGACCAACTTACCATTACTGTCCTTTTTCCAGCCCTTTGATAGCCTTTCTGTAATATGTAGACACATACTTGCTGTTCCAGGGACGATTTTGCTAGATTTCTGTATAAAGCCATGTTCTTTTCTGATTTGTGCTCAATACCTTTCTGTATCCAAGTGTATATTGTATTCTAACAGCTGCCTGATATCAAGCTGGTATCAAGCATTATTTTTCTCTCCCCTATTGTCCTGAGATCCTATCTCAGACCAAAACAAACAAAGAGTCCTGTGGGACTTAATGTTTAAGAGCCACAGGGCTCCTTGTGTGTGGTGTGGTTTTTTTTTTTTTTGTTTGTTTGTTTTTGCTGAACTAGACTAACACAGCTGCCCCTTTGGAACTATCTTGGATCAGTGTGTTAAGTCTTGTAACCACTTAAGGTGTAACTTATCTTGTCATGAACTAGGAAGGCCTTTTCCTGTTAATTGGCACCTTTTCTATGTTAGGTTGGTATGTAATATACAATTTATCTTTAGGAAAATAAGTACAAATGCAAAATAATTAAAATGGATTAAATAACTGATTTATATCAGTTCATTCTGAAGTAAGCCAGTTGTTCAAAAAACAGAATATTACTGTAAGTGACTTTTAGCTAAACATATTGCACTAATGGATACTGTGCGAGAGCTTCTTGTTTAATTTTTATTTCCACTATTTACTTCCTAAAGCAAAACATATTACTTCTCTTTTTTGAGTATATGTTGACATTAACACACCAATCTCCTTTTCTCCTTTAATGTGTTTCCTTTAGTTTGTAATAGTAACTCTAGAATCTTCTCAGCATGGAGATTAATTTTACAGGTTTGTAGGTTTCATGTGCTTTCCCTGGTCTTGTTCTCTTTAAATACAGGTGTTAATTTTGTATCTCCAGTACGTAGCAGACACTGAAAGCCTCCATTTGAAGTGTTTTTATTTGGCCTTCTTCAAGGTGGCTGAGATATCATCCAGTAGAATTTCTTTTCTATCTTTTCTGAAGATTCTTCTAGTCCTGAAACATTTCTGTTACTGATCCGTTTCCCCCTTTTAGCGATCACTTGGGCAAAGAGATCACACAATTTTCCCACAGAATCTTGTGGAATCCTTTTGATTAATGTAATAAGTGATTAAATGTTTTATGATTTATGTGTTTGATGAAACTCGAACCTAGCATTCAACTCTGCAACAGTATTTGCATATCCTGAGAAAGGCAGAGAACTCTTACCATCATCACATGCTTTTCTCTTGCGACCCCAAGATCCTGTCTTCATGATAGTGTCTTCTCCTGACTCTTCTTTATAAAAGAAGAAAAAACAAACCCAAAGTATCTATGAATTAATATACTTTTGAGGTGCTTTAAAAAACAAACCAAAAAAAGTCTTTATAGTTATTAAATAATGTTCTGGAGAAGATGTCTCAGGGCAATGGGAAGGTCTTGGACGAGATGGGTATTGCTGAAAGGTACATTTGCTTTCACAAGTCTGAGCCCCTAAAGCAGATGGGTAACAAAGTATCAGTACACTTTTCTGGTGGTCACATGAGAAACTGCATTGTCAACTCATGGCTGGAAGACTTCATCACATTGTCAAATGATTCATTGCCGAATAATGGCACTTCAGTTTTTCTTTAATGTCGAGTTTGTGAAGACTGCATTAGAATGCCAAAATAAAATGTATAGATATTGCTTTCGTTAAAATAAAGAATGTAACCTGAGGTTGATTCTGTTTGAAGTAAGTAGTAATTATAATATGGATTAAAAAAATATCGTTGATGGAGATGTTAATCAGCCCAGGACACATCTGTTACCAAATTAAAGGGAATTACTTTTTATTATATAGAAGTGAGCTCCCTGTTCTTTACCCCTTCCTTTTGATTAGATACTATAAAGCTCTATGCTCTTACTTACTTAGTTTTGTTTACATTTAAAAAAAGGCAGCATAAGATACAGTGTCTTACAGCCACTGTTGTAATTACAGTAGTTGATGTCCACGCTGCTCTCCTTGGGTTTTTGGAGTGCATCCTTATCAGGAGTGCTTCCACTGACCTTAGAGGACAATATGGGGAGCTGAAAGCCCTGAGTCTCAGAGCTCCCTGAGGGCAACCCTCCCCACACATTATGAACCAGAAGCAACTACACAGGGCATTTTCCTCTCCCTGGTCCCAGTTGGAAGCCAGTCCTGCAATTGCTGTTGGCTTGCCTGGTTCCACCTCACAGCTGGGGTTTTCTTGCCCCATTCCCAGTCGAGAGGGAACAGCCTCCTCAGTTCCAGAGAAGCAGTAAAATTGACAAGAATGACAGCCCCTCCACAACTGTAAGGGGATACTGACAAAAGCGCTACCTGTCATTGAGAGGTGGTTTTTTTGTTTTTGTTTGTTTTTGTTTTTTTTAAGAGATTTGTTGGCGGGGGGGGGGGGTTGAGGGGGAGGTTTGTCTGGTTGCAGTATGTGCACAAGCACTGTTTTGTTGACAACACTTTAATGTAAACCAGGCTTCAGAATTCGCCATCCATATGTTTACAAAGCCTGTCTGACCAATTCTCCCATGTGTCACTTCCATTAATGCCAATGCTAACTGTGAACAATAGTGGAAAATTGTCATGTTTTTAAATTTAGCCTTAAGAAATTGGTATTTTTACTACTGTTCTAATACCTGATATGAAATTAGAGCTTTCACATCCCAAGCTAGATGCAACCAGAGGTTGTCTTCTGAAGATGCAGTCAACTTCCTTGTAAAACCTCATCTTTCGTTTCGGATTGCCAAGATGATCGTTTTCTTTTTGCACTGCACGGTATTCATATTTCAAGTTCTTGTACTTGGTGCGACACTGCTTCCAGTCTCTGTCAATTCCAAATTTCATTAACCTTCTGGCAATCTCCTCAAAGATTTCTTTATTTCTTGTTGCTCCTTCAAGCATTTGTTGTATCTTCTCATCTGACCATACATTTATCAAAGCTCTGACTTCATTGTCACTCCAATGTTTTCCTGCACCAGTATCATGAACTGTGATAACCCTAAAGTTATTCTGTGCTTCATCCAAGGGAATTAGATTGTCTGAAAATATGAATGAAACAAATAACCAAGGATTGCCAAATACACAAAAATAAAAATATATCTATAACTAAATTTTATTTAGTAGTGGAGTGAATTCACATTTGAACTGGGATTTCTGGATCTTTTGTCAGGAAAAATTTCAGGACTGTAAATGTTATTGCAACATATACACGGGAACAGTTCAATCATGCATGCCACTGAAATCAAGTACTCTGTCTTCAGATGGCAACAGATTTCTATCCCAGTGTGTTTTATTGTTTCAATGTATTGTTCACTTTAAAACATTTTAAAAGAAAGCTATACACAGAGAGTAGCAGTTAGAGTGCAGGCATAAAAAGCAACTTCTGTATCAGTAATAGAAAGAGAAAATATATTCATATTAATTTAAAAAGTGGAGAGGGACAGACTAGAAGAAAATTAAATGTCATAGAATGATAGAGCTAGAAAGGACCATGAGAGGTCACTGAGTCCAGTCCCCTGCACTCAGGGCCAGGACCAGATACCTTCATGCAGATGAAAATTGTAGAAAATAGATGCTAAATAAACAAAGTTCAGCATCTACATAAGTGGTGGCCAAACTTACTGATCTACCACCCTGCTGCAAGGCGGCAGCTCTCCACCCCTATCTGGTAAGTGGAGAATGGGAGAGGCATAGGGGCAGCACAAGCCACACTATAACTGTAAAAAGTAACATGAGGCTCACAATCCACAGTTTGGCCACCCTGATCTGGATGTTTCCTGGTCTTCAGGTGGTGACAGTCATAAATCGGGTGTAGAGTCCAAAGTGAATGTGATTTGGACTGCTAAAAGGAAATCTATTTTGCTACTGAATTGGTATTAGTATGAAATACATTTAAAGGTTAGTATATAAGATTTTGAGCCTAATTCTTAGGTATCTGGGGAGTCATTGCAATTGTCTGAATAGATGTGTAACATAATGAGGTTAAAAGTATCTAATGTGCTGCCGCAATTTTGAATATACTGCAAAATGAGATTAGTGATGAAGGCTAGCAAAGAGACTTTAAAAAAAATGATTGTCAGGAATTGGTTAAAACAAAAAGCTATATATATTTTTGGAGCTACCTTAGTTAAATATCTATGGCATTTAAGATTAATCTGTTGAGAATAACAGAATTTTACTAATACTTAAGTATGAGTGTGAAATTCTGTCACGCGTGCGTGCGTGCAAAAACAGTAACAGGGAATTCCCCGAAATTGTGTAAGTACCCACTTAACTGCAGGCACAGGAATAGTCTTTTCACCTTCAGTGGGACTGTTCCCTTGCTTGTAGTTAAGCACATGCTTTATGCAATTTGTTTGAATGTAACCTTTGTTCCAAGTGATTCTGTGTTAGCAGCTCTTTCTGGCGCTTGTCCAAAAAATAATTGTATGCACTGTGGCTCCATCTTGCACTTCCTGCTGCTAGAACAGAAACTTGTGTGTGGACTGTGCTCCTGCCCCCTTGAGTAAAAAGCTCATGTAGGGACTGTTTCTGGATAAATCGAGGGAGTGTCGGCCATTCCATGGGGCTCATACCCAGTAGCTGCCACCAAGGTCCAGCTTGGAGGGTCAGAGTATTCTTACTAGGGAATGTCAGGTTAGTACTGATGGTATTGTGATCCCTACCTAGATTACAGATATGGCCAAAATTGAGTGAAAATCTACACTATTGAGGCAGAAATATGTTAAAGTGATTTCCCTTCATGTAACTGGGAATTTGAGACTGCTGATAGAACAATACTGCTGATTTAGCTGAAACCTCAAAATGGAGCAGTGCTTTACAAGATAACTGTACTACCTTGAGAATGTTCACATTTTAGCTCAGCATAAAATCAAGAGAAGCATTTTGGGAGCTAAAAGTTTACTAAGCCTTTCTGATTAGTTCAATTTTATCCTTAGCTGAATTGAAGCAGGAAACAGTGGTAGTTTGAATTTACAGTAGAGATCAGATTGTCTTGGACTTATGTGGTTGAAATTACAGTGTTGGGGGGGAGGGGTTGAAATGTGTAACTGAACACTTACCTGTCCCAGCTATCTGTTTGACTACTGATGGGCCAGATACATCCTCTGAAGTAGTGCTTATAGAATCATCATCTATCAGAAAATAGTTATATATTAAATCTGTTTAGAAATTTGAATTGCATATATTCTCCCTGTTTTCTGCAGATCCATAATAACCACTTAAATAAAAAAGATTATAGTCACATTTAAGGCTTAAATACAATGGTCTCAAAAAGCTTTCCCTGCCCTTTAAAAAATAATCAGAATTAAGGCTAAGACATCATTTACCCAAATACTTAGCAATTCAATATGTTGCCAAGCAAATACAAATGTTATATTAATATAGATTGTATATCACTGTTCTATGCCTCATTTTTATTCAGTATAGCTATTATATACATTACGAGTTATGTAGCATACGCTTGGTTTGGATTTGTTTTTTTTTTTCTTCCTTCTTTTTTTCATTGTTTTTAGTGCCTTTTTTCAGTTACAGATGTTGGTACTTTTATAGCAGGTAAGGATTGGAAGGAACCTCAAGGGTCATCTTTCCAACCCCCCTGCTCAAAGCAGGAATAATGCTAACTAAATCATCCCAGCCAGGACTTTATCAAGCCAGACCTTAAAAATAAGTAAGGATGGAGATTCCACTGCTTCCCTTGGTAAAATTGTGTTGTTTGAGTGTCTACGCTATATTTACAGGAGGGTTCAGTGGACAGTTGAAAAATATTAGGATTATTATGTCTGTAGAGATTAATTGAGAGTTGTGAGTTTAATTTAGATGGTTTAAACTCTTTTGAAGGGTTTTTTATGTAATGGTCTGATGTAGTGATTGTCAAGTAGAGATTGGCATTTGGGTTTTTAGATGTCCTGAATCCTTTCTTGACGCCTTCACCAGAGAAAATAGTATGTTTCATTAGATGGAATGATTTTTGCCCTTCTTTTGAGGAAGCCATGTTCAGTTACTTTAGCTGAAGGGAAAGACACTGATGTAGGCTCTTATTGATACCTTACCCATACTGGTCCATTAACACAGATTTGAATTCTTTATAGTATACAAGCCTCTATTAAATAGTAACAGAAATAAGAAGTTGAATATTTTAAGGCTGATTGGGAGTCTACAGAATTTTTTGAAATACCAGCATTCATCAGAATCCAAGTCTGGTGAGCCTCTACTCATGACGCAAGGCTTTTTTCCCCCAGTCAGGTTTTATGTAAACACTTCTTTAATGCCAAGAGTTTACTGCTCAATGAGAGTTTTGTCACAGAATTCCATAGGGCCAAGATTTCACCTTTTATGTGGGTTTCAGGGTCTAGGTTAAGGTTTTTTCCTCCTGCTTTCTCTGGATACTTGGGTGTCTTTGGGTCACTTTAGTTTTTAATGAAGAACTGAATTGTGGGCTATTTATGTTGTTGTAAACATAAGATCTCTACTAAATAAGAAGTATATGCAATTAGGGCAACAGATTAATTTACATACAGAGTAGTACTTAGTGGTTATGTAGCTATTTATACTTCCAATATATTTTGAAATGATTTTTCAAATATTTATCTTCATAATACACGTAAGTGCAAATGTGTTAGAGAGAAAAACAGATTCAGAAATTATACTTCACGGCATAAACCAGTCATTAATTCTCTCATCATAAAATGAGCAAGTTATTCCATAACTATCCATTCTGGGAATCTTTGCACTTTCCTTTGAAACATGGAGTCATAACTAAGTTCTTAAGTGATTTTTCCAAGGCACGGATAGAGATGGGATAACAAGATGCTAGAATGCAGGAATTCTAGGTTCTGTGCTCATTACTCTCAACGATTCTAAGTCTCACCTGTTTGTGTGCAGCTGTCTTTAAGGGTTTACCGTTTTGGACTAGGTATGATGTGACAGGAACAGAAGACCAGTTGATTTGCATAGTAAACAAATGGAAGTATTCACTTGACATGTTGTTGCTCATAATATTCTAGATGGAACATTCTTGGACATTATTTTGCTCTGATCTCAATATAGTTTTGTCTATCCACATTGCCTTCATAGAATTGCTTTAATTTAGTTCTGTTCATTATAGAAATCTTAGAAATGTAGGACTGGAAGGGACCTTGATAGGTCATCTAGTTCAGTTCCCTGAACTAAGGCAGGACTAAGTATTGTATAAACCACTGGCTGTCAGCCAGAAGTGCAAATACCACAGGGATTCTCTGAGGTCTTCCAAGGTACATCAGTTCATCTAGATACTTGCCTAGTCTTACAATAGGGTGTATAAAAATCACTAGCAAACTCAGTACAAACTAGTTTTATACTGATAATGATTTGTTTATGCTGCTATATATACTGTTAGACTAGAGCACAATATTTATATGCCAGTTGATTTATTTTATAATTATAGAGTAAAAATAAGACAGTAAGCAATTTTTCTGCCTTAGTGTGTGGTGAAGTTTTTGTATTTTTATGTCTGATTTTGTAAGCAAGTTGTTTTTAAGTGAGGTGAAACTACACAAGACAAATCAGTCTCCTGAAAGGGGTACAGTAGTCAGAAAGGGTTGAGAGCCACTGATACATACTATACCTGATAGATGTTTGTGTAACTTATTCTTAAAATGACTGAAATTCCACAACCTCTCTAGGTAATTGGTTCCAGTGCTTAATTAGGCTAGAAAAATCTTCCTAAATGTCTAACCTAAATTGTTCTTTCTGCCATTCAAGCTATTGCTTTTTATTCTGTCCTCAGTGGCTAAGGACAACAAGTTACTACCATCCTCTTAATAACAACCTCTTATGTACTTGAGGACTGTTATGTCTCCCCTCAGTCTTCTCCTCTCCAGACTAAACAAAACTTTTTTTTTTAACGTTATCTCTTATGTCATGTTTTCTGGCTTTATACTCATTGTGGTGTAAACGTGTGACATTTTAGTGTATTTTGATCTACTGTGGGAGACGTGTAGATTCCAAATCGGCCTTCGTACCCTTTTATCCCAACTGTGACTTTTTTTTTTTTTTATCCTTACATGGACTATATGCTTATTTATTCCAAAACTTCAGCATCTCTAGTTTACCTCGGTGACAACCTGTTTGCAAATTTTTTTAATTAGGCTGTTTTTCCTCAAATGTTTGAAGCTATCCATGCATCTATATATTGTGATTTGAATTCAGATTTTTATAAAAATTCAAAATAACTATATTGCAATTATTGGATAATGAAACATACATACATCTTTTAAATGAAGTGCACTAGTATAAAATAGTTTGAAAAGCCTGAATAGGGTTCAAATGGCCACTGCTGTTGAATGGCAGCTATTTTAGATGTTTTGGTCAATATAGTCTTATCTAGTACAGGGGGTTCCCAACCTTTTTCAGGCTGGGGACCCCTTTTTAACAACAACAAAATCTTTGCGACTCCTCCCCCCAGCTGATTATGTAATCTGGCCTGCACCACTCTGGCTGTGCTGCTGGGACAACCAGTGACCAGCACCGCTGCCACTGTGGCCCATGCTGCTGAAGAGCCAAGCTGTGGTGGCTATGGCCCCTGCCTTTGCCCCTCCTGGGGAGCTGCTGCAGCCTCAAAAAAAACCCAAGGAGTTGTGTGGCACTTAAAGACTAACAGATTTATTTTTCGCATGAGCTTTTGTGGGAGAAAATCCCACTTCGTCAGATGCTTCAGAGATGGGTGAACTTACAGAATGCAGCCTCATCCAACCTGCTGGGATCCAGGTGCAGGTGGGGAGAGGCAGCCCTGGCAGGCTGCATCAGGGCTGCAGCTGGATTCTGGCCCTGATAGGGAGAAGCTCCACAGACCCCTGCAACATCTCCCCAGACCTTAGGTTGGGAACCACTGGTCTAGTATTTGGATTTTAAAAAAAAGATGGTGTTCGTGTGCACATCAAATACAAAAAATGTTTCTATCAAACTTAGTAAAGTATAAATATGTTATTTTTAAAACTAAATTCTTATTTGTAAATTAGCTTTTTTAGAGGAGTCTTGGACTGCTAAATGATGAGATAAAACAAAAGGTGTTTTTGTATTAATAAACCTTTTAAGAATGTTGATTTGACTGCATAAACAGTATAATTCTCTGTTAAAATGGAATTTGCTTCCAAGATCATTACGGAAAACCCTTAACTTACCCATGTCAATTGTCTCTTTCTTTATGCATGTAGGTTCCAGGTTTCCTGGGGTGAAATTAATAAAGTCCTCTTTATCTTCAGGGATTTCTGAGTAAATTCATATAATAATAATTAATTAATTTTAAAAAATCACTGCCTTTTGTGTCCTAAACAAAATAACTCTCTCACACCATAGCTTCTGTCACAGCAAATTCATATGGTTGGAGTAATAACTTGTTAATTCACTTAGATTTTTAGCTGTCTTGCACTGTTGGCTAAAAATCTGATCAATTTTATACCGCAGAATTTTAAAATGGTGTCTCAGATTTGTTTAAAAAAATTCTTCCAGTTAGGATAAATATGGCATGATTTCCACTTAGTCGCTTTAAGTTTAGGAGTGGAAGTGACATCAGTGAATTATTTACAAGGTAAGCTCTTTGGGCAACAACCACCTTTATTTCTTACCGTGTGTGTGTACCGTACCAGGAACAATGGGATCCTGATCTCCTTTGAGGATTCTAGGTGCCACAGCAACATAAATAAACTAAGTCATAATGAGCTGAAAACGCATGTGTGCATTTTATAGAGCAATATAGTGACTGATAGTCTGATCCAGTGCTCATTGAAATTGATAGAAAATCTCCCATTGACTGACTTTATTGGGAATTGTGTGAGACTGAAAAAGGTCAAGAAATACACTGCCTCCTCAGTGCTAGTTTACTGTTATGGCATGTTCATAGGGTATCTGTGGTGGAAGACTTATTGACAGTAGAAAAGAATGCTTAACGCTCAATTCACAACAATATGCAATAAGTATATATTCTAAAAAGGTGCTACCATTTATTTACATTGTGGTACCATGACTTGCCTTTTTCTTTGCTGGTTACTGCTATTTCTATTCAGCTTCTCTGGGATGGAGAGTAGTACTTGTCTACTGTTTAAAAGATTCTCCCCTGATTGTTGGTGCTCCCTTTGATACTGGCAAATATTTATTCATACCTTTACTGCGCAGCTGAGGAAACCGATGTAGAGAGAGTAAATATGCAAGGCAGTACAAAGGGTCAGCAGGAGCTTATGCCTTCTAGGCGTATCCTCAGCTCATTGGGAGAACACTGCCATTAAACAATGAGCAACAAATTGTGGTCTGTATTTTTAAAAATTTATTAAAAATTTACAAAAAAAATTAATTGGGGCTTGTTTGCTTTTGTCAGTAATTGCTTCACTTTAGCCTTCTGTACAACAGTTGCATCACAATGCTTTTTTTCCTGTGAGCCAAGAATCTAGACACTCAGCTTTTTCTGAAATTACTACTAAAAGTTGAGCAAGGAACACTGGATATGTCTGCTTTGCTGCTGAAAGACAGCCTCCCAGCCCAGGTAGATAGACAGACAGATTAGCTTAGTTTTAATCTAATGTGCTAAAAGAAACCATTTGGATGATAGCAGATTGGATGCGGGCTAGCCTACTGAGCTCAATTCTATGGGTCATGTAGGCTTGAAAGTTACCACCCAAGCCATAGTGTCAGTACTGTTACTTTTTGCACACTGGTGAGTCTGTTTACCGAGGCTGGGTGTCTTGTTTCCAGCTGCAGTGTAGACATAGACTTTAAGACCCTGTCCACACAGAGAAAACATCAGACCCAGTATTTTATCTTATTTATAACACACCTTGGCTCCATCAACACTGGTTAGTCAAAATAGGTTATAAACATTTGCCAGTAGCCATGTTCAGTCTTTACTTTATGCATGACTGGCTTGGAATGAAGCACAATAATTCGCTGTGTTCATTAGAACTAAGAGTAGGAGTGGCAGCTTCTGTAATCATATTTTCCCCTATCCCTTCCCAGACTGTCACCATCTCTGCTCATCCCATTTCCTTTGGTTTGTGGTGGGAATTAAGGGTCTGTTTCATAAGTTTGTCTCATGTTTGTCATCTGTAGCACAGATTGGCTGGATAAGAATCAGAAGATGTAAAAACTGGAGAACATTGCTGCAGGGGAAACTCTTTATCCCTAGATTTACCCAGCTTGTAAATTCCTTACAGTTTTATTTTCTCTGCAAAATACTAGGCAAATCTGTGGTACTATGTGCTTAGGGCTGTGACTCTGTGGCTGTATGTATTAATTTGACTATCCAAGCAACTGAAAAACAGCCAGAGGTCTGCCAATCCCACTTTGCTGAAATGCACTACATGTTATGGGTGACTAGGTCTAGGGCCAGTGAGGACTTTCAAACCTGGGTCCTTACTTGTGGGATCTGATATCTCTATCTTCAAAAGCCCTTTGTAAAAAGGCCATTCATTTAGGTGTCCGATATGTATGGACTTGAGCACCTAAGTACATGCACAGTGTTTTTAGACTCATGGCCTAGGAACTTATCTTAGCAAGATTACCTACAAATAAGCTTGAATGTGCCTTACAGTAAAATCAAAAGGCAGGGGGAACCCTAGGAAAGATGAACTACAGGGAAATGCCAAAGGGGTAGCCGTGTTAGTCTAGTTAAGCAAAACAAACAAACAAACGAGTCTGATGGCACTTTTAAAGACTAACAGATGTATTTATCACATGAACTTTTGTTGGAGAAACCACACTTCAAGTGTCTGGTGAAGTGGGATTTTCTCCCACGAAAGCTCACAATAAATAAATTTGTTGTTCTTTAAAAGTGCCACCAGATTCCTTGTTTGTTTTACAGGGAAGTAATCCCTCTTCATACTGCTGTGTTTGAGCCAAGGTATTTACATAGATCAGATTTTTTTTAAGCACCTTAGGAAAGCCTGTCTTTTGAAAGCTTCCTTTCTTTTTTTCATTGATATTTTTCCCCTATAACATAAGATTAATAGAAATTATTATAAAATGAAGCCATGTGCTTAATAAGGACCTCAGCCATAGCCATGATAGGTCTATTGAATAATATGTATGTATACTAAGTCAGAATAGACTAGTTTTACCAGTGAGTGAATTAGATTTCACCCTTTGCATGAGTAGAAGTAAATAGCCCTTCTGAATACATTTCTAGAATGAATCCTGTCTAAAAGTTGTCTGAAAAAAAATTACTGAAAATAATTATGTAAATATTTAGTATACGACTTACGGAACATGGAAGATATGACTAGGACATGCCCTATCTAACACTAAGGAAAAGTTAATGGATTTTGGCTGGGGTTTTCCTGTGTGTGGGCAGGACCCAAAACTGAGTTGCCAGAATGTTTCATAGGTCCTATGGCTCTGTCCCACTGGCTGGCTGGACTCACCTCCTTATCTGAGGCACTGCAAACTCTGGGGTTCCAGTGCCGTACAAGTTTAGCCTAGTTGTCATGAGGCAGGCAGTCAAGAAGGCCAAATATGGGTGAGAGGTACTGTCTTCCTATGAGCCATGTCTCAATTTCATTTGCACAGATTTGGTTCAGTCAGGAAGATCAACCAAACTGAGTGGCACTGAAGTTCGGGAAGTTGTAATTCTCAGAGGAGAGCACCAGGCCCAGCTAGCCCCACAGCCCAGGAACAGCGGGAGCTGCCTCTGGTATGAATGTTGGTCCAGACCCAAGTTCCCCCCAGGACAGTGGTTTTCAAACCACGGGACCCAATAATGGGTCATAGACCTTTAGGGACTGGGTGACAATGCTCCCTGCTGTTGCTGCCAACAGACTGAAATGTATTGCTCAAAGACATAATTGTTGGCTTGCAGGCATAAATGATTTTTTTCTACTGGGTCCTGAGAAAAAGTTTGAAAACCACTGCGATTAGACACAATGTGTTGCGGAGATGGCTGGATTTGGCCTGGGGGAGTGGGCTGGTATGTCAAATGAGGTTATGACACACCACCAAGTGTGTCACAACCCACAAAAGTTTGAGAGAAACTGCCCTAAGGGGTGGGATCTGACTGAAACCACCCCAGAGCCTCTGCCCCCAGACTGTTAGTGGAGACAGGACATAACATTTACAAATGGTTCCTGAGCCCAAAAAGGTTGAGGACCACTGTCCCTAAGGTTTTTATTGTTAAAAATTAAATGGCAGTTTTGTAACAGATGCCTTACTCTAGTACCTTCTCCCAGCAAATCCATTGAGACAGTTCCTGGAATGCAAAGGTGGAATGAAAAAATTAGAAAGATGATTATTAATAGCAACTGTAGTTTTGGAAAAAGTCATAAAGAGTAGGCGTGTACATGGACTAGAACTTCTAAGAGAAGGTGATATTTTGAGGCTGTTTTTTGGGGGGAGGCACTAATAAATTAAAAAACAGAATCTTCAGCTATTTGAAATTATGCTGAAATGGGCTGTGGAGCAGTTAGATCAGTGTTTGCCAACCTGTGTGCCATGCCCTTGTGCACCATCAGGCCTGAGCAAGTGTGCCATGGAATTTTTTGAAAAACGACTTGATTTCTGGATTGGCTTATGAATATTTATGAGTTCCTTTGGAGACTATATGTTGGTGCACTTCAAAATAATTAAAAGTATCAAGATAGTGGCTCCCAATCTTTTCTCTGAGCGACACAGAGTTAAACTAGGATTTTGACAAAGACTGTTGTTTTCCTCTTACAGCAGAATGAGGTGTTGCTTATATTTTAGGGTTATGGCTCAGATCCATAGTTAGGAAATTCAGGGATAGATTACATTTCAAAAGAGGTGTGGATATGCAATAATTAGGAAGATGGCCTGAGGAAGTGGGATCTTCTCCCACGAAAGCTCATGCAAAAAATAAATCTGTTAGTCTTAAAGTGCCACACAACTGCTTGTTGTTTTTTTACTGATGTGACAGTCGGAAGGTTAAATGCGCGTATTTTTGTGATTACAAAGTGAAATATTAACTTTCTTTGCAAATGTAGTTTCCTTTTTTTAAAAAGTATTTTTATTTAAACTACAGGGTCTCAATTTGTCCAATAACCACATGCCTATTTACCAAACACAATCTTCTGCTAATGTTCTGCTAAGTACAGACTATTTCTTAAGTATCAGTGTCAGTTCCACAACTGTTATAAATTGTCCTACATCTATTGAGTTCAATAGAGCTGGGACAACTTATACCAACTGAGGAGCCCCGTGTTTGCTTCATTACTGTGCTGACAATTAGTGAGTCTATGAAGTACTGAGCTATACATGACTTCATGTTCATGCTTCAGTCATCAGTTTCTCACTGTTTGCTTTGAAAATATCAACAGGTACTGAGAACAAAAGATCTCCATAAATTCATAGCATAAAAATCACTCTTCTTTTTCGCCACCCAATTTCATGAGCAAAGTAACCATACAAATCTGACTGGTATTATCTTTTGTATTTAAGATGGTTAAACATTCTTAATTTGAACTGGAGAAGTGCAGGATGGAATACTCTTCTGAAATAAGAAACTCTGCAAGTCTCATCCAAGAAGCAGTTTTCAAGCAGAGTTACAGTTGAGAATAGCAGTTCTCAAAATGGAAATACTCAAACACAGGTCTACAGCACTTTTATATGAATTCTTTACCACAAAATTTCACTGTTTTCTCCTGTGGTTAACCATTATACACACTGTTGCAAGAAAAATATTTTTTTAAAACATAATTTAAAATGACAACAAATAATTAAGGTATCTTGTATAAACAACAAGAAGCTACATTTAAAAGAAAATAAAAGATTTTACAGTCAAACACAGAAAAGTTAGAAAATGCCAGAATTAGGATTGGTTTTGCAAATTTAATTAACTCTCCTTGAGTGTATGCATTGTGATACAAGGTTTACTTGGCATGGAAAAATTCAGCCCAAAAGATTAAAGTTTGGCAAAGTTAAAAGCAACTAACAATAGGATCCCATACTGGGAAGTGTTAGGCAAGCTTAATTATGTGTGGCACTACCAGTTTCATGTATAATTCTGGTTCATACATTTGTGTAACATAACATAACATCAACATCTTATCCTTTGGTTTCTACATTTGTATAACATAACATCAACGTATAAAATGGATTCTTAAACTTTTTTTGTTTGGACCCCCTCTGGAAATATTTCAAACTGTGAAGACCACTCCAAAAAGTAATGAGACTCCCCCATCCCCCCACCACCTGCAATAAGTTTATAACCCCCAGTTTGAGAACCCATGGTGTAAAATGTTACTTTATACATTTTACAGATAGCGTAAGTGTGATCCATAGGAACTATTTTATGAACTTCCATTCTCTCTCTCACACACACACACACACACACACACACACACACACACACACACACACACACACACACACACACACACACACACACACTTTTGATGGGATATGTAAATCTCATGACAGCCTGTTTTTCCTTATCTTAGAATCTGTGTGCGTTGTTTGTCATGGGGATCTGTAAAAGATGTAATTAGGTGCTTTTATTACACAGGCAGGATCTTAGTGAATTTAAATTACAGTGCTGTTGTCTGCATGGATAGGTGGCAAGAGCAGTGTTGTCCAATAAATATCAAATTACTTGTGCTTAACCGGATGATGTATCACTTACTTGTCTCATTTGTCCCTCTTGGTACATGCAGAGCTGCCAGGTTCTCTGTGGTAGTGTATACACAAACCTCATCTGTCAGAAGATTTAAATTTGACATTTAAAACTTTTCTTGAGCATGCTCCATTTAAAGGTTAAATACTGTGCTTAAGGTTGTCAAATGAGGCTATAAAACTGGACATACTCGAGGCATTAAAATAAAAAGATATGCTCTCATCTTTGTAGTTAGGTGCTAAGTTATGCCTTCTCCCTGACTGTTGAACTGGCAGACAATATTTAGCCCTGAATCTTTGCAAAGAATGGGAATTTAGAGGAGAATAAGATTCATATGGTGTATTTTGTGTGTTTTTATTATGAGTTTTGACCACTTCTCTAATTTTACAATGAATGTTGAGTAAAATATCATACATTGTTAACTCATGGCATGTAATACATAATTCTAAATCTTGGAATGACAGGGTTTAGGTAAAGTGAAAAGAAATAATGGTAAATTCCACTCGACTCACCTAAACCAGTATCATCTTCTTCCTTTATATATGTGGCACCTGTTTCTTCTAAAAGATGGCTTACAGAGTTGTCTGCATTGAATTTGTCAGGGAGCACTATAAATATATACACTGAATTAATGAAAAACATAGATATGGCTACATAAGGTGCTGGCATTTTTTTCTACTCAAAGTGTTTCAAAATACCTCTGAAATAGTTTTTAGGTATGGCTTACTAAATAGAGGAGTTTATATAAAATAGGAACTTTTCATTTACCTGTGTTAGAAACTTCCTTTGTATTTGTGACCCGTAGGTCTTCTGACATGTTACTAACAGAGTCCTCTTCCCCTGTGTCTCCAGGCATTTCTGTGTAAATAAAGTATTGAATTAGGGTAACACATTTTGCAATACTTTGTAGTTTGGACGTTTTACTTTACAGTACCTTTTACAAATTACCTAATTGTTTAAAAATCAAAATGAAAAGTGCCTATACAGGCTTGTAGGTACTCTTAAGGAATATTTGAAAGGAAAGTTCCTTTGGGATCCTTCCATCTTTCAGGATCCTAGAGGCCAGGCCTTAGCCTGAATGCGAATGCCTGTCCTGTAATTTAAACAGTCCTGTGGCCCAAGGTGCAGGATCCCGAGTCAGCTGGCATAGGCAAGCCATGAGTTTTACACTTGTACTCTTCCCCTGCTTGTTTCTTTCACTGATGTAGTACTGGCTTTGTCTGTGTATCTTCTTTCAAGACATCTTGCCATTTGTGCAAGGGAAGACTCCTCTGGCACCTTTTCATTTGGAACAGTCTGCCTGTCTATCTGCTTGCCGGCTGCCGCCGTCCTGCACGCCCACCTCCACCCCCAGCAACACTTAGGGGGTGGTTAGCTAGCTAGTATGAAAGGTTGCTACAGTAAGGTAATAGCTTCTAATGAGATAAACTGCCCCACTTTCATTCAGCATTTATTTTTCTAAACATATGCTTAATTCTGTGCATTTTGTTTAAATGTCATCTGTGCTGGAAAATTTAACAGTTGGCTATAAAAACATTTTTTGCCAGCTCTTACCTAAGGAGACTTTTTCTGTTTTAGCATCTGTCCATCCGGTACATCTTTCGGCTTCATCGTTATCTGATTTGCTTGATTGCTCTTCAGTGTTGTGTCCCAGAATGGCATCCAGTTCATTAAAAAACTTCATACTTTTACTTGTACTTCCTGAGTCTTGGGCATTTCTTATGCTCTTGTATTCATGTTTTAAGCTTTTATACTTTGTTCTGCACTGCTTCCAATCCCTGTCAATTCCAAATTTTTGAAGCCTAGCAGCAATCTGTTCAAATATTATTTTATTTCTGACTGTCCCTTCAAGTTGTTGCTGGATGTTTTTGTCTGACCATATCCTTATTAGAGCTCTGACTTCATTGACAGTCCAGTGTTTTCCTCCTTCACTTGCTACAGTTGGAATAAAAGTTGGATTTTTGGATATCTCTAGTACTGATGTTTGGTTATGTGAATCAGGTGGAGTAGGGGAAAGACACAAGTATGGGTTGCCTGCAGTGGGCGCGGGGGTGGGGAGGAGGGGGATAGGGAAGGCGGAGAGAATAAGAGAGAATGAAAATATTCTTTTTTGTCTTCTCTTAAATGTTGGTGCAAAAATTGAAATAAAATCAAGATATTAAATAAAGTAGCTAATGATAAAACACAGTTTTCTGCCTAAACAGTAACATTGAGATAGTGCATTTTGGTTTAATTAATTTGAGAGAATTTTTTCTGCCACCCATCCCCAAAATACCTAAAATGCAAATAGAAAACAAATCAGCTGCAAAAGCATCCTCAGATATGAGCTGCAACCACTTCAGGCTGCTTCAGTGTTCACTGTGGCTAGTGTGATCATTTGTGTGGTTCTTGCTCAACTTCAGAAGAAACTCTAAAATGCTTTCCAGCAGTGCCAAATTTACTATTATTAGTGCTCATCATTTTATGTAGTTCTTTACATTTTCAACATGAGACAGTTCTGTAATGTCTTCCATTTCATGTTCTGAAAGGGCTGTAAAAACAATAATAAACTAGGCGCCAGTCTGGCCCATATGTATGCATGTGGTCAGTATTATGCGCCCATATAATTTCTTTTGGGTTTGCATAGGTACATCAAGTTAAACATGTGTAAGCCTTAGTAGAGTCAGAGCTTTAATCCTCACAAAAGAACTCTGTCGGGGGAAACTAAGGCACTGATTAGTTGCCTAAAATCAGGCTAACTCAATAGAAGAGGTAAGAGTGGAACCCAGTTCTTGTAACTTGAAGCTTTTGGACTTCCTCAGTTCAGTACAGTATAAAAGCAACCAAAGCAGTGAACACTCTCTCTTTCTGTGTGTGCGTGTGCGTGTAAAATAAGAGATAATTTATCATCTTTTTCATTTGAAATTTTTCAAAAATTGTACTTTGCTAGGAAGCTCTGTGCTTGTATTGGGGAAGGGTTGGAGGAAGAATGCCATGTAATTTCCTAGTAGGATGCTGATAACATTCTCTTAATTTTTAAAAATATTTTTGTTTAAGACTGAAATATAAATTCACTTAAGACTTGGTTTTCTGATTAAATCAGTTTACAGCTGATTTAAAGTACTAAATAAGATAAAGAAATGTGATTTTCTGTTTCCAAAAATGCTTTTGTGGTTTTAGAAATCTAAATTATTTTCCCCTTTTTGTTTTCTAAGTGATTTCAGTACTTTCAGAGCAGTACAGCATAGAAGTGCAGAGTAATTGGCACAAACTGTGCAGTCTGTGTGTTAATGTATGTTATTGGTGCCTTCACAGCCATCCCTTTTTAAACATGACATGGTGGTTGGATACTTCAAAGTCAGTAAGTTATCTATAGTGGCAAAGGTGACCTTTGCTGGCGTACTCTGATTCAGTGAAGCATACTTCTGTGAATTAACCTATTTGAAGATAAACTTGGCTGAAGGAATAGTCACTGTGTGACTCTTCACTAGCCATTCTACTCATGAGGAAGCTTTATTTAAGATGGCCTATTTTCCTTTTATTTTAATAATAAATCTCCAAAGTCGTCATACGCATACAGAAACCTCTGCAGCTGCAGACCCATTAATACATTGCAGATAGGGAGGCTACTCTCAGCTGACATACAATGTCATAGAATCATGGAACACAAAGGGACTAATCTTCTCATATTTGCCTTGAAGTAGTAAGGAATAATCTCTTCTGTACCTATGGAATTGCCAAGAATGGATGGGCACATGCCTGCCCACCTCTAAAACTCCCCCCCCCCCCTTAGCCAAAGAGAAGAGCCATTGAAACCATGCATCAAATGAAGTGGGGGTAAGGAAGGAATGCAGCTGCTGTAGTCTTGAGTTGCTCATCTGGTCATCTACAACCTAGGACACAGGATTTTATTTTCATAAATCCCTGCAGATATCTCTGTTCAGCCCGTTTACTCATAGGTTCTTCTTTGAGTCCTGGCTCATGTTAATTCCAAGTAGGTGTGTGTACATTGCACGCAAAATCTGCTGGAAAGGTTTCCCCTAGAGGTACCAATAGGGTGGCTATGGTGCCTCTGGAGTCGCACTTTCATGGTGCCCTATATAAGACCCTGCCCACCTTCCTCTTCAGTTTCCAAGTCTTCAGTACGCAAAGAAGGAAGCAAAATGTAACCTGTACTGGGCCACTTGAGCCCCAAGCCTGAAGGTGTGGCTCCATTGACTCTGGCATCTAAGAGGGTTCGTTGAGTCTGGGGCCCATGGACTCCCTGCTTAGGAAGAGAAAGGAGGAAGACTCGAAGTTTCCTTCCATGCCCGAAACATTTGAAACCACAAGGGAGTTGACTTGAAGACACAACTCCACCCCCACTGCCTCCACCATGATGTGATCAAGCCCACGGACCAGCAATGAGAAAATCCACAGTGCCATGCAAAGGCAAACCTGCCATGATGGCCAGGTCTTGCTCTCCACTGCACCTATGTGGTCGCAAAGAAGTGAGCGGTTCTTGTCAGACTTGTGAGAAGATTCGTTCACTGCAAGGAAGAGCCAGCAGCACAGCAGATAACAGAAGAGGTGGTGTACTCCTTTACAATGCCATTGTCCCCTCAATGGTAGATGCCATTTCAGTGGCCATTCTGGACTCTGTGGGCATACCACTGGGACAACGGATCTCAGTCCAGCAGGTCTCACTCCTTCGCATTGGACTTCTGATCCAGGCCATCCCATTCTGCCAGAAGCTTGCCCCATGACATTGTGGAAGGCTCTGATTGCGGCTCCAGACCGGACTTTGCCTGTGATCTTGGCACAAAGAATGAAGATACTGCATTGTGTGATCCGGTGCTGAGACAAAGGAAACATCAGCAGCACCCATAAAAACTTTCTCTTTGTTTCCTGATGAGGCAGTGGTGGGAGCAACACCTGTGCTGGCACCAGATGATAGAAGAGCACACCAAGAGCTACTTTGCAGAGTTGCTCTGAATATGGGTCTGTAGGCAGAGGAAGTTCGGGACCAAGCAGACCTGATGGTAGACATTTTGGCTCCAGAGGATCCTTCTACAGTTTCTCTGCTGCTAATAAAGACTGTTGGGGGTACCACAAAAATCCTATGGCAAACACTGATTGCTCTACTTGCTATAGCAAAGGAAGGAGAGAGGAGGTATTTTGTGCCCTCAAAAGACCACAGTACTTTTACACCTGCCTTTCTCCAGTTTCACTCACGGTAGTGTCAGCAAAGTCCCATGCTGAAGGTTAAGGATGACAGGAAGTTGGAACTCGCTGGGAGAAATATGTCTTCCACCTTGGGTCTCCAGCTTCCTACAGTGAATCAACAGGGCATTATTAGCAGGTACCCTTTCAACTTGTGGCAGTCCATGAAGAAGTTTTCAGAATCAGTACCAACAGACTGCCAGTCTGAATTCTCTGTCATGGTGAAAGAGGGTAAGGCTGTAACAAATGCTCTACTTCAGGGGCCTTAGAGGCAGCAGATACAGGCAGTGTAACCAGATATAGCCATGAGAGGAGTTCCTGGATACGAGCTTTGGGCTTTCTTCATAAGGTCGAATTAACCATTCAGGAGCTGCCATTTGAAGGTCCCACCCTATTTTTCTCACAAACTGACTCCAAGCTCCATAGCATGAAGGACTGTAGGCTTACGCTAAAGTCCCTTGGGCTGCATACTCTGGCATCCCAAAGGAAGCCTTTCAAGCCAAAGCTAATGCTTCCTTTGATTCTTCCAAGACCAGCCAAGGTAGGGATCTAACTGTAGAAGGAGCTAGAGTAATAGAAGAAGGTCACTTCAGTCCTCTAATCAGGGCCCTGGTCAAATGAGACAGTCCTCAGGATCCAAGCAAAACTTCAAAGTGTGCACCTGAGGAACATGCAACAATCAGTGTCTTGGATCCACCTGCTCTTATTTTCCAGACCGACTAGTCTGCTTCAGCCATACATAGTCCCAGTTTACATCAGATCAGTGGATCCTACGCATAGTGCAACTGGGATATTTGCTCCAGTTTTCATATTTTCCACCCTTGCTGTCACTCTATAGGGATCCTTCTCACAAGCAGCTTCTTTCAACAAGAGGTGCAAGCTCTTCATACAGTAGGAGCAGCTCAAGAGATTCCTTGAGAGCTAAAAGGAAAGGACTTTTATTCCATTATATCCTAATCCTGAAAACCAGGCGGTTTTGTTCCATTCTCAACCTGCAAAACCTCAACAGATTAATGAAGGAAACTGAGATTCCACATGGTCCTACTTGGCATTAGTCATTCCCTCTCTGGATGATTGGTGTGCCATCTTCAACTTGAAAAAAACCACACTTTCACATAGCCATCTTCCCAGTCCATAGAAGATTTCTCCGTTTTGTAGTTAGTCAGGCTCACTAGTAGTTCACGATCCTACATTTTGATCTGTCTGGGGACTCACATGTTCACTAAATTCAGAACAGTAGTCGTGGCATTTCTGAGAAAGAGGAGAGTACAGGTATATCCTTAGCTCAACAACTGGTTTGTCAAGGGACGCACCAGAGTGAAGGTGGAGGCAGATGAGACTGAGAAAGTTTGCCTTCAACAGCTCATGATAAACAAATGAAAGTCAACACTTTCCCATCCAGAGGCTAGAATTCATTGTGACAGTCCTGGACTATGGTCAGACAATAGCATTCCTCCCAGAGACTCAGTTTCTGGCTCTTTGGCACATCATAGAGGACTTTAAAACACTCTGAATACAATTCAGAATTACCTAAAGCTGCTAGGACACATGGCGATGTGCACCTATGTTGTCCAACATGCAAGGTTATGCCTTAGACTGATTCAGGCATGGCTAGCTTCAGTTTCCTACCCTGCTCGGGATGACAGAGACAAAGTAATCACGCTCCAACCCTTGGTAATAGAGACGCTAGACTGATGATGCAACCTTCTCACTATATATTCTATGTATGTTACCTTTTCAGCACCTTGCCTATATATATCTGGTGATAGACCTAAGTGATGGGTTAGGGGGCTAACCTAGGGAAGCTAAGGACTTAAGAGCTTTTGCTCCACTCAGTGCTCTTTTTAGTGTAAGGGAGCTGAGGATAGTATGCTTGGTCTGCCAAGCTTTTCAGGGTCACCTTAAGGACAATGTGCTGCCCTAACAGACAGCACAACAGCAATGTGTTATATAAACAGACAGGATCTCACACCTCTCCCCTGTGCCAGGAAGTCTACACATTGTGGCAGTGGTTGTCAAACTTAGGGTCAGGACCCCCTACTGGGTCACAGACCCTCGGGTACTTGGTTGTGGTATCCCCCGTTGCCACCTCTAAAAGACTGGAATGTGTTGCTCAAAGACGTAATTATTAGGGTCGGGGGCATAAATTATTTTTTTCAGTTGGGTCCCAAGGAAGTAAGTTGGAAAACCACTGCATTATAAGACTTGCTCCCTCACTTGATTGCTGTACCTGGAAACGTTCTATCTGCCTGGAGTTCAGAATGCATTGACTGACAGCCTCAGCATCTCATTCCTCAGTCACAAGGGGATGATTCGCCTGGATGTGTTGAGCAACTTCTTCCATGAGTGGGATGTTCCCATGTGGCTTTATTTGCCACAAAGCTCAACGGGTAGTGCCTACAGTTCAGTCCTTTCAGAATAACAGCACAGGGTCCGTTGCAGATGGTTTGCTTTTCTTGTCCTCTTGATGGGCCTACTTTTCTACACTTTCTTACCAATGCCGTTCATCCATAGGAAGACAAATCAGGCAGGAAAGGTCTGCTGTGATCCTGATAGTCCCTTGTCACAGGATGTACATCTGTGCACCCTTGGGTTATGATCTATATGATTTTTCTGTTAGTTTATGTACTGTGATTGTACAAGTTTATGCCAATTAGACCATACAAGGTGCCTTCATGAATGTTCATAACATATTCTACATGATTATTATGGTATCATGTTTCCTGCAGCATCATGTATGTGCACAAATGTGTAACATGTTTTTCATGGCTCAGGGAGGGTGGGAGACAGACCAAACTCTTTTCCAGCAGCATGTAAACAACTAAAGCAGTGAGCAAGCAAGTACCTGGAGGAGATAACAAAGAATATGCAAATTGAGGCCCCTGCCTTAGACCAGACAAAAGAGATCACTTCTGTCCTGAAAGGAAGGGGTTGTGGTGGTTTGGAAACAAAGAGAGAGACTTGGAACGGTTTGAGGCTTTTTTGCCTAGGAAACTCCATCCTGAAACATTTACAATAAGGATTGGGCGCTGACTTGAAAGAGGTTGAGAACAGCTGTAAACCATCACACCCAGACTTGGGGGCTGAGGTGAGTATATCAATAATAGTGTTGTTAGTTTAGTATGTGTGTTTTATCTTTTATTTCTCTGTGGTAACTCTGACTCGTTTAATTTATTTGCCTTGATTGGCCATTTTCTCACTTAAAACTGTAATCTGATCAATAAACTAGTAGTACTTTTATCTAAAACTGTATGGACTTCAGAGAGTGTGAATGCAGAAGGCTGGGTATGATGCATTTGTTTGTTAAATGGTCAGACATGAGTGTGTGGTGATTGGGAGTGGGTCCCAGTCCCTGTAGGACAGAGGCTCCCATGGTGGTATCTGAGACTGGGGATGCTCACTCAGGGATCATCCCTCAAGTAGCCAGAGGGCATATACCCACTTCTTGGGACCAGTTACATGTGAAAGACTGGTGTGGACTGACTCAGGAATGAGTGGTCACCTGGCAAAGCAGGGTGAATCAGGGTTCAGGAGTGGGAATCGGGGGGAGGAAGGTCACAGCAGCAAACTGGCTCAGATCCAGGGAGCAGCCTGGCGCATGCCATCTTGATCTTGCCAGCATTGGGGTACCGTGCTCCTCAACCTCTCAGTTTCCTGTGAATTTTCTTAGCACTTGCTCCAGTTTTTCCCTCAAGAGTTTCCCTAAGCACTTGCCTGTTCCCCAGAGGGGCCTCAGGCTGGTTCTTTCAAGAGTGATGGGGCCATTATTCAAACCCTTAGTTAAAGTGTTTGCTTCTATACCTGTCTTGGAAGGTGGCCTTTCTAGTAGCCATAACTTCTGCTAGGAGAGTATTTGAACTCAAAGCATTCGCGTCAGAACTTCCTTATGCAACTTTCTTCAAAGACATGATTCAACTTCACTTGAACTCAGTCTTCCTACAAAAGGTGGTTTCCCAGTTCTGTGCAAACCAGGACAAACAAGTTTTCTTCCCAAAACATAGGCTGCATTAGTTTTACATCAGCATGCCCTGGCCTCCTACATGGAAAGAACCAGGCTGTTCAGGAAAATGACTCAGTTCTTCAAACTGGTAGGAGACAGAATGAAGGGGCTGCTGGTTTCTTCTCAAAGGATTTCATTAAGCATCAGGATATGCTGCATCGTGGCAAAGGTGCCTGCCATTAACAGCCCATTCCACAAGCACACAGGGTGTTCTCTTCAGTATTCCTGGTCCAGGTTCAGATTCAGGACATTTGTAGAGAGGCAATATGATCCTATGTTCACATTTGTGGTGTCCACTGTGTTTGTCCTTACACAATGCTGCATTTGGCAGAGCAGTACTTTGGTCTGCTGGATTTTTGAACTCCAACACCTCCTTCTGTGATCTAGCTTGGGAGTCACCTATTTGGAATCTACATGAGTAAGCACTCGCAGAAAGTTAATAACTGTCTTATTTTCTTTTTCGAGTGTTGTCGCTCATGTCCCTTCCAAGACCCCGCTGCCCTTCAGTCAGAGCCAGCTGTCAAGAAGGACTTGATGAGGTGGAGGGTTGATAGGGCTCTGTGTAGGGTGCCATGAAGGCATGACTCCAGCAGGTGCCAGAGCCAGCTGTTACAAGTACCACTAGGGGAAAAATTTACAGTGGACTCTGCACACAGCATGTAAACACCTAGTTGGAATGGATATGAGCAATACATTTCAAAGAACAACAGCTACAGAAGGTCAGTAACCATCTTTTTGCCAATTTGTGCAAAAATTGCATGATTTAGCAGAAATTCCACAAATGACAGATGCCTTATACCTTATTGTGTGACAGGCCCTCAATCAGTAGCTGATAAAATACTCTTAATAAATGGAGTTAATCTAATTAGCTGTTGTCTGGAATGGTTTTTGAGGGCAAAAGCTGATCATGCTGTCAGTAAATTGGTCATACAGTGGTCATTTGCTGCCTAGTGGTGCCGCTGGCACTGGTGGGGGAGGGCACGTGCCCCGAATCTCAGTGCCAGTGCCCCAAGTAGCTGCAGCCCAACCTGTCCCTGTCCCCATCCAGGGCTCCAGAGCCAGGCCGCCCAGAGTGGTGGCTGCCGTACCCATTCCCTTCCAGGGCTCTGGAGCTGAGCTGCCCATGGCAGTGGCTACTTTACCTGGCCCCAGCCCTGGCCCCAGCTAGGGATCTGGGGCGAGGCTGGCGCCAGCAGGCCCTGATCCAGGGCCCCATGGACTGGATTGGGCTCTGGCCCTGAATCAGACTGGGTGGAGGGTTGTGGGGCTGGGGCCCTGGGTCTTTTTCTGGGGCAGCGTCGCCCCTGATGCCACCTATAGAACAACATGCAGTTATTCATAAGGTTGCTGTAAGTTAAGACTAAAAGGAGGACAGAGTGCAATACTATGTCTATTGTAAAAGCTACATTAATCAGAAACTGACCGCTGATCCTAGCAAGACATGACTATTCTTTTCCTTTTAGTTTTTTTAAGATGCAGTACCAAAATAAATAAATAAATAAAAAATCTAACAGCAATGTGTTTAGCTTTTCTCCCCAAAACCATCATACTGTACCTAGTTCAATTGGTCTGACATGCGAAATAAAAAGTAATGGATCCTCTGGGACATCGTCATCCTCTTCTAATGCAACTGATATTTCACCTGAAGTGGGTAGGGAAAGAGTTTTCATATAAACAGATACTGAGTAAATCTGTCTAGAAGATAATACAGTGTGGAAATTGTGATCAGGTCACAGTGGAAAAATTCATTGGCTCACAGGTTTAGAAATATGGGCTAGAAGTAACTAATAATGTGATAGACTCTTAGATGGCAAAATGAATATATTAAGTTCACTATATTAGACATATTTTAAAGTATTTATTTTAAAAAATTCTGTAAAGAAGAGAGCGCTGATTTATCCTTGATTGTGCCTTTTTGCTTCTTAGGTTTTGTAGGATAGCCTATTTTTTAGAATATGCTAGGCTGTCATTTCAAATAAAGGAAAACAACTAGAAGCAAAAAAACCAGTTAAAAACAATTTCCAGAGAGATCCATATTCTCTAAAGGCAACTTATACAGCAATAAAACAGCTAGAATTTTTGCAAGAGGAGCTTTAAAGTGTGGTGAAGGCAAAAACTGGATTAATAAAGTGGGACCAACAGAGACATTTACTTTTATTGAACTCTAACCTATGGTATTTTGTCCCTCTTACGAATTCTGAGATGGTTACTGTAGCAAAAACCAGACAAGCATGTAAGGCAGGCATGCTAGATATTTGTGAAGTTCCGAAGCTATTGAATCTGAAAAATAATTTTGATTAGCTGGATAGGATGGATTAATTTGAACGACCTGCTTGGTTAGATGTGACATCATCCCTCTCAACGTACATTACAGCTTTTCCAAACATCCTGTAAACATGCTTTATTTAGTGTTGAAAACAATTTAAAATATATTGTATGTTACTGCTGAACAATTAGAACTATAGACATCTGCAGGACAGGTAATGTACAGTTGTACTGCGTGACTAGTCTGTGTTCATGAGCATATTATTTATACAGTGCTCTTAGAAAATCTAGTATTAACCCAGTCATCGACAAAATTAAAAATGGGACCTTGGCTGTTGAAAATTGGACCTGAAATCCCATGACTTTCAGTGAGATTAGGTACCAGGGCCCTAATGAATTTAGACTCTCAGCATGGTCCAAAAGGATAAAGTACAGCATAAAAGGGGGCTCGCTATGACGTGGAGGTACTTCTCCCTCTCTAGCTTTGTGGAATAAACAGCCATCGAATGTATGAGCTGCTTTGCATTTCTTCCTCCTCTGTGCCCACACACAGCAGTGCAGGGGGGGGCACTGAGTGCCAGGCCTACTGTGGGAGTACAGCTGATTTTGTTGATGCAGAGGTTTCTTTTCTTTCCCTCCCTGCAGGAGTGGTACTTTCAGGTCTGCCTCAAGAACTCTTATAAACATAGACACATATACCTATGAGACTGAAAGGGAGATCAATAGATTATAGCCCAGTGGTTCCCAACCTGTGGTCCACTCATGGTCTGTGAGGATACTGCAGGTCGTCAGCGGAGTGAGGGGGAAAGATGAGAAAATAATCCAGTTTACCTTTTTATATATCATATCTGATGTTGTTATTCACAGTGTAATTTGCTTAACAAACATCTTTGCATAATATAACATTCTCTGAATTTAAATGGTGGGATTTTTGTGTGACATCAGTGTGAACTAATGCTCTTTGCACATTTTGGCAGTTAGAATGTGGTCCGCGAAAGCTTTTGATGATGATGACATAGTGGCCTGCATAAAGGAAAAGGTTGGGAACTGCTGATCAGAAACTGCTAATTTAGTCCAATCCCCTGCACTTAAGACAGGACTAAGCAACAAACAGCATTCTTGACAGGTGTTTGTCTGAGCTGGGGGTCGGCAACCTGTGGCTTCAGAGCTGAATGCAGCTGTTTGGCTGTACCCTTGCAGCTTCCTAGTGTCTTGCTCCTGACAGGCACAGCTCCAGACAGCCTTCCTGAGCTGCTATGGAGAAGGCAGCTGGGGATGCAGCCTGGCTCTTTAAATCTTCTGCCCTGCAACACAGTGGAGAGAAGGAAGAGGAGGGAAATTTAAATCCCTTCTCTCTGGTCCAGGCAGCCTATTGGAGACTTGGGTTGGAGCTCAGGACAAATCAGGTGTGGGGGAGGACTGGCAACAGCTAGGTGAGCAGGGCAGAGGCAGGGGTGTGAGATTGGACTAGGAGGCTACATGCATTGCAGCTCTCAAAATACTTGCCTACTGAATGCATTTTTAAAAATAAAACAAACAAGGTGTCTTGTGTCACTTAAAGGCTAACAAATTTATTTACTGCATGAGCTTTCATGGGAGAAAAATCTCACTTCATCAGATGTGTCAATATTTATTTATTTTTTTCCTTGCTCTGTAAGTCTTTAAGTGCCACAGGACTCCTTGTTTGTTTGTTCTGTTGAATGAGACTAGCACAGCTGCTCCTTTGGAATATTTTTAAATGGGTTTTATCTTTTGGGGTGGTGATCCCTGATCTAACCTCTTCTTTAAAATTTCCAATGACAGAGATTTCACAATCTCCCTAAGCCATTTGTTTCAGTACTGAATTACTGTGAAAAGTTTTTCCTGACGTCCAACCTAAACCTCCCTTGCTGCAGTTTTAGGCCCATTGCTTCTTGCTCTATCCTCAGAGGTTAAGGAGACCCACTGTTTCACCTTTCACCCTCCTTGTAGCATCCTGTTATGTACTTGAAAATTTTTTTCATGTCCTCCTTTAGTTCTCTCTTCTCTGTACTCAACAAATCCAGTTTTTTCATTCTTTCCTCTTAGATCATGTTTTGTTGACCTATGATATTTTTTCAGTTGCTTTCCTCTGAATGTTCACCAGTTTGTCCACTTCTTTCCTGAAATGTGGCACCCAAACTGAATACAATACTTCAGTTGAAGCATAAGCAGCAGCATGGAGTAGACTGGAAAAATTGTCTTGTTTTGTTTACAGCACTCCTGCTGGTAAATCCCAGAATGATTTTTTTTTTTCTTCAACAGCAGTGTTACACTGTTGACTTGTAATTTATTTTGTGGTCCACAGTGATCTCCAGATCCCTTTCCACAATACTGCTTCCTTCCCATTTCTTGCTTTGTATGTGTGCAATTGATTGGAGTACTTTGCCTTTGTCTGTATTGAATTTTGTTCTGTTTACTCTGACATTTCTCTAGTTTGTCCAAATCATTTTAAATTTTAATCCTATTCTGCAAAACACATCAGAAGTACAGAAAATTTCTTATAAAAATGTTTTTATCAGCAGTAATGGAATGCTTATGACATTTTAGGCAGGGGTTCTCAACTCTGGCGTGTCACAACATAGTTGGAAATGCTCGCAACCATGCATAATTCAGGATGCCTGTCTACCAATTTAAATAAAAGATGTGACTGGCTCAAGTTTTGACAGCAGAAGCCCTTGCTGCCTGAAGCCTGCCTCCACCAATACTTTTGTTGCTGCAGGGGGATTTGGTGGTGGCATTTATCCACAGCCGCCAGAAGCCCCTGTCTACCACGGCTTCCCTCTGCTGAAGAGGTTTTTGGCAACACCAGTGACCTACTGTTGCGTAACAGCTCCCAGCCCCCACCCAAAGCTCCTGCCACAGAGGCTTCCTCTGGTGAAAGGATTTTCATGGCAGTGGTGACCCCACCACCACCACTTTTCCCAGCAGTCATGCAGGGTGCCAGCATAGGTGACCCATTGCCAGAAGAAAACCTCTGCCGCCAGAAGGATTGTTTCAGAGGCAGGGGAGCTCTTTCAATAGCATGTCGTCTCCTGGTGACATGCACAACTGCTATGCTGCAACATACTAATGTGCTGTGGCACAACTGTTGAGAACTGCTGTTTTAGAGCAAGAGTCTTAAACTCAAATCACCATGAGGGCTAGTCCAGGGACGTGTGAGGACTGGTACGTTAGCCCGAGGGTCACACCACTGAAACCTTTTCATACAATGATACTGCAAATATTGGTAACGATAGTATCATTGCAGGCTGCAGAAAATAGCTTTAGGGGTGGCCCTCAGGCTGTGTGTTGAGATCCGTGTTTTAGAGGAAGCTGGACCCAAAAATAGAGTTTAAAAATTCTGTTAACATTCATTTTGACAGTTGTCATTTCAATGCAGATTTCCCAACTGATTTGAATGGATCAGGATTGGGCCCATAATGCTGTCTCATGTGACTTCCTTGATTTGTGTTTTTAAATTTACAACATTACTATTCTTACAGACCCAATTTGTCTCTTGTTATGCCTGTACTAGCTGTAGATGACATTCTTTTTAATATGTGTATGGCTGAGTGGTTGTGGGAATTTTTTGCATTTAAATTCTGAGCTATTAATGTTGCATTTTGACATTCATTGTGTGTAATTCCTGTGCTTTTTAAATAAAGAATTAAAATCAAATATAGACACACTTCCCTTCTTTCCTTTTATCTATAATCATGAATGTACTATTATAATGTGATACATTGAAATCAGATTTTGCACATGCCCCAAAATGCAGTATGTTCCAACTCTACAAACTTTAATGTATACCCTGGATTCATGAGGAAGGACCCAATAATTAGCCTGCCTTTCTGGTGTTTAAAAGATATTCAGGATAAGAGATATGAAACAGTTAACTGAAAGTTCCCCATGGTGATTTAAGTTTGTTGGAATTCAGGGGGAAGCAATGCACCATTTGGGCAAACCGGATCAAAACATACAGGATAACCTACAGTTCAAGGACGGATGCTCAGCTGATAGAAATGATCATAGCTTCACTGAAACCAGTAGAACTATATGAATTCATAGCAGCTGAAGAGCTGCCCCCTCAACTCCTATACATTATTTAAAATAAAATTTAAAAATGGAAGATTACAGTGATGTACAGTACACATTAATAATTGCATTTTAACTATCTTCAGATAGACAAAATGCCTGTTATCAACACTATATTCATGCTGATTTTTCAAAATTCTTAAGATTAAAAGCTATTTTTTTCTTAAACATATAAAACTACACTTTCCCAGCTGCAAGAGCGGTCCATTAGCATTGTTAAGGGATATTTGCAAAAGGACAAAGGAGAGTTTGGCATCCAACTCTCCTTTGTGCCTTTGAAAATCTTCCCTTTACTTAATCGATTTTTTTGTTTTGTAAAAATGATTCACAATTGTAACTTAATCCAAACCTCTTCAGCTTATAGCAGCAAACTGGGATATCACATTACGGGAGCAAATTTGAGTCTCCAGATCTGTTCTTTTCCCCAAGATTTTGGTACTGCTGTAGATAACAATGTCTGTCAGGAGGGACCTGTTTTTTCTTGAGGCCAGCTGGGATATGACTAAAATTTTTTAAGAGCATCCCAAGATGGTTTTGGTGCTGTCAGATCACCAGCTGTGTACCCCTTACCTGACCTCAGACTTGAACCCTCACTTAACTCTAATTGTAATCAAAAGAGTGTCTCCTCAGCCTATCTCTAATTGTTTTTTCTCTTCCACCTCTCCCTGTGATATTGTGAATCTCAGTGTAATGCTAATGACGCCCACATGCACAGGGAGAAGATTTAACAGAGCCTGATGTGCAACTGGTTTGGTAAATACCACCATTTCTTCATATGTAAAAATAAGTCTCTTTAATTTTTTCTGTCTTGCCATTTAAGATGGTTTGAGTTGATCATTTTAAAGATAATATTTTACATGACTAATAAATGCACTAATAGCTTCTTTGAAAAATATTAAATGTGATTATCAAGTACTGAGCACACATGGCTTACAAAATTGTTTTACATGCCTTTACATTTCATTATATTAATAAACTTCAAAATTAATAACATTTAATTTTAAGGAGGGGATAAATCTGTAAAGTAGGAATAAAAGTATTCTGCAGTTAAACATCCCTGTGACTTTTGACCTGACAATAATGATTCATTTTTTCAAAAAATCCTAAATTTATAAATTAGAGTTGTGAAATTTGTAATACAGTAAGTTACAAAATCAGTTTTTCTGAACTGGAGTTCTAAAATCCAGTTATGAAGTATTACACATATATTGCAAACAAAAAAATTTAGCTGTAATATTAGGACCCATTTGCCCAAGATATAGAGCATCTGCAGGACTGAACCATTTAGCACTAGCAGTTAGTGCAAAATGTTAGGATTATGTTGTATTTACAGACTTCAACGCTGGTGGTGCTAACCTTTTTTCCTATCTGCAAGGGGTGTATCTAGTCAGTTGCAGTTCCAACTGTACTGCAAGGGCTGAACGATGTGGCATTTAATCTTAATAGAATAACTGCTTTTTGTGCAAAGACAAGAAATAGAAGACAAATTAGTTTTTACCTTCAGTGTTCTCTGTGGTAGTGCTTATGTTCAGCTGCCTCTCAGTTGCAGGGCACCTGTCGTTTTCATCTTCTGTTAATTGTGTGACTGGTTCATATCGCAGTATGGCATCCAAATCATGAAAAAACTTCATGGTTTTAGTGGCATCTCCAGAGTTGTGGGCATATTTAACTGTTCTGAATTCATACTTCAGATTTTTATACTTTGCACGGCACTGTTTCCAGTCTCTGCAAACTCCTAATTCCTGTAGTCTTTTAGCAATGTAGATAAATATTCCTTTATTCCTTAGTGTTCCATGAAGTTGCTTTCTTATGTTTTTTTCTGACCAGACGCTTAGCAAGGCTTTAACCTCCTCTTCAGTCCAATGCTTTCCTGCTCCACTCTCCATGTTGAAAGTGACCTGGAAATGATTCACTATTTCTAGCCAAGATTTTGTTTCCTAGGAAACCAGAAGGCTGGTTGTCAGTAAGCTCCACAGAGATGAAAGGATCTAGTTTTACTGGCTCAAGCTGCCTGAGGGGAGTAACTTGAGAAACTGCCAAATAAGCAGGCTCTATATTAGAAGCAGACAAATAAAGCAGCTGAGGCACAAATGAAATGTAATCTAGTATTCCATGAGAAAGAAAAGAAACAAAATAATCGGGTCATTATTTTCTTTTAACCCCTGTTATGAATAATGTTATAAATATAACAGTTTTTTTTAAAGAGTCTTTTTAAGTTTTATATCTTGCTGTTTCTTAGGGTAAGTTACAGAAGAATTAGACATTGTAGCACTTTTACATTTTGAAACCTAAATATTGGTAAGAATTTTCAGGAATTTCAAATTATGATTGCATTTGGTATTGTATTAATATTGAAATCATCCCTGTTTTAAAGTGTGTCTGTGTGTGTGTGTGTGTGTCTGTGTGTGTGTGTATTCTATAAAACTCTTATTTTATTCTAGTTCAGTATAGGATTGCTTATAAGCAAAACTCATTTAAACAAAAAAGCTGCAAACTAAAATTAACTAGATATAGACTGTATTTTAGTGAAACTGCCTTTTTAAACTCCAGATAGGTGTTTTGCGAAGGAACAACTCCTTGTTCCTTTGTATAGTTAGAGTATTGAGGCTCTGTACAGGAGAATTTTAAGGAGAGCAAAGGAGAGAGCAGAATCTCATGGAATAGAAGTAGAGACCATAGCAATGGTATCTACTGCCAATTTTCACCTAAGTAAAGGGAATGCTTTGCTTAGCTAGTTGTTCTGTATATCCATATCTCACAGTCTCACTCCTTCCTCAGCCATTACAGACTTCAAAAGTCCCTATGGAGCATAGCTTTGTTTTATGTGTTTATTAGAGCACCTGCCAAGCTCCCTGCATCCTGGCTCAGAGGATTTGCTGCCTTTCCTGGTGGGGTGGGGCTGTGTGTGTGTGTGTGTGTGTGTGTGTGTGTGTGTGTGTGTGTGTGTGTTGGGGAGGGATTACTAGAGGCGACCAAAAGGGTTGGGGGTTTTTGTTTTTTTTTTTTGGAGTGGTGGTAGGGTTTGGTCCAGAATCTGAATCACGCTACAAATCAGTAGCATTACACCAAAGGTTAACTTTGACCATCTGTGTTTGTTTAATTTTGGTATATTTGAAGGGCCATGCTCAACATTGAAATGGCCTGAATTTTAAAAATGGTTTAGTTAGTGAATGTATTAAATCCACCTCTAAGTTTTCCTGACAGTTTTTGTTTACAGATGCATTTTTCTGAGTTAAGTGAACTGGTGAGGGTGAGAGAATTCTTCTGTAACTTGATGGTTATAATAAATTTTGGTATCACAAGGAAAATTTGTGGACAAAACTTTTATTTTTAAGTTGAGTGCCCTTTAACAGTTTACACACTACTGCAATGACTAACAAAATAATTTTGGGACTGGACATATCAGTGATGGAAAATATTCAGTTATTGTTGAGATGAAGCAGAGTAAATATTTGTACCTAATTTTTCTGGTTTTTTATAAGGGCTTTTCTATACATGGAATTTCGAAATAGTTAACTCAGTTTAAATCCGGGGTCTCAAACACACGGCCTGTGGGCTGCATGCAGCCCTTAAAGCTATTTATTTCCTGCGGCCTAAAACGACACTGTTGTTACCAATATTTGCAATATCATTGTATGAAAAGGTTTCAGTGGTGCAGCCCTCCACTAGTCCTCATGCGGCCCACATGGTCATTTGAGTTTGAGACCCCTGGTTTAAATTCACACGCTGCCTTAATTCAATTAACTTTCAAGTAGATGAGCCATTATACTAGCATAAGTCAAGAGTCACTCCAATAATATCAGGTGAGAGGTACTGTTTTAATGTAATTCACATTCTGTCATCCAAGACATATAGCTGTTTTTATTTAGGTAAACAAGTAAAATATATATTTTCTTTCCCTTCAGTTTGCATTAAACTACTACATTTTGTATATATGTTGCATTTAAATAAATATAGAAAGATGCTATGGGCTGCTTTGTAGAATTCAGTGAACTGGGCAGCCCGTTGTGGCACATTGTTTCCATCTGTGTTGTCCTGCTCATTGTCTGGAAAAGGCCATAAATGGCAAAGACTGTGGCTGCCTTGGACAGCAGGCAAGAGGTCAGAAGAGACTCTATAGCTTGGGCTGATATGAAAATTATTTGAGTCCTTCTTTGAAAATAAGACTGATTTTGTGTTTAAAAAAAAAAAAAAAGAAAAAAATGAAAAAGCATCTCTTCCTCAGTTCCATTGCGAGCCTAATTTTCTTACTTGGGAACAGAAATTAGGGTGACCATTTCTGCATCTGGGTGTTCAAATAAGTGCTTTGTTATAGGAATCCAAATGACGTAGGTACTAAATGCTGACTTTGGGGTCGTTTTTGTGGCAGAGCAACAAGATAGAGTACTCAAGCTTAGAATACCGATGCATAACTGGTTAAATATTAAGTTTGTCTTTTCTGAGCTGTAGAAGCATATTGGATATCTACCCCCATTAAGTGGGATTTTCAAGTTACAGATCCACTAGTATTTTCTGTTCACTTTTAAATTATAGTCAGCAGTAACAACCTGATCGAGCACCCACTGAAATTAATAGAAAGTTGTTCCATTAACTTCATTGCACTTTGGATGGAGCCTTGAATATTTTATAATAAAGTCAAAAGAAACGTAACAAGTTTACAAAAATAGAGCATTCAACAAGTTGTATTAAAATGTTTTGTCATGTTCTTTTACTCTTTACAAGTTAATATTTTGGTTACATATTGCGTTCTGTAAGCCACTGAGTATTTATGATTGTTCTGTCCCTAGGGGCCAGGAGAGTGGTGGAATTGTGACAAGCGATGGAGACTCTGCTCAGACATTCAAAGTGCACAAGGTAGAATTTTAAGAACTTTATGCCATTTTGCTGCCATTTTAAAAGAAGTAAAAATTCAGTTTTTACATAAAATTCCAGTCTTTCAAATAGAGAGAAATAAGGAGTACTCAAGGAAAAGTCACAAATCTCAAGATGATGTATACAAGGGAAGTTTCTGTTTCAGGAATACGAATAATAAGCAAGAGACAGGAAATAAGAACTTGTCATAGTAAGAATGTTGGATTCTGTTCCTTAACTTACTATTGTATAGACCAGCTTTTAAATTTTTTAAAAAATGAATAACAAAACTCAGACCAAGTTATTTTTCAAGGCTGCTTTAACCTATCACCGAAGCAAAGTCAGTGAGGCATTATTTTTCATTAGACCATCTTCTGCTGGTGAAAGAGACAAGAACAGTTCAGTATTAGCTCGAAAGCTTGTCTTTCACAAACCATAAGTTGGTCCAATAAAAGATATTACTTCACTCACCTTGTTTCTAAGATCCTGGACCAACACAGCTCCAGCAACACTACAATTAACTTTCCACTGCAGTAAAAAGCAATCTGTTCTGGAGCTGTCAGCACCACCGGCTTTTCTGCTAATGTGCAAACTGGTGAGCTGAAAGGATTTGGTGTTGCCAGTTTTAGTTAGTGATTTGTGAAACAGCAGGGTTCTAGTGGAATGGAGGAAAAAGAGTGAGACAAGAAAAGAACATAGTCTCTGAAACAAGGTACAAGTTAGTGCTAGGAAGCAGATTCATCTATGACTGACTTCAATAGGTGTCATGGCAGATGCTTCAAAGAGTTGAAGGCTGCACACGAGAATTAATATGCCTAGAGACAAAATTGAAAAATAGTCTGTCCATTTCCAACATGATAGAAACTCAGAAGGTGAAAACAGGCCTGAACTGGCCAAAGAACTTAAAGTGCTCTGGAGGATTTACTTCCTATATTTACACTATGCTCATGTTAGGAACTGAAGTAAAAGATACCCCTCCCCCTCCTGGAAGGAACATAGGGGGAGTGGAGCTGGAGCAACATCAGTTAGAACTTCTGGGCATCTTCTTGGCCAGATCTTCACTGATCACAGTGGCAGAAGATTCTAAGGTCTGAGGTGGCAATATGCCCAGTAGAACAGAGGTCGCACAGTAGCAGGCAGGTCCATCTAGTAGGGCATGAGAGAATTTCCTGCTTAACTCAGGCAGGAGAACCAAAATCCATTAGTGAGAATCCTGTGCTGATGCAATCTCTCAGCTCAAACTAGCTAAATGTCACCTTACCCCAATTACAGATGAGGGGAAGGTGCCTCATAGCCTTTTGCTTTTAGTATTACTTTTCTTACTACTCTTCAACAATTTTAGTTTCTGCTTTTATATAGGACCTTGTTCTTGTTTGCGCTTCTACGTCTTTTAAGATTGGGAAATTTCCACTTCTACCGTTTGCACTTTTTTTAGCCTCTTCATATAAAGTTCCACAGGGGTAGCCATGTTAGTCTGTGTATAGCAAAAAGAAGAGTCCTGTGGCACCTTAAAGATTAACAAATTTCTGTGGGCATAAGCTTTCATGGACTGCAACCCCCTTCAGATGCAAGTGGAAACTACAATTAGGAGATTACAGCTAGTCCTCACTTAGTGACCTACTCGTTTAGTGACCCCTCAGAGTTATGACCGGCTCTCTGATGAGTTGGTATTATGGCGATGTACGAGAACTCACATCAACTCTCTCAGATTACCTATATTTACAGTACACTATGCAAACTAAGTTCAGTACATTAGAGCTTAAAACATTTAAAATATATATTAAAAATGTTATAAATGATGCAAAGGTGACATTAAAACTATCTACCGATGGTTGAAAAACCCACTACCAGTAAAGTACATTATGCCTGAAATACCGGTAAGGGCTGCTCCTCGTTTAGTGACCAATTCGTTTATCAACCAGGTTTCAGGAACGGAACCCGGTCACTAAGTGAGGACTACCTGTATATATATACACACTTGCAAGAGTGAGAAACATTACAATGGGGAAGAAAAGTGCTAACAAAGTTGATTCAGTTAGAATAGTTGAGGATCAGTCACAACAGTTGATTAGAAAGTGAAAATGTGTGAACAGGGACAACTACTTTTTGTAATGATAATCATTCCAAGATACAATCAGATTTGTGCCAATCCCTCAGACAAACCCAGTACATGATCTGTGTCGAACATTCTTGAAACTACAGTACTCACTTGAGGAAGCGAAGAAGCAGATTGACAGAGCCAGATGGGTACTCAGAAGTCACCTACTACTGGATAGACCCAACAGAGAAATCATCATCACTGGCCATCACCTATGTGCCCTAGCTAAAATCTCTCCAACACATCATTAAGGATCTACCACTTTATCCTAGAAGATGATCCCTCAGTCTCTCAAGTCTTGGGAAGCAGGCCAGTCTATTTCTACAGACAGCCCCCCCCCGCAACTGAAACAAATACCAGCAACTGACACCATACAACAAGAACACTAACCCAGGAACCTGTCCCTGCAACAAACCCCATTGCCAGCTCTGCCCATACATCAACTACAGCGACACCATCACTGGTCCTATTCACATCAGCCACACACCATCAGGAGCCCATTCACCTGCACATCCAGTAATGTGGTATATGCCATCGTGTGCCAGCAATGCCCCTCTATCATGTACATTGGCCAAACTGGACTGTCCCTATGCAAAAGAATAAATGGACACAAATCAGATACCAAAAATATTAACGACTGTAAACCAGTAGGAGAGCACTTCAATCTCCCTTGAATGCTTTATAGCAAACTCGAAAGTTTCCATGCTTCAACAAATGAATTTCAAAAACTGACTTCATTGTGAAACTGCAGAGCTGAAACTCATCTGCATGCTTGACACAGTCAGATTGGGTCTGACTAAGGACTTGGAATGGTTATCTCATTATAAAAAATAGTTGTTCCTGTTCACACAGTCTCACCTTTTAGTCAACTGTTGTGAACAGGCCTCATCTACCCTACCTGAAATGACTTTGTGAGCACTTGCCCTCTTCACTCTAATGTTTCTTGCACTTGCAAGTGTATATATACCAGGCATGGCCAGACTGTGGCTCAGGAGCCTCATGTGGCTCTTGAATGGAAAAATGTGGCTCACGGAAGAACATCAGCAAATCAATTTAGTAGGTAAAAGTATATGGCTATATGCCTCAGTGTGGCTCTTGAAGGTTTAATAATCAACTTGCGTGGCTCTTGAGATCTGTAAGTGTGGCCACCCCTGATATATACCGTCTAACTGTAGTTTCTACTTCATATATCTGACAAAGTGGGTTGCAGGTCATGAAAGCTTATGCCCAGAGAAATTTGTTAGCCTTTAAGGTGCCACAAAGCTTCTGTTGTTTCTCATAAAAAGTAATGCTCTGAAATAAAATTTTGGTGAATGCTATAATATTTTTTATGGATTACATAAGAGCCGTGAACAGTGATGTCAAAGCATGTCCGTATTAATTAAATATGACTAATGCATCATCTCAGAAATCTTTGTTATTACAACTGTTGCATAATGTATGGTTTTTCGTATGTTTGAGATATATTTTGGCTTCAGTATTTTTATTCTGTAGTCATAATTTAAAAAGAAGCCATGCAGGACACAACTTAATGAATGTGGTCTTGTCTACTTAAAGTTGCAATGGTTTAACTAAAATCAGTTCAGTTAATCAGTTTAAAAAGATACTTAAGTAAACTGGTGCAAACCCCTGTGTGAACATAATTTTTTTTAGTTTAAAATGGGTTATGTCTGATTAGTTTGCACATGTGAGTTTACCAACATGAACCCTTAAACAATTTTTAAATTATCTCAGAGTCTATGTGGGGTTCTGCATTGAGGTAACTAACCTGCTCTAAAACCACACCATTAGGTCAGGTTTACACTTAAATTAGATCAACCCAGCTACATTGTTCAGGGCTGTGAAAAATTTTGTGCCTTGAGCACGTTGTTAGGTAAACCTAATCCTCACTGTGAATGTGGATAGTGAGTTTAATCCACCTCTCCATCGACCTCTTCTGTTGATGTAGGAAGCTTCTACCCATGCTGGTGCTACAGTAGTACCATAGCTGCATGCTATGCAGGTGTAGTGTAAACATGGCCTTAGTTCAACCAGTGCAGTTTGGTGTGTAGGTCAGAGCTTACTCTTTTCATCTTGCCTTGTATTTATGTTGCCAGAATGGAATTTTAATTTACATTGAAATTCTTTTGCTGTCAACATCTCTTCTACTTCCATTAAGTATCACTTGAATCTGATACTTATTTTGTACTTCCCGTCTCATGTCTACTTATTTATACTGTGCTTATCAACATAATTTTTGAGCCTCAGAGGTGTTCAAAGCTCTTTAATGAGTCTTCACAACACTCCAGTGATGTAAATGTGCCCATTTTAGTAAAGTATAGAGTTATAGACAAATGAAGAGACTTCCTGAAAGTCACCTCCCCCCCCCAAAAGTCTGTTGCAGAGTTCAGAACAGAAATTGGACCCCCTGATCTTAGTGTTGTATGCTAATTACTTAGACCAGGATTGTCTGATGTGCTGTTCATGGGCCATATTGCAGCCTGCCAGAGGCTGCAGTCCAGCCTGCCAGCCCTGCCTCCACTCCAGCTCCAAGCTGGTCCAGCCCCTTCCCACCATCCCCAAGACAGCAGGTGGTGGAGTAGCAGCAATCCTCTCCCCTCCAACCTGCCCCTGGAGCCAGACAGAGAGGTTTTGAAAGGAGTGGCAATGGCAAGGTGCTAGCTGGCCTGCACTGGCCAGCAGCAACTCTGGCTTCACTCCAGCCACAAGCTAGCTCAGCCCTGCTCCTCTAACCCTGGAGCCTGCTGCCTGGTGGAGCTGAGCAGCAGGGTTAGGTCTGGCACAGGTCTCCCTCCTCTCTCCTCTAGCCCTGAGCCAGCTTGGCCCCAGGACTGGAGCTGGCCAGTGCAGCCAGGTAGAGCAGAGCAGTAGGCCCAGTTGTCCGATGGGAAAGAACAGCAGGTCCCCTCCCTCCCTTTCCTCTCTAGCCCTGAATCAGCCCAGCCCCTGAGCCAGAGCGTGGGGCCTGCTAGCAGGGCAGAGCAGGAGCCCCCATCCCAAGCTGTGTCACCCTTCACTGCCCCTTCCTTCCTCCTCTCCCCCAGCTATCATACCTCTTCCTTCCCCCCACAGCCAAGCCAATTGGGGAGGCAGAGCAGCAGCTCCCCCTCACCTCCTGCTTCTTCCTCTTGTCTGTGCCACCCCTTCCTTCCCCCACAGGCCCCTACTGAAACCACCTCACCTCCAACAAGTATGGACCCCCTGTGCCCAGCACAGCGGGGGGAGCAGTGCTGGGACCCCTCCTGCTGTGTGCATGGGGGGTGAGGTGGTGGTGGGGTAGCAAAATTCCAATGTTGCCCCTCACCCAAAAGGTTGGACATCCCTGACTTAGTCCGTACATGCTTTTAAAGTTTCTCCTTCACAGCGATTGTTGCCAGCAAGAGTACTGCCTTGGCTGTTGAATGTGCTAGAACTTGTCTTTGAATACATATACATTTAATATCCTGAAATTTTCTTCTGATAGAGATTTTTTCAAAGAATATTTTCTCAGTGACCAGTAAGTGAGATAGTCTATCTGAAAAGGAAATGTGCTCCAAATAAGCTCTCTCCCCCAGACACCCCCTCCCCAAGTATTATCCCAATGTAAGCACTTGCCACCATCACTACATGTTGTTCCCCTTTCCTTTAGCCTTTCTCTCTCTTGTCTCTCTAGAGGTAAGTTGTGGAGGGTGTTTTTTGTTTGTTTTTTGCTTGTAAAGTGCTGGCATAATGAGTATATTGCTGGAAATTATAATAAATGCATATTTTGGATTTTGTTTTCATTTTGGTCCTCAAGGGAATGGGTCTTATTAATCATGTGTTCAGTGAAGACAATCTGAAGAAGCTGTATGTTTCAAATCTTGGAATTGGCCACACGAGGTATTCTACTTCAGGAATCTCAGAATTAGAGAACTGCCAGCCTTTCGTTGTAGATACTCTTCATGGGAAGATTGCTGTGGCACACAATGGTGAATTAATAAATGCTAAACAGCTCAGGAGAAAGGTAGGAATCAATCTTGGGGGTTTCAGTTTAATTTATTAATGAGTAAATGGCAATAATGGGCAAACAATTGGTCACATCTCACAGCTAACACAAAATCACTGAGGTCAGTGAAAAAGAGAATGGGGAGGTGCTCCATACAAAAGTAATCGATTAGACAGTGCACTCAGAAATCAAGATTTTAATTTGTAACTTGGACAGAGGATAATAATCTATTTTCTTTTAATGTTCTATGGTCAGGTTGATCCAATGGGAAAAGCAATTGAAATACAGCCATGAATAGCTCAGTTTGAATCTCTCCATTGCGTGGCATCCATTGGTGCCAGCAAAAAATGATTAGAAATTTTCTCTAGTACAATGACATGTTCTCTTGCAGTATTATCTAATTTTTGTCACCATCTTGAAACAGCTGTAGTGAAAATTGAAACTGTTAGTGGAAAATAGTAACTTTTAGTGATATGAACATGTGAGGAGACATTCAAAAATTGGGTATTGTGTCCTGTAAAGGAGGAAGGGGGCATATTGCAGTGCAGAATTAAAACTTTAAAGATGCTTTTTAATTCCTGTTTGATAATAAAAGAATAAGGGAACATAATATTACATAGAAGAATTGTAAATTTATGACTTGCAAAAGGTAATGATACCCTATGCAGAATGTAGTCACTCTGTGGATATCATCACTGCTGCAAGAATGTACCTAGCCAAATACTGTGACTGGTTTAAAAATTATGGGTTAATTTTTGATTAAGTATATCTGTAAATGTTAAAATGGTAAAATAGTGTCCCGTCTTACTCTTCAGAATGTAAGATGATCTGCAAAAGTTAGGTAGGGACCTTCTTGTATAAAGTATTGAACGGGTATGAAAACTTGGTTGGATACTTCACAGTTTCTCCTCTTCATTGGATGTACTGTGTGTTGAGCAAACCAGACTAGAAGGATCACAGGTCTGATTCAGTCTCACAGTTCGGTTGGTTTGCTTTCCTGCTTACCACCTGTTACTCTCTTTGGTCATTTCTTCTTTCATTGTTTATCTGTACTTCTTCTTTTCACATGTTCTCCGTGTGTGAGCAGCAGTGTGAAGGTGACAATATCCCAAGACCTTGAGTAGCACTGTGTATTTTAGGGAATGTCAGGTTTGCTTTTTGCTTTAGTCACAGGTAGAGCGAAGCAGAGCAATGAGAAGAAGAATGAGGGATGCAGTTTGAAGTGTCATTTTTGTATTAATCCATTTTGTGTACCAGCTCCTTGGACAAAAGACTACATCATGTGTTTTTGAATCTGGGTGATGGCTAAATTAAAACTAATTTTCAGGGCGCACAACTCTTTTAAAACTAAAAATGGTGCAGTGCTTTCATAGACTGATAACACTGTTTTCTGTCTTTTTGGGGTTTTTTTGAAGCTGATGAGACATGGTGTGGGACTGTCGACCAGTTCTGACAGCGAATTGATCACTCAGCTGCTGGCATTCACACCTCCACAAGAGAATGATGATTCTCCAGACTGGGTGGCAAGGTAAAGAACCAGGAGTTTGGGATTAGAAACAACAGTATTTTTGTAGTGTAAAATACAGCAGTAGTAAGTCACGTGTAAAATACCATTCTGTTTTACTTAATCTCATTTCAGAATAAAAAATCTAATGAATGAAACCCCTACTTCATATTCACTGCTAATGATGCATAAAGATATAATCTATGCAGTACGTGATCCCTATGGGAATCGTCCACTCTGCATTGGTCGTCTCGTTCCAGTAGGCAACATGAATGGAAAAGGTAAATTCTGTGTGAAGTCTGCATGACCAGCAAGCAGCATATTTACATTTGCAGAGCTGTGTAAATAATATATCTGCACGTATTTGGGGAATCATGTCCACATTCATGCAATTGAAACATTTCCTTTAAAATGTTGCTCTTTCTGAATGCTGGAAGCAGTAATATTCAATTTTGGTTTATTAATAAAATATACAGTACATTTTGATGATGGGGACAAATTTTAAGGCAATCAGAAGTATCCCTTCTATGTTGACGAGCATACCCATGTTCCCTTGTGGCAGCAGCAGAGAGAGGCAGCCCAGCTGCAGAAGAGATAATTGGAGAGATTTCTCCCCTCTGCCCTGGGAAAAAAAGTGGGGATGGCCAGATACAGGCCATGTTACATCTCCTTCTGTTATAGGGATGGTAAAAATGTTGGGTTATAGGCACTTTTGTTTTACTGAAGGAAAATGTATTTTTAGAGATTCTTCTGGGAGAAGGTGGGAAACACACTTGCCCAAATATTATGGCTTTGAATTAGCATAACTCAAATATGAGAATTTGAATAAAGGCTCTTTGATTCTTGCAAATCAAATATTTTAAGTTGGGATCTGATGATTTATGGAAAATAATCCCAAGTGAAAACCATAACACACCTTCGCATTTCAGTGCCCTGAGAGATACTAGTGATTTTCAAGGAAGAGCCTCTTATATTGTAAGACAGGGAAACTTGACATTTTTAATTGTAGGAAAAATGTGTAAATCCATTCTTTGTCCAAAGAAGTTGATATGGTATGGGGAATTGTGAGTGCGAATTTTCTAAAGAGTCATCTGTTAGAAAATATTCACAATGTCCAAATGTTGGTGTTTTTATCCTATTATGTATTTGATCTGCCCATTTATTCTCTTTCATTTGCCTGTCTTTGAGAATCCTTTTCACTTTGGGCCCTGCCAGTACCTGTTAGAGTCCAAGGGAGCCCTTCTCTTTGATAGCATTGGAGCAGCTGCTTACTATACAGAGAGTAAGGAATTTCTTATCTAAACAAAAGCGTCTGTATATATTAGTCCGGGGCCCAAAAATCTATTGAGATGGAGTTAAAGGAGAAAGGTTTGGAGAGATGAGGAGTTTATTCATCTGAATCGTCCTTCTCATGAACAATGACTGTGTGAAGTTGTCACTTCTAATCTCTCAAGGACAAGTTTATATAATACTCACAAAGAAGAGTTTTCAAGAAATGTTACAGGAACTCTCAGTTCCAAACTTTCTATTCAGAAATCATGACTGCTTGACTTGCCCAAGTGCACATGATTACACTATGTAACCAGCCAGTACTACTGCAGAAATTTAAAATGTTTAGTGGTAACAGTTCCAAGGACTGTGAAGATAATCTAACTATAATTGAAAACTTTATTACAGGGAAGAAAAACGGTGAAACAGAAGGATGGGTGGTCTCCTCTGAATCCTGTAGCTTTTTATCTATTGGCGCACAGTAAGTTTCTTCACATGCAAGATGATCCGTAAGCTCTCTGAATAGTGAATAGAGATTTAAATAGCCAGCGATAATCTTTTATGCCGTATCTGAATACTGTATGTGTCAGTTTGTGGTTTTTAAATAAATATGGTAATGCTGTATTCAGAAGTCCTTTGCTAAGAAAACTATGGGTATGTCTTTTCTGTTGAGTTAATTCCTTGTCAGCTAGCTTATCTCGGTGAGTGCAGCCACAATATAAAATAATATTCTAACTATAAAGAGTGAGTGTATTGGCTGCTGGTGAGTTGTGTTGACTCACACTGGGGGCTGTATCTCACATTCAGGCAAGCCATCTCAGTTGAAAATCTCCACCACACTCAACTTATGGATTTTTATGTATTGGTAGGATTCGGGTTGCGGTAATACTAGCCCTATATAGTTCACAGGGAAACAGGAGAAATTCTCTGTGCATAAATGCTTAATTTGCAATGAAAATATAAACTAAAGTGTAGCTGTCAAAATCACATTCATACGTACAGCAAGGAATGTACAGTCAATTTACCAATTAGACAGTTAACAGATCTGCCCATAATTGTATGTTATGTTGGTAAGTAAAATTGTGTCCCATAGAAAACTAAAAGAAATATATAGCCACAGAATAAAAATAAATGCATAACAAAAACCGGAAATTAATGTGTGTCTGAACTTCAGTAAAGTGTTACCTTGTAGCTTTTTTTCTGTGTGTTCCTGTAAGGTGAATTCTATCATGTCTGTGCCGATAATTAACCATTGGTACTGTCATTTTCTTAACAAAAGTTGAGTTGCTCTGGACCCATCTTCTGAGACTGAGATACTCCTACTATGAGACTCTTGTAAAATCATCAGCAGGAGCCATTTGTGTTATGTAGATATTCCAGGCTTTCTGAGTTACAAACTAGTCCACTAATTCTAGTATCTGACTAAGGAATGTGCATCAAATGGTCCCTTTCTAAGTTACGTTTCCAGTATTCATAAGAGTTATTTAAATGCTTGTTTTAAGACTTGCTAATTTGTGATACGTGCAATGAATATTTTCAACATTACTCAGATGTGCATATCTTGAGTCATGTTTAAAAAAATTGAAAATCTAAGTATTATGGAAATAAACTCCAGTTCTTTTTGCCATATATCCTCTAGTGATAGGAGGAAATTACTTGGATGAATGAACTCAGTTGACTCAGTATACTTACACAATAGTAGTTAGAAAATCAGCTTATCGAAGATCTTGGAATATGCAGTCTCTGAGATTATTATAGTTTTGTTACGTCTCCAGCTCCGATTTTTGTTCTAATTACAAATACATGTATAGCATGCAGACCTATATTCTAATAATCCTGCCCTTACTCAGTTGTAGCTGTCTTCCACCAATAGTTTCCACATCTAGTTTGATGTTGACATGAACCTGGTGACTGACTTGTGACAGCTCTTATGACTATATTCTTAATTCTAAAACATTTGATTTTATGGCATGATTTGTCTTGATTAGCTTTCATAGAAAAAAGATTAAACTGTGAGGCTGTTTTGTTCGTCTCATGATGTCAAGTGCTCAAGTCTATCTTAAATTTGTAAGCGATTTATGTGTATTAGTTTCAGTTAAGTGTCTGCTAGAATGTGATGGGAGGATGTCTTTAAGCATTTACCTCTAAGGCTGGAAAATCACCATTTTCAGGTACTAATGCAGGGAGCTGGCATTACTGCACTAGTCTTGTATTAGTGCTGGCAAAATCTGGCACTAGGAATCAAAGTTTCCTCTTTTAACTAATATTCTAATATTTAATGACTGCTGAACATGAGAAAGTCCATGTTCTGTTAATTCAGTCAACTTTGTTTATGTTTAAAACTAACATGCAGTTGCGTGGAACTTATTACATACTGAAACTATCTGTTGAAGGTATTACCGTGAAGTTCTCCCTGGAGAGATTGTGAAGATATCCAGATACGATGTCCAAACATTGGATATTGTACCAAGACCTGAAGGAGATCCATCAGCATTCTGCATCTTTGAGTACGTTTATTTTGCAAGGCCTGATAGCATCTTTGAAGGTAAAATGATAAACATCTATATTATAATGAATAAGGAATGCAGGCATACCAGTATGTGGGGCTGTAGTGGAAAGCAGTGACTCTGAAAACAGTTGAAGGGTGCCAGCGGACAGGAACATTAACATGGAGCTCACAGAGCTATGCTATGTCATAAAGGAATTAAAGTGATCCTTGGGCGTATAAACAGGAGTAATTAGTTAGGAGAAGGAAGGAAGAGATTTCATCTTTGGATACATCCCTAATGAGTTAATATTAGAGTACTGCATCCAGTTCTGATGACTGTCCTTTTTAAAAGGATGTTGACAATTTGGAGAGGTGAACTGGAGTGCAGAGAAGAGCCACAGAAACGATTTGGTGGATGGAAGTAAAGAGCTAAATCTATTTAACTTCTCAAATGAAGATCAAGAAGTGACTTGGTTACCAAGAAAACCAGGTATATAAAGGTCATTTTAAGTTAGCTAAGAAAGGCATAACAAGATCCAATACCTGGAAGTTGAAGCCAGACTTATTAAAGAAAGAAATAAGGTGTAGGTTTTAAAAAGTGAGCATAATTAAGCACTGGAACAAACTACCAAGAGAAATGTTGGATTCCATATCTTGGTGGCTTTGATTCGGCACTGAATGCCTTTCTGGAAGATACACTGTAGTCAAACACAAGTTACTGGACTCAGCACAGGAGTGCCTGGATAAAATTCTGTGGTGTGCATTATTCAGGTGATCTGAGTTAGATGATCTAATGGTCCCATCTGGCCTTAAAATCTGTGACAACACAGTATTTTGTATAATCATTTTAGGCCTTACAAAAGCATTTTCAATGTGGCTTTTCTTACGAGAGGCAACTCTTTCTGGTGGATGCTTCTTTTTACTTAAATTTTCAGTTCTGTATATCATCAATGTACATTGAGCTAACAAATGTCCCATGGGCACTGCTTTGGTGATCATAGGCCTCTGTTAGGACAGGTCTCTCTTCTGTGCTAACGTCATGTTTCTTAGCAGGAATTTTTGATTCAAGAACAAAAACAGGATGTGACAAGAATAAAAATTGAGGTTCAAATCCTGCTTGCCCTGCTCAAATGAATAGTTCTGTTTATCGATGGCACTAGTTACCTAATTAAGACAAGCATGATTTGGTCCTCACTGTAGCCTGAAAGATGGAAAGTCACATGCCTATCATGGGAGGAAATGGAAAGTAAAAGTGATTTAATGGTGGTGAATGTTTCTCATTGCTGTATATGGACTTTTTATTTTTCTATTTAATAATTATACCTACATCTTACTGTAGAAATTTCTATAATGTATAAACTAATAGTTAAATGATATTTACGTAATGGAAAACAAACAAGGAGTCTGTTGGTTCTTTGACTTAACAAATTTATTTAAATATAAGTAAAAAAAATTTGTTGTTCTTTAAAAGTGCAACCAGACTCCTTGTTTGTTTTGCTGGACTAGACTAATACGGCTACCCGTCTGGAATTTGTCATAATGGAAAAGAATTACAATACCCTCAATATCCATAGGTCAAATGGTATATTCAGTCAGGAGAAGATGCGGTCAGCAGCTTGCGGTTGAAGCACCAGTGGAAGCAGACTTGGTTAGCACAGTACCAGAATCTGCAACACCAGCAGCACTAGGTTATGCACAAAAGGTATTGCAAGTAGCTTATTTTTTTTTATACTGTTCTGGTCTCCCCCTCTCAATCCCTGCAGTGTTTCTAACTTTCTGTGAAATACTCTAGACTCTGCTTTAACATAAAGATAATTTTGGTGTCTTCTTCCCATCAGATAGTGTATGTGGGCCTTGGGTGGACTGGGTTTCATATCCTGTTGCACCAATGCAAGTGCAAGTCATAGGCTATGTCCACACATAAACTGCTATTTTGAAATAAGTTATTTCGAAATGTTATTTCGAAATAAAGTCCTTATTTCGAAATAAGTTAATTCGAATTAAGAAAATGTTAATTCGAATTGAGAGAGAGCCTGCTTTTGAAACAGCTGTTATTTTGAAATGGTTATTTCGAAATAAGGCCATTTGGACATGTTGTTTCGAAACCATTTCAAAATAACAGCCGTTTCAAAATGAATGGGGTTTAAGCTGTTTCGAAATGACGGTTCTTATTTCGAAATGACAGAGCCCGTCATTTCGAAATAAGAAAATGTCACGTGGACCTAATCATTTTTATTTTGAAATAACCAGTGTTATTTTGAAATAAAAGAGATGTGTGGACATACCCATAGTTTGAACAGTTGCTGTGCCTCTCTACTAGAATTTATCATTTATGACAAGGAGTTGTGTGGCACTTTAAGACTAACAAATTTATTTTTTGCATGAGCTTTCGTGGGAGCAGATCCCACTTCCTCAGATGCTTCGAAGATGGGTGAACTTACAGAAAGGAATGAAACTAAATGCAAGGGGGTGTAAAACATAGGATCAGGTCATACAGTAACAGCAAATCAGAGCAGTTTTCAGGTTCAAACCATGGGAAGCCTGAAGTCAAATTACCTGTTGTAATGGGAAAAGAACCCATAGTCTTGATTAAGTCCTGCTTTCACAGAATTTAGCTTGCATATTAATTTGAGTTCAGCTGTTTCTCTTTGAAGTCTTGATGTCCCAGCTACATCTCTAACGCATGTCGTTAACAAATCAGTCATTGAGTGATTAGAAAGATGGAAGTGCTCAGCAACTGGTTTCTTTGTTCTTTGATTTCTGATATCAGCTCTGTGCTCATTCAGCCTCTTACGCAGCGATCTTTCTGTTTGTCCAATGTATAAAGTGTTGGGGCATTTCTTGCACATGATGGCATAGACCACATTAGTAGATGAGCAGGTAAATGAGCCTTTGATGGAGTAGCAGGCTTGATTAGGACCTATGATGGTATCTGTTGTGCAGATATATGGGCAGACGGCAGCGTGGTTTGTTGCAGGGGTGTGTGCCTGCTTCAATGTTTCTGTTGTTAAATCTGTAGCCACTACATTGGTCTGTAAAGGTCTTTGATTAGCACTGACCTGCAAATCATCTTTTTTTTTTTTTTAAGGGGCTGGGAATAATAATTTTTTAAATTATTTTGTTTGACTCTATAATTTTCTGCTTGTAGAGTGGGCTGCCATATGTTGAAGTACTCTGTAAAAATCGATATGTAGGAAGAACTTTTATTCAGCCAAATATGCGGTTAAGACAGCTTGGAGTGGCAAAAAAATTTGGAGTCCTGTCTGACAACTTCAAAGGCAAAAGAGTTGTATTAGTCGATGATTCTATTGTGCGGGGCAATACCATCTCCCCCATAATAAAGCTGCTCAGGGAGTCTGGTGCTAAGGAGGTAAGTTTGCTTTCATCAATTGTAATGCAGATGTAAAGAGAAGTTTGATGGAAAATGTAAGCTGGAGTGTATTTGTTGCACTTCAGAATATTTTCCTTTGTAAACTCACAAGATGTGGTAGAAAGAGAGTTAGAATATACAAAGAAAACAAGTGCACAACATATATCCAAGGTTACTGAGTAAAAAGTTCACCTTTTTGTGACTCTGTTGCAGATTTTCTTAAATCAGAAAATGTTGAATGCAGGGGGAGTAAAAAGGGAATGCTCCATTTGAAACTGACAAATCAAAAATGAATGGAAAACTGTTTTCTAGATAAAACTATTTATATGGATACAGTATCTTTCTACTACTTGTATCATTGCCGAATTGTTTTTAAGGCTACTTAGATAAATAGGGATTTGTCCTAGATCTCAAACAAATCATTGCTTCTGGTTTAATTTGTCTTTTTCATTCATAAATAAAATAGAATGTGCAAGTCTATTTCACAGGAGCAAATGTTCTTTATATGTCCAAAGCTGTCAGTGAGTAGACAGTCTAAGCACAGCACCTGGAAACATTTACATGTGTGCTTATTTTTATCATCATGAGTAGCCCCATTGATTTCAGTTGGATTACTCCCAATATTAAATCTCTCTTAAATAGAAAAGTTGCAAAGACAAAACAGTTTTATGGGAAATTAAGAAGCCATTTTAAAGGCTTTTAATAATGTTGATTCTTCAGTCTCTTTACCCATACTGATATTTTGAAGTCTGGAAAGATGCAAGACCTGTAATCCGATGTACCCAGTGGATTCACGTAGGCATGCAGAGCTCCCATTCAAAGGGACTCCAAATAGGGGCAGGCTTTTTTTGTCTTAGCTTATCACCTCAGGATTGGGGCTTTAGTGTCTGCTATGAGTTTAATGTTATAACTGATTACTTTTACAAAGGTGCAAGTTTTTACTGATCACATAATATTAAAAATTCATTTCCTTTAGGTTCACATCCGTGTGGCTTCACCTCCCATTAAATTTCCTTGTTACATGGGCATAAACATTCCAACAAAAGAAGAACTCATTGCCAACAAACCTGAATTTCATAACCTTGCAAACTACATAGGTAAACTGCTACAATTGTATTCCTTTTTAAAATAAGTTTTCAATCATGAGTAGTAGATGTGCTCAAAAACGTTCAGCAGGAAAAACTGACAAAAAAGAAAACTTGAGCTTTTACTGAATTTTTCATTGAACAGAATTACCAGATCACATTTACATTAACTATATGTTTTGTCTGATGCCGTATGTCTTCCTTTAAATATATGGAACACTCAAATAACATTTAAGAAGCAAAAAAAAAAAAATATATACACACACACTTTCAAAATTCCATATCTTCAAAGTTCCTGTTGTTTTGATTGTTGCCAGACTTCCCAGAAAAACCTGTAGTGAGCTGTAATGCAAAATTTCAGAAAGATAGGTTGAAAAAGACCAAGTGGTGATGAAAAAGAAAACTTAAGCTTTTACTGAATTTTTTAATTGAACTGAATTACCAGATTACATTAACTATATGTTTTGTCAGACAGGTTGAAACAGCCATATGTATGGCTGATTCCAAAAGAGAACTTTGAATGATGGCACATCACCTCCCCAAAACAGCAGTAAGATCAGAGAGTCTTAATGAACACCTTAGCTTTAGTTTCCATTTTAACAAGACGAATAACACTTTGGTTCTCAAAACAAACGAGGAGTCCTGTGGCACTTTTAAAGAATAAACACATTATTTATTGCATGAGCTTTCATCATTAAAAATCCCACTTTATCATGTGTCTGAAAATGCGATTTTATCCATGAAAGCTCATGCAATAAATACATTTTAGTCTTTTAACGCACCCTAGCATTACTTGTTTTGCTGACATAGACTAACACAGCTACCCCTCTGTCACTGTGGTTCTCTGCCTTTTCCATACAAAGATCACTCCCTCTGTCTAGCTGACAAGGGAACTCACTCCAATTTAGTAATATGGAAAGTATAAGGTGGTTCTGATCCTTTGACAGACACCATGTTTATCGTCTTTTCACTGGGAGGAGATCTGCAGGGTGAGAACCCCATGAAATAACATGACTATATGTTCCAGATACTTTTATGTAGTAACAGTGCAGCTTTTAACATTTCATTGTCTTATTTTATTTCCCCTAGGTGCAGACAGTGTCATTTATCTTTCAGTGGAAGGGTTGGTATCATCTGTGCAGGGGAGCATCAAAGCAAGGCAAGAAAATCAAAACAGCCTTAAAACCAATAAGTCACGTGTTGGAAAGATCGGCCACTGTACAGCATGTCTTACTGGGGAATACCCGGTAGAGCTTGACTGGTGACTGTTACGTGCCCAAGCACCACTGCTGAATGTAGTTTTTGAATTGAGAAGTATGTTGTACTTAACAGTGTATAGCATCTTCTTAAGTTTAGCAAGCCACTTAATGCTAGTGTGGTCTAATTAATTGCTGTTCCTGAAATGTCTTTATAAACTTTATAGAAAGTATGTGATGCTCAAAACTATATATTGTAAGTACCCAGATAAATAAAATATAAAATCATGCACAGTGGCACCTTTTATTATTTGAAGGTTTTTTTCTCTCCTAGGTGTTATGTAAAAAAACAGCCAGCATCCTTTAGATTACTTTGCTTTTAGTTTTAATCTTGTCGAGGAAGTTGGAAGTTCTTGTTAGGTTTAGTCACAAAATTGGTAAGTTTTTTTTTTAAAAACCAGTTTGAGATACAGAACAATTTCTAATATTCAAACAGTATTAATGCAAAAGAAAAATATGAAGTGTGCTTGCCTTTTTTCTTTTGAGAATGCCAGATTCTAAACAGTTTAAATGGCTTTCCAAGCAGTTCTCATCTACTACTTCATGGAGTGTTATAGTGTAAAGAATAGGAGACATGCCTATGTTGTTACTGCTTATGTTGATAAAAGGCCTTAAAATCAAGCTATCTACATCTAATTCCATAGTCACTGAACACTGTCTTTACAGCATGTGACCTTAAAAACAGAAGATGTAGGGAAATATTAAATCTAAAATCTCACTAATCTAATATCTTCATCATTTAATGATACTCAGGCATTTCTGACTATTACTCTACTGCTTTACAACAGTCCCATGTGGTTACTGAATGCAGTGTTTTTGTCTTGAAATGTTTATTATAAAGAACCCTTACATGGGTTGTGAAGTGTCAAAATGCATTGTATTTTGAATTAATGAGTTAGAGATGAAGTCTGACATCTGAATGAACAGTTAGTAATAGGCTAAAATGAGCATCTTTCACAAAACTATTAATTATGAACTTACATTTTTATAGTGTTTAGTATGCCTCCTTTTTATACATATACCAGAAACTTAATTTAGACTTAACATTGTGCACTGTATACTGATCACATTGCTTGTGAATATTGTTTTATAAAAGAAAACAAAATTAGAAAGTCTTTGCCCCCTTTGTAGATGTTATGTAGCTCAGAACCAGAATGATGGTGACGAAACCTAGTCTTTTGAATCAAGTATTATGTTGTGATACATAAACACTGAAGTAAAGCCCAAATTAGGTATTTAAATATGGGTTTCACTTTAAATATGCTATTAAAGAAAGTCCCAGTGAAGTCACTTGAGACCTTAAGCACATAGCTGAGTATTTTGCTGAAGGGAGTGTTCGAGTTAGGTCCAGAGCCTGCTTCCACTGAAGTTCAAGGCTCTTCCAGCCTTTGTTGAGAGCAAGATTGAGCCTTGATGTTGTTCCTTACCAAGCCCAGACATGCACACGTAGTGAGGGATTCTCTGCATGTGAATCTTCGGACTCTCATCAAAAAGTGGGAAGCAAGTTTCCTTTACAGAACCAAACAGTGGCATCCCATAAATGGATCTCTGAGGGGTGAGGATTGATTGGTACCATTCCATGCCAGCCTGCCACCTCCTGCACCTAGTCAGGGCTAATTTAGGGAAAATTCTGAGATCTTTATCCCTTCTTCTCCTTTCCTCCACCTGCCAAATCTCACAGGTATTCTGTGGGAAAGAGGTAACTTGGTGTCTGTATCCTAGCCCTTCCACTCTCTAAGCAAAGAACTTTATCTACAGCAATATTTGGTAAGTTGTTATAAGCAGGGTTTTAGAACAATTTTTTTCAAATTCTTTACAGGATTTTTTTGGAGGAATGGAATTACATAGTACCTGTGCATATACTCTAGTACAGTGGTTCCCAACCTTTTTTAGGCTGGGGACCACTTTTTAATAAAAAAACATCTTTGTGGCCCCCTGGCTGATTATGTAATCTGGCCCGCACAGGCAGACTCTGGCAGCGCTGCTGGGACAGCCGGCAAGTGGCGCTACCATCACCATGGCCCGCGCTGCTGGGGAGCCAAGCTGTGGCAACTATGGCCCCCTGCCCTTGCCCTCCTGGGGAGCTGCTGCAGCCCCATCCCCCTGGTGGGATCCAGCCACTGGTAGGGAGAGGTAACCCTGGTGGGAAGCATCAAGGCTGGAGCTGGATTCAGACCCCGGTAGGGAGGGGTCCGTGGACCCCAGGTTGGGAACCACTGCTCTAGTATGTTTTGGCTTGTAATATTATTTTTAACCATGATAATTGTTTAAACATAGTTTATACAGTCAGCATGGTTCTGATTTCATTCAGGATAGATTCCCTACTGCCTTAACACTTACAGATGAAGAGTTCTCCTTTTTCCTTTATACTGGGCATTTTAAAATGTAGAAAAAATTATTATAAAGGTGATAATAGACACTGAATTCAGAACCAGAGGTTTTGACTTTCACTTGTGGTTTACACAGTCTAAGAAAAATCAGGCCCCAAATGTTTCTTGCTGAATGCATTGTATGTAGTTTACTTGTAAATGATTAGAATGGATTCCTAACCTTTCCCTGTGTAGTTTCTCAGTGCTTCCTTCCACATCCCCTTTTTCTCCTTTGACACAGTTTGCCTATCAAAATAAAGGAGACTCCTCTGCTGGTCAGTCAATATGCATTTTATAGATCAAATTTCTGGTTCACTTCCCAATCAGTTACATATTGCCAAAGTTGGGGGGGAAAAAAAAACATTGATTAGATTACATTCCTGAAACTTCTTCAAAGTACACACAATATTACCATGTTGTATCAACTAATTTTCTGCAGAGTGCTGTAGTTGAAAGTTTCTGAAATTTAAAGTTTCAGCCACTTGTCAACAGATAAAGCATCTATGACTTTTAAAAAGAAAATCTACAGAACCTTATGTAGCAGACAAAAAAAAAAACCCTCACATTCCTCGTACTGTCATTTTCTTACTCTTCTTGGCCTGTAGTGAAACTATTAAAGCTGCACCACCAGACATCTTCAATGCAGGTAAATACATCCTGCCCTGGGCATAAGGAACTCTCCCTCCTTTGCATTGTTCCATGTGCAGGCCACATTTTTGTGGCTGGCTATATGCTGCAGCGGCGTGTTGCCAGCCAGCCAGCCTGGCAGTGAAGTGCAACCCACCAGCATTCTTGGATTCTCAGATCATGTGGGGATTTTTCTGTGCTCCTTCTTTTGCAGCTCCATTCTGGGTGGGGCTCTGTCTGGCCCACCAGGGTGTGCACCAGCTGCAGGCTGGGGAAGTACAGTTGTGAGGAGAGCAAAGCTGGCTGGGCCTTCGCCCTGAACACTGCATGCCCCAGTCCTTCCTGCACAGCAGGGATCATGCTCCTAGTGGGGTAATCACTCAGCTAAACCCCACCTCCCCCCTAAACAAGTGGAGCCATGAGTTCGGCCCCTGATTGTCCTATCTTTGGCATAGTGGGAGATGAAGATACTCCCCCACCACCCTCCCCAGGGATCTCAGGTTCCTCAATAGCCCCCTCGAGGACACATGCCCCAACTGCTGGAAGAATAGAACAGCCTGACCCTAGTGGCCATTCTTTCTATTCCCTGGTGCCCCTTCCAAGTATATGTCCTAGCATGTGTTAAATGTTCTAGCTGCTAACCAATGAGAACATTGTTGCTTTGATAGAGCTCAGCCAATCAAAGCTCCCTAGAAGGAGACATTTGGAAAGACTACTTTATTCAGCCAATCAAATGTCGCATATTCCTGCTTGTCATCATGAGGGAGGGCAGGGAAGGGGGCATTGTAGCACCCCAAGCAGCCAGAAGTGAGCACAGGTGGGTATGAGCTGCTCTTGGGAAGGTGTGAGTAGGGAGAGCTGCCCAGATCTGGCCTAGCAGAGCTGGTGGAAATGGACCAGCCATGCAACTAAACCTCTGCAGGGCTGAGTGATGATGAAACCAGCCTCATCCAAGCACAGTCCTATAGTTGCCTTCTCTCACTCACTGACCTGGCTCCCTTGTACTTAGGGTGGTTGTGCCCTGCCTGAGTCCCAGAGGTTTTGTGGAGTTCCAGCCTGAGTCAGTGGTGTCTTGTGCCCTGCATGAATCAGAGAAACCAGGGACCAGTAGCCAGAAGTCTGGGGTCCAACTGCAGTCATAGGGAGACTTGAATAACTGGGGGGAGGGATCACCTGACCTCAGCCTGTGCTTCTCTCTATTGTGAGAGGGACTTGAGGTGAAAGAGGTGATGTCTTCACTAGGTCAGCTTTTGGCAACAGACCAGCATTAGTGCCCCGCAGAACTTCTCCATCTGAAGAATAGCTCTGTGGGAAGCCTGTCAACCAACGACCTTCATCTGCTAGGAAGTATTACTTCAACCTCCTCCTGTCCGGGGTGCCATTTCAGATTTTGGTAGGATGGGGCAACTTGTAAGTGTGATTCCAAGGACTAGTTAGGGACCTGCAAACTCTAGGTTCTTTGAATAATTGCTCATGTAATGCCAGCTTAGGTGTGTGCTTTTTCCCTACACCACTTCAGGGTCAGCAGTGGCTACTAGGGGGGTTCTGCTGACCCTTACCACTTAGTTCTTCTTCGAGTGATGTCCCGTGCTGCTCCACTTAAGGTGCTGCAGTGTCCGGGCACCAGCTAACGGAAGATTCCAAGCAGATGTACAGCAAGCTGCGCTTACGCAGAATGAGCACATGACGCTCTCTGAGCGATGCAACGCAAGCGCGCCTGCTGCCCCCCAGTTCTCTTTTAACCGTCCGCCACAGCTCATGGTCTTCTCCGGTCTCCCTTCTTTTTCGCCTCTTCTGGACTCCTGTTGAGAAAGGAAGACGTGTTTCTGTCGTCATTTCGTTAGTTTTACCTAGCTCTTACTAAATATTTAAAAAAAAACAAAGAAGAAGCGACATGTGAGTTTAACCACGCTTCACCGCTTTCCCTTTTCCTCAGACATGCTGGTATCGCCCGGTTTTAAAAAATGCTCGCAGTGTCATGAAGCCATACTGACGTCGGATGGCCATGCACTATGTATTAGATGCCTGGGGGAAGAACATGTCCGTCACAAGTGTGAGCACTGCGCCAATCTCAGCTCCAGAGCGAAGATAGAGAGCTTCGCCTTAAGATATTGTTAATGGAGAAGTCGCTTTGCCCCCTGGCGCTGACCATCTCTGAACCAAAATCAGATTGCCAATTAACAGAGTCATCTCAGAAGGATGTGAGCTCCATATCTAAGAAAGGGCGCTCACCTAACAGTAAAGCTTCAAACCCGAACACCCCAGAGACTGCAGGATCCTCGGGTGATTCAAGGTCCGTCTCTTCCTGTGTCTCCAAGCAGAGCTGGGACAAGCTGCCACAAGCGAGCAAGCACCGCGTGCTGGGTGCTGGATCAGAACCAAGGTCCTCTAAGAAACAGCGGCTGGTTCTGCATAATAACCATAAAGCATCGGCGCCACCAGTGTCGGCGAACGCTGCACCGCAGCCGGACAATAACAGCATGCCCGCACCGTCAGCACTACCTGTTCCGGTACCTATGACAAGCATGTCAATTTCAAAGGCAGCTCTACCGGCACCACAGGCAGTGAACCCGCCTCAGGAACAGAGTTCACCTCCTCAAAAACACTCACGTAAAGCACATTACGTCTCTCCCAGCCCTTGTCATAGTCATCGGTCTTCCCTATCACCAGGCTTGTCTTTATTATCAGGACGCTCCAGCCGCTGGGCATAAATCCTGTGTGACATCGCATTATTCATTTACTTACTCTTCTCCACATCATAGTTGCTGCCGTTCATTCACTACATCTCGTGGCTATGCTTCTGACAGGCACAAGTACCATCATCACTCAAGGTGCTCATCCAGACACTGTCATTCACACTCTCAATATGACACAGGGTCATTGTCTCCTTCAGCCAGATTGCCAAACAATGCCTCTCACAAGAGCAAACACACCTCCCTTGCTGGGAGTGTTAATAGCTTTATCACTTCACCTCAACGAGCTCACTCAATTGAAACAATTAAGTCTAATGACTCTATTCATCACTCTCCAGCAACTTCTCAATTGCAGGAGGAAATGTTTATTCAACGCCCAATTAATGTTCTGGACAACTTAAAACAATTTAACGAACTGTTTAAAAGAGTGGCACAGGACCTTGATATTCCTCTGCAGGAGGTTGCTGAATCACAACATAAATTACTTAAAATATTGCACTCAACAACTCCTGCCAAGATTGCGATCCCCATGAATTAGGCAATTATGGAGCCAGCCAATCTAATATGGCAAACTCCGGCTACAATTTCTCCGACTAACAAATGATATGACAGGAAATATTACATTCCTCCTAAGGACATGGAGTTTCTTTTCTTCTCACCCTAGTCCTAACTCATTGGTAATAGATGCTGCTAATCATCGAAGTAAACAGCCTGCATTTAAAGCCACTCCCTCTGATAAAGGCTGGAAGCAGGTGGATACTTTAGGGAAAAGAGTATATTCATCTTCCACATTGCTTATTAGACTAACTAAATATGCAGCACTCTTGTCAAATTACAATTATAACATATTTGAAAAATTATCTAAGCTTACCTTAGACATGCCGGATCCTAAAAAAGAGCACTTTAAGACATTAATTGCGGAGGGTCACCTAACAGCACGTACCTTTCTCCAGATGTTGCTGGACACAGATGATACAGCAGCATGTTTGACAGCTGCTGCAGTGGTCCTTCGCCGTGCTTCTTGGCTTCACACAGCTGCTCTACCCAGGGAGCTGCAGAATAAAATCGAAGATTTACCGTTTGAGAAACATCAATTATTTTCTTCCAAAATGGATAAGGTATTACATTCAATAAAAGACTCAAGGGCAACCTTACGCACCCTTGGTATTTTTCCTCCATATAGTAGACGACCTAACATTCGGTCGCAACCATTTCAGCACCGATATCAACCTCAATATCCGTCCTTGTTGGACGTTAAGCCGTTTGACCAGCAACGCAGGTCTAAAACTAGGTGCAAACAGAGACCTCAGCAGGCCTCCTCTACTTCAGCATCTTAACTGCCTCAAATAAAGCCTCATTTCTGATGTGTTGGTCGAGGGTCTGATCATTCTCCACCTTCTAGCAATATGGACCAATTACCATCCTTTTTTGAATTTTAGTTAGCCCACTGTTCTTCGGTCTGGTCAAGCATTACTACAGATCAATGGGTTTTGGAAATAATAAAATTTGGTTACTCTATCCCATTCGTATCCACCCCCTCCCCACCATCCTCCCCCGTCCCTCTTTAGGAACATCTCTCACGTACAAGCTCTTCAGCAGGAAATTCAACATTTACTGCAACTGGGAGCTATCGAACCGCTACCCCCACATTTTCATTGGTCGGGGTTTTATTCACGCTATTTTGTTGTACATAAAAAGTCAGGCGGGTGGAGACCAATACTTGACCTAAGACCTCTGAACAAATTTGTTAAACGTGACAAATTCAAAATGGTTACTCTTAATACTATTATTCCCTTGCTGCATGAAGGTGATTGGTTTTCAGCCCTCGACCTTAAAGATGCCTATTTTCATATAACGATCCGTCCTTCCCACAGGCATTTCCTGAGATTTATCGCCAGTGACCAACATTTCCAATACAAAGTTCTTCCCTTCAGCCTATCAACGGCGCCTCGTACCTGCTTCAAAGTCCTAGCAGTGGCCACATCTCACCTTCAGGCTCGCGGTATCAAGATCTATCCGTACCTGGACGATTGCTTGATTGTGGCCTCGTACGAACTCTGCTTGCAGGCTTTACATGTCACAACAACTCTTTTTCACCGGCTCGGACTGACAATAAATGTAGAAAAGTCAATCATGACTCCAACTCAATCCGTAGAGTTCTTAGGCACCGTGTTAGGTTCAAAGACTTTCCGAGCATACTTACCTCAGATGCGGCAAACAATGATCCGCGAGCTGATCGATCACATTCTTACTGCTCCACTAGTCACTGTGCGAGCGCTGTTAAAACTTCCAGGCCATATGGCAGCATGCACAATGGTTGTTCCCAATGCAGGCTTGGTTAGCCACAGTCTACAGACCACAGTTCCATCCACTACAGAAGACTGTGATCGTTCCCAACACAGTCAAGGCATCACTGCTATGGTGGAAGGATCTACGAAATCTTTCGATAGGTATATCATTTGTACAACTGCAACGAGAACATATAATAACAACAGATGCTTTCTTAACAGGCTGGGGAGCTCACATGGCTGACCTAGTGGCACAAGGAAGATGGTCCCGTGTAGAGGCATCCTTCCACATAAATGTCTTAGAGCTCAGAGCCATCAGAAATGCCTGCAGTCACTTTCTCCATTCCATTTCCAGGAAAGCCATTACCATCATGTCAGACAATATGGCATGTGTCTACTATGTAAACTGCCAAGGCGGGGCAAGGTCCCCTTCCCTTTGTGCAGAGGCGGTCAAGCTCTGGATGTGGTGCATACACAACCAGGTCCACATTTCTGCTGTATACCTACCAGGTGTGCAGAACATCACCACAGACGCCCTCAGCAGATTGTTTCCTGTGACACATGAATGGCAGCTCAACGACTCTGTCCTACGTGCCATTTTTCACAGATGGGGACACCCAGCAATCGACCTGTTTGCGACGACAGCAAATACAAAGTGTCCAAAATTTTGCTCCAGAACTCAGAACGAACCACAAACGTTGGAGGATGCCTTTCTGATCAGCTGGGTGAGGGATCTTCTTTATGCTTTTCCACTGATCCCTTTAATATCGAGGGTCATCCAGAAAATCAAACATGACTGTGCATCAGTGATATTAATCGCTCCGGCATGGTCGCACCAATTCTGGTTCCTACACTTACTCGATCTCTCGGCACGCAGACCGATACGCCTCCCACTAATAAAGGCTGTTATACCAGTCAAATACTCCATCACATCACCCGGACATTTCCAGGTTACACCTGACGGCATGATATCTAATTGGTTCTGGGTAGGTGGGGAGTCCTGCTCCCGCCAGGTCACGGACATTCTAGTCAGTAGCAGAAAATTGTCCACTAGAAGATCATACTCACACAAGTGGCGACGATTTACCGCATGGTGTGTAGGTAATGACCTCCGTCCTGACCAAACTGCCATACCTCAGATATTGGATTATCTCCTCCACTTAAAACATTTGCCTCTTTCTAATAGTTCATTAAGGGTGCACCTGTCTGCAATATCAGCACTCCATCCTACGAGCAATTCGTCACTTTTTGGTCAACCCATAATTAAAAGGTTCCTAACAGGCTTGAAGAACACGTTTCTGCCTATTCATCCTATAACAACCCCATGGAACCTCAACCTTGTCCTTACAACGCTCACGAAATCACCATTTGAGCCGCTTGTGACCTGTTCCCTATACTACCCCTCCATGAAGGTTTCCTTCTTAGTGGCCATAACATCGGCAAGGAGAGTGGGTGAATTGAACGCTTTACGCTGCGACGCCCCTTATGCTGTTTTTCATAAACACAAAGTATCACTCCACCTGGACCCTGGCTTCTTGCCTAAGATAGTCTCACCTTTTCATGTTAATCAGGCCATTCACCTTCCAACGTTCTACCCAAACCCCATACTTCGTCACTGCAAGCTTCATTACATACCCTTGATGTGAGGAGGGCGCTTGTTTTTTATATTGATCGTACAGCTCCTTTTAGGAAATCAAAGAAACTCTTCATATCGTTCGCAGAACGACAAAAAGAGGAACCCATTTCCAATCAGCGACTCTGAAAATGGATAAGGGACTGTATTCATACATGCTACGCTATCACAAACAGCCAGCCTCTGTCAGGAATTCGTTCTCATTCCACTAGAGCCATGGCAGCAACCACTGCCTTCTTAAATAATGTTCACGTTCAAGACATTTGTAGAGCAGTGACATGGTCTAATCCACACACGTTCATATCTCATTATGCTTTGGACCTAGCAGCAGCAAGAGATACGACAATGGGTCGCGAAATCTTGTCTGCAGGCAGGACATCCCACCACCTTCCTGCGTAACTGCTACATATTCACCTTAAGTGGAGCAGCATGCGACATCACTCGAAGAAGAAGATTTGGTTGCTCACCGGTGTAACTCTGTTCTTCGAGATGTGTGTCCCGTGATGCTCCACCACCCTCCCTTCCTCCGCTCTTGTCCTTTCTCTTCACAGATGCTAACCTGCTAAAAAGGGAACTGAGGGGCAGCAGGCGCGCTCGCGCTGAACCGCTTAGAGGGCATTGCATGCTCATTCTGCGCAAGCGCAGCCTGCAGTACATCTGCTTGGAATCTTCCGTTAGCTGGTGCCCAGATGCTGCAGCACCTTAAGTGGAGCATCAAGGGGACACACATCTCGAAGAACAGAGTTACACAGGTGAGCAACCAACTCTTCCTTCTTACTGCCCTGATGGTCGCTGGACCAGTGCTAGCTCTTGTAACCAACTATTCCCGACTGCTTCTGCTGTTGTAAATACTTAGTGATATTCATTCATAGTTGTAGATAGCATGTAGTTGTTAGTCTTTGTTTGGGGCTCCTTCATACCCCAGGCCAGGAGGCTGGGGTATGCCTGGCTGTCATCTGTTCTGTCTGTAGGAAGTCTTTATTGAGGGATGACCCACACGCCTCTCACCTACAGTGCTTTGGTGAGTCACACTTATGAGTTAAGTGCAAGATTTGTAAGAGTTTCAAGCCCTGCACCAAGAAGGACAGGGAGCAGAAGATTCAGCTTATTATGATGGAAGAAGCACTCTTGTCTGGTGGAGGTGGATGACTCCGGCTCTGGTAAGGCTGGTTCGGTGCAGGGTTCCCTAGTACTTGGCCAGGACTCCCAGCACTGGAGCTCCCTGGTATCATCACAGTTGTGCCGACACCGTTCACAATCTCCAGCGCTGAAGAAATGGAGGATGGACAGGGGTTGTTCCTGCCCTACCAAGCCAGCCAAGCATGGGTCTAAGGTGTGACCCGAGGTGGGCCACTCAACCCCGGCACTGCATGCTACGGCACAGTCGACTCCAGCCTCAGTGGAGGGGCCATCAAATCCAGTGTCAGTGCTGTCTCCACCCCAGGGGATTTTTGGAGGAAGAACTGCAAATGCTGGCCACCCCGAGATGTTCGAAGCAGCTACAGAGTTCATCACTCATACTGCCTACAGGGAGTCTGCCTTGGCACTGGAGTGCGACCTGACTCCACGCTTCTGAAGGAAACCAACCCCACTCAAATCTCCATCTCTGCACCGGCAGCCCTTGGTACTATAGAGGCAGAAGGCGAGATCGCCCTTGCTCTGGGCCCCAACCAGACTCAAGTCTCCCTGGCACCACTCTCCAGTACTGTTGATGGTTGTGGTGGCAGCAAGGGCCCCTCAGTGCTGCTATCTCCAAGACCGAGAACTTCTGGCACTGGCTCTGGTTCAACCGCCTCAGGACAGTGCACGGTACCAGTCTCTGACCATGCCTGGAACTGCTCCACCCTGGTTGCCGTGCAGCTGTTTTTCATTGGGCTCAGACGAGGGCTCTGCCATCTCACACCGTAGCAGAGACAGTCAGGCGGCAAGGAGTGGGATATATTCCTGGCACCAGTGGGCTCAATGGCAGATGCCCCCCCAGTGGCCCTTCTGGACCCCCTGGGCATATCACCAGTCCCAAGGGTCCATTATGGGACAGTCCTTTTCCACAGGCCCCAGGCCACTTTCATCTCAGACTTTGAGTGCCCCCTGATCTGGTGGGCAAATCTGATGTAGGCTTGGTGAGCCCAGAGGACAGGAGACGGTTCCAAAGGACACTCAGAAGGAGTGATCTTCCTCCCCACCTGACGAGGCAGTGGCTAGTGCTGCTCCAGCAACCACCCCAGACAACTCCAGAGCCCACAGGAACTGTTTGAGAGGGTGGCATGGAATATAGGCTTGCAAGCGGAGAAGTTGGTGGAGAAAGCGAACCTGATGGTTGATATTCTGACCCCTGAAGGTCCCTCCAGGGTTGTGCTTCTGCTCATAAGAACTATAAAGGACATCTCTGAAGCCCTATGGCATACTCCACTCTCTATCCCACCCACTGCCAAAAGAATGGAGCTTAAATATTTCCTGCTGGCAAAAGGGCATGAGCATTTCTACACCCACCTTCTCTGGGCTCTTTGGTTGTTGCTGTGGCCAACAAGAAGGAACGACAAGGTTTCCAAGGGCTCACTCCCAAATTGAAGGACACCAAAAAATTGGACTTATTTGGAAGAAAAATTGATTTGACTGGGGGTTTGCAACTGAGGATTGTGAACCAGCAGGCTATCCTCAGTTGCTATGCTTTTAACTCATGGTCGTCCATGGACAAGTTCATAGTGGTGGTCCCAGAGGATTCAATCAGAGCTATTGGCCATGGTCAAAGAGGGGAAAGTGGTCTTGAGCCCTGTTGCAGTCAGCACTAGATGCCACAGATGCAGCCTCCAGAGCCCCGGCTTCCGGGGTCACAATGTGGTGCAGTTCTTGGCTCCAGGCATCTGGTCTTCCACAGGAGGTCCAGATGACGATTCGGGACCTTCCCTTTGAAGGTCAGGACCTGTTCTTCTCTGAGAGGGACTTGAAGCTCTAAACCCTAAAGGATTCATGGGTGATGCTGAAGTCGCTGGGGTTACATACCCCAGCATTGCAACAGTGTCCTTTCCACCCACAGCCTCCATCGCACCCCTACCAGCCGAGAACAGACACCTTTTGGAGGGGGAACCAGAACAATCAGTCTGGGCCAAGGTCTTCTGGCCGCTCAATGGGCCACTCCCACAAGCATGGCTCAAAGAAGTTTTTTTCAAGGTGCACCCAGGGTGATGTACCAGACACACTAATGGATCCTTCCCTTACTCTATTTGGAGACAGACTATCTCAATTCCACTGGGTGTGGGCCAATATCACCTCAGACCAATGGGTCCTTCAGACGAAGAAATGGGGATATTTGCTTCAGTTCTCTTCTGTTGCTGTGAACTACCCACCAATGTTCCCTTTAATTACTCGTAGGCTGTGTGCGCAAAAACATTTTTGTGAGCACTAATATTAGCACTATTGAATTTTTTTGTGCACACTTCATTTTTTTGTGTGCGCAGGTTTCATGACCTGTGTGCGCACGCACATGCGCATAGCTTAGAGGGAACAGTGCTACCCACCCAAACCTTCCCTGTCCCTCTTCAGGAACCTCTTTCACAAGCAACTCCTAGAGGTGGAGTTACAGGCCCTCCTTGATGTGGGAGTGGTCCAGGAAGTTCCAGAGCACCAAAAAGGGAAAAGTTTCTACTCCCGCTATTTTCTAATCCCCAAGGTGAAAGGGGGCTTGCACCTAATCTTGGATCGTAATGGTCTGAACAAGCTCCTCCACAAAATAAAGTTCTGCATGGTCTCCCTAACCTCTATCATTCCCTCTCCAGATCCAGGAGACTGGTATGCCGCCCTCCATTTGAAGGATGCTTATTTTCATATCGCTATCATTCCATGTCACAGGTGCTTCCTTCGTTTCCTGGTTGGGAAGCGCCACTTCTAATTTGAGGTCCTTCCCTTTGGCCTAGCAGCGCCCCTGCGAGTTTTTATGAAATGACCGGTAGTGCTGGCTGCATTTCTGTGCAGGCGGAAAATGTGTGTATTTCCTTATCTCGATGATTGGTTGGTGAGAGGCCACTCGTATCGGGAGGTACAGATGCATGTGCATATAATCTGGGCAACCTTTACCAGGCTGGATCTTCTGCTCTGGAAAAATCCATGTTGACCCCCACCCAACACATAAGAGTTCATCAGGGCAGTTTTGGACTCAAGACAAGCACAGGTGTTTCTACCGCTGGCCCTTTTTCAGTCTATAAAGAACCTCATATGAGACATTCCCTGGCTTCAACAGGAAATTGTCTAAAGCTGCTGGGCCACATGGCTGCATGCACCTACGTAGTGGAGCATGCTTGGCTGCACCTCAGGCCTCTGCAGGCTTGGCTGGCCTCGGTATATTGCCCAGGGAGAGACTCTCTGGATGGTCTGGTTTCCATTCCACCCACGGTTCTATGCTCCCTTCGGTGGTGGAAGGTGCGTGGCAATGTCTGCACAGGAAGGCCCTTTCAGGAGCCGGCTCCGTCACTGACTCTGGTCACAGATGCCTTGGACTTGGGGTGGGGAGCCCACCTGGAGGACATCAGGACACAAGGTCACTGGTCCAGGGAAGAAGTGCAGTTGCACATCAGTCTGAAAGAACTGAGGGCAGTCCACTTTGTGTGTGTGCAGCATTCATTTTGGTTCAGACAGTTACCACCACCATGATGTGCTACATAAATAGACAAGGTGGTGCTCACTCCCCTCTCCTCTGTCAAGAAGCCCTAGCCCTGTGAGACTTCCATATCACAGTCTATAAGCCTAACAGTGGCATACCTTCCAGACACCAAAACACCCTAGCGGACGATCTCATCAGTCAGTTTCCAATGCACCAATGGTCCCTCAGGCCAGATACTGTGGCCCGTACCTTCCGGAAGTGGGGACATCCCCTGATAGACCTCTTTGTGTCCAATTCCAAAAGGAAGTGCAATGTGTTCTGCTCCTTCCGAAACCACAGCCTGGGGTCACTGTCAGACGCCTTCCTAAACAAGTGGTCGTACCATCTCTACTACACTTTTCCGCTAATGCCCCTGCTTCACGAGGTGCTGCTCAAGGCAAAATGGGACAGGGCGAGAATGATCCCGATCGCCACAGAGTGGCCTTGTCAGCATTGGTTTCCGATAGTTCTGGACCTCTCAACCAAGGCTCCACTTCAGCTTCTCCTTTCCTGAAGCTGCTGACCCAGGATCAAGGGGATCTCAGGCACCTGAACCTTGGGGCCCTGCACCTCAAAACATGGCTGCTCAGTGGCTAACACAGGAGGAGCGCTAATGCTCTGCCCCAGTGAAGGAGATTCTGTTGAACAGCTGTAAACCCTCAACTAGATGCCAAGCAAAGTGGCTGAGGTTTACCCAGTGGGCAGCAGGAAAGCGAGTTCAGGCACATCTGGCACCAGTACCCTTAGTCTTGGACTATATTTTAGAACTGAAACAATAAGGCTATCAGCCATCTCAGTGAAGGTTCATCTTGTGGCAATTTCTGCCTTCCATGAGGGCTCCCCTGAAGGGATCCCTATTTTCGAACTTGATCGTCAAGCATTTCCTGAAGGGCCTAGAGAAGATGTTCCGAGGCAGTCACCCTCCTATGGCCCAGTGATACCTCAACCTGGTCCTGGCCAAGCTCTGTGGCCCCCCATTTGAACCTATAGCTACTTGCCTCCTCCTTCTGTTATCTTGGAAAACAATCTTTTTTGTGGCAATAACATCAGCCAGACAAGTGTTGGAGTCACATGCTCTTATGTCGGAGCCCCCTTCTTTAAAGATAAAGTGCAACTTTGTCCATACCCAGCCTTTTTACCGAAGGGAGTGTCACAGTACCACGTCTCTCAGGACATATGCCTTCCGGTTTTCCACCCAAAACTGAATGCATCTGATAGGGAACAGCGCCTTCATACTCTAGACCAGGCGTGGCCAAACTGCGGCTCGGGAGCCACGTGTGGCTCTTGAATGAAAAATTGTGGCTCCCAGAAGAACATCAGCAAATCAATTTAGGAAGGCAGCCCCAGCCTAGGAGTTCAGGAGGGGGTCAGGACAGTGGGGAGAAGTGCAGCATGTTTGGGATTTTAAATAACTCACCACTGGCCTGCAGTCTTCTACACTGAGCAGCAGCTAAGTTTTTACTGTATAGGCCTAATTTTCATAGTAACCTTAAGAATTATTAGAATCTGACATTAGCAGGATCAATATTTGTCCTCTTTTTATGATAAAATAAAACTGTGCAATGAATTTTAAACTTAGTAACTTTAGAGTAGGTAAAAGTGTATGACTATATGCCTCAGTGCGGCTCTCAAAGGTTTAATAATCAACTTGTGTGGCTCTTGAGTTCCATAAGTTTGACCACCCCTGCTCTACTGGCAAGCCCTGGAGTTCTATATAGACTGCACAAAGCCATTTCGTAAATCCCCACAACTCTTTGTGGCAGTGGCAGATACAATGAAGGGCCATCCCGTGTCTTCCCAGTGACTGTCAACCTGGATTACATCCTGCATAAACCAGTGTTACTTGTTGGCGGGGGTCACTCCCCCTAACCTAACAGTGAACTCGACACGGGCCCAGGCATCCTCAGTGGCATTGCTGGCGAAGATGCCTATCTTGGACATATGCAAAGTAGTGACATGGTTGTCTGTTCACACCTTCGCTACCCACTATCTGCTGGTCCAGCAAGCAAAGAATGACGCAGCAGTAGGCAGGGCTGTGCTGCAATCTGTCAAGCTGTAAGAATTCTGTTCCACCTCCAGGTAAGGCCTAGGAATCACCTAAGTTGGAATTACATGAGCAATCACTTGAAGAAGAAGAAGTTACTTACCTGTAACTGGTGTTCTTCAAGATGTGTTGCTCATATACATTCCAACACCCACCCTCCTCCCCTAATTCCCTTGCTGGAATTCCGTCAAGAAGGAACTGGAGTGGTAAGGGTCGGCAAGGATACATATATAGGGAGGAGCAAGACCTTCTAGTGGCCACTGCCGACCCTGCAGAAGTCCAGGGGAAAAGTTTCCGTAGATCCATTCACGCAGCGTACACCCATCTAATTTGGAATTACATAAGCAACACATCTCGAAGAACACCAGTTACAGGTAAGTAACCTTGTCTTGTTTTGCAAGTAATATGTAATTTAGCTAATAGGAGCATTATACCTAATTTCTGTATAAATAATAAACACCACTTAAAGCTATATATTAAATTTATTTGTAAGTTTAGAACAATTAGACAACAGCAAAAATTCCTGGTCCCAGATCTGACTAAGCAGATAATAACAACACTGATTTAGCCAGGGCCAGCCCAAGGTTTTTTTGGTATCCTAGGCAAAATATGATTTGGGCGTGTTCCATGTTCCCCTCCCCCCCAATATAGAGAAAAATGAGACATCTAGAATGAACTTTTATTTACTTGGCATTTGAAATGAACAATGTAAAAATAAAAGGTATTTATTTTTATCTTTTCTTAATTCTAACAACTATACTGAATAGCATAAACCACCCTGTAGCTGACACTTTAAAGTTTTAACTTAAGTTTCACACAATGTTTCTGGTCAGCACTATTAACAGTTGCATTTCAAGTTGCTACTGTCTTCTTTTCAAAGGAATTGATTGTTGGGAGGCTATGAAAATCTTTATTCTTTTATACAGAATGAAGTCTGGTTTGGGGTTGTAATGCTTTTGCACTGGCCCATCAATTTGTGTAAACATTTAGAACTTTGTTTCTTGTGCTTTTGCAAATTGAGCAGTAAATTGCTTGAAACAAAGTTTTGAAGCTATTTCATGTTCTGTTGAGACTAGCCAGTCCAACAAGTCTCTCATGCAGCATGGAAGGACAAAGGTATGTCTTTATTCATATTTAAATTTGAAGATCAACACTCCCCCCTAGTGACAGAAACTGAAAGAGTCACGATAACTTGAGGAGCAATGAAGATGATGGGAAAGCTGAGTCTATGTTCAGAAATAAACAGTTCATTTTGAAGCGTAAGACATCTTGGAAGTCATTGTGAAATAGCCTTCAGTTCACTGCACAAATCTACTTTATCAATATCTTTTGAATTTCCATGTTGTAATGCCAACTCTAGCTTCATGCAGTGTTCTAATTTTTTTTTTAAAGTCCTGTTTTGCAAACTGCACATTGTTAAGGAAACCAAATATGGAATCAAGCTGCTGTATCTGCTCAAATTGTTCTGTAACTGACTGGATTGCAGTATCTAGGACTGAAAAGTAGAAATTTACTTTGAATTTTTGTTTTGGTTCCTGTACTGTTGTTTCTCTGAATAACAATGGTCCTGATTTGAAGTCTATTGGTAGTTCAAATTCCTCAGCAAGCTCATGAGCATCTATTGGTGTCTCAAACCCTTCATCACTCCTGCATTCCTCCAGAAACTTCTTGGTCTGTTGCAGCTGTTGTGTAGCAAAATGTCTGTCAAAGTCCTTTGCCTGAAGTTTCTAACTGCCAAGATTAACATCGAATAAAATATTATACTTCTGGCAAATGGCCAGCTCCCCTCAGTGTGTCTTGCGCATCTGTCTCTTGTTGTGGGTTAGGGCACTAGCAGTTCCTTATCTTCCTGATGCAGGAAGGATTCATCTAGTGGGATCTAGTGATTTGAGGATGGGGTTAGGGACCCAGGTCCCCCGCTCCTCCGGGTCCCAGCCCAGGAAACCTACAGATGGCACCTGTTTGCTGCAGGTGCTGTATTCACAGCTGCACGAATTTCCCCTGGACTAGTTTCCCCCCCTCTGGCCTCTCAGCTTCTGTGATCCAGGCTCTCCAGTACCTGGAAAAGTAAGTTCTGTTTCACTTATTTCCCCTCAGAGAGGTCTGGTACCTTCCTTCAGACTCTTCTCTGCTTCTCTCTCAAAATTGCACAGTGTTCTTCAGCATAACACAGCACTCCTCTTACTCCATCCACCTCCAGGTTATGTGCTATCTGTAGCAGGGAGGCTTTTATCTGGCGCAAGGCAAAGTCTTAATTGATCTCAGGTGACTCTGATTGCTCTGCAGTAACCCTAGCTAGCCACTAGGGATCAAAGCTCCAGCATTCTAAGGCTTATATATCTACCTCCCTTCCTTTACTCTATGGGGGGATTGGGTGGATCCCCTTGTGCTGGCTCAGCGCATGGGGCTCTCCACCCTTCGTACCCCCCACCACCTACTCCAGGAGGTGAAGGCAGCCCTGCCCCCTGCTGCTCGGGTGTACCTTGAGTGGGTCCTGCGAGAGGCCCCCCCCCCCGGCCGGGCCCCCCGGGGGTTTTGGGTGGGGGCCGGCCCGGGGGGCCCCCCCCCCCCCCCCCGGCTGCCCTCGCCTCATGCACCAAGTCGGCTGCTAGATTTGCAGCCGGTCCCCTTCTGAACCACGCCTCAAGACTATCTGTACACGCTCGTGCTCCATACCATTCACTTCCTTGCCCTCACGTCCCACCCAGATACCAAGTGGCGGGACCTGATGCCACCCATGGAGGGCAAGGACCCCTGGTGGGCCAGTCTCTATTCCACTGTAACCCCACGGCCTGCCGGGGACATCGCTTGGTGGCTCCTTCACGGAGCCGTCACCACGGGCATGTACTTGGCGCGGTTCACCCAACACCCTGACACCTGCCCTTTTTGCGGTGCGAGGGAGACCCTGGCGCACGTATATCTAGAGTGCGCCAGGCTGCAGCCCCTTTTCCGGCTCCTCCAGAACCTCCTACTGAGGTTCTGGTTGGACTTTTCCCCTCACTTGTTCATATACGCACTCCCCATCCATGGCCCCACAAAGTCGCGGGACCTCCTCATCAACCTCCTCCTAGCCCTCACGAAAACAGCTATCTATAAGACAAGCGAGAGGAGGTTGGCAGAGGGGGGGCTCTGCAACTGTGGGGCATACTTCCATTCCCTTGTGCATTCACGTGTCCAGGCAGAGTTCCTCTGGGCGGCGTCCACTGGCTCCCTCGACACCTTCCAGGAGCGGTGGGTGCTGTCCGGGGTTCTCTGCTCACTGACCCCTTTGGAAACCCTGATTTTGAACCTATAACCTCACACCCGTCCCTGTTTTTTCATTAGTTGTCCCACATTTTTAATTGGTACCAGGCCCAGTGCCGCCTCCCCTTAGGCTGGGGGAGGGGTTTTAGCAGTGGGTGGGCATGTGCCCACCCACACCCCTGATTGCCAAATAGGTTCCTTTACTCTCACACTGTTTAGTGCCCTTGACATTTCACACATCCCCCTTCTTCCCCCACGCTAAACACCACAAGGTTGGGCTGCTTGGGATGTGAAACAATGTTGGCATGGTACGGCATCAGCATTTCCATGTTGGTTTCCAGCCCTATACTGCACACTGAAGATGAAAGGTTGTAGGGATAGGAACCATCTGGTAACTCACATTCTTCTCCTTATTAGTGTGCATTCACTGGAGTGGGGTATGGTCTGTCAGGGTGAACTGTCTCCCTAGTGGGTAACAAAGGACAGTCTCCATCGCCCACTTGACTGCCAGGCACTCTTTCGACAACCGCGTATTTCTGTTCTCTGGGAAGAAGTTTCTGACTAAGATACACAGTCAGATGCTCTTCTTCTGCTACCATGTGTGAAAGGACAGCCCCTAGCCCTACTTCTGAGGTATCTGCGTGGAGGATGAACTCCTTATCAAAATCTGGGACGATAAGTACTGGGTGACTACAGAGGGCTGTTCTCAAGTCCAAAAATGTTTTTGTCCGCCATGTTGGTCCACTTTACCATATCTGTACCCCAAACTCTTATTAGGTCAGTCAGAGGCCCTGCCCTAGTTGTAAAGTGGGGGATAAATCTCCTATAGTACTCCACTGTCCCCAGGAATGTCCTAACCTGCTTATTGCGGATTGGCTGGACCAGGCGTGGATAGCCTCCATTTCGTCCCACTAGGGTTTTACTAAGCCTCTTCCCACTATATAGCTCAGGTATTTGGCCTCAGCTAGCCCTATTGTACATTTTGTGGGGTTGGCAGTGAGGCCAGCTCTCTGGAGGATGTCAAGCACAGCTTCTGCCTTTTCCAAGTGTGTTTACCAGCCAAGCTATGGACTTATCCATTAATTGCTGGAATGTCACAGGGGCTCTATGTAACCCAAAGCGTAAGACAATGTACTGGAATAAACCATCCATGTGGAGAAGACAGTCCTCTCTTTGGCATCTTCTGCTGGGAGGATTTGCCAGTAGCTCTTGGTCAAGTCCAAGGTTGTCAGGTACTGAGCTGTGCCCATCTGGTCCACTAGCTCAGCGATGTGCAGGATTGGATAAGCATCAGATCTGGATACTTCATTCAGCTTTCTAAAATCATTGCAAAGCCTCCCTGTGCCATCAGGTTTAAGAACTAGGACAATGGGGTAGACCACTGACAGTGAGACTCCTCAGTCACTCCAAGTTCTAGTATCCTTTTTATTTCTGTCCTAATTTCAATTTGGTAAAGTTTCATTGTCACTTGTACTCCTGGGTCAGTGATGATGTGATGCTGGACTGCCATCATACAGCCAGGCTGTTTGGAAAGCACATCTTGGTTTCGCTGAACCATGTCAATGGCTTCGGCCCGTTGTGTTGGGCTCAGCTTGGGGGATATTCTCACTTCTCCCTCAAGGGTATCTGCCTGAGGCAACATAGTCTAAGTGATCAGGTATGTCTCTTGATCCTGCCAGGGTTTCAACAAGATCATGTGGTAGATCTGTTCTGGTTTTCAGCAGTCTGGCTGGTCCACTTTATAGTCTACCTCCCCACCAGCTTCCACTGTCTCATACAGTGCTTGCCAAGTGGCAAGGAGCTTACTTGCTAGGGGAATGGCTTCTGGGTATCACATGGCATAATCTAAGATGACAAGTACAGTTTGGTGGCTCTATGCCAGGGGTGTTCAACCTTTTTGGGTGAGGGGCTACTTTGCAATTGTTTTCTCAGTCGGGGGGGTCGGTGACAAAATTTTTGATGACATATAAATCAATCTTATAAATAAACTTTAATAAAATTATGATTAGTGTGATATTTGGCATTGCTTTTGCTTGCATTGTGTACAGAAGACAAGGGGAGAATGGCAGAGGTGAGGAGGGGGGAGCAGAGCAGCTGGGTGGCAGGACTCAGCTACAGCGTGGATCGGTTTACCCATGAATTTGGTTAACACGCACGAGCGTTATGTCCCCCAAAGCTACCACTTTAACATGCAGAACTCAATGTACAGTATCTAAAACCAGAAGTTGGCCTAAGCATGGATACACGTAGAGTAAGCCTTATTAGCACTGCCTGTTTCTTTTCATTGCCATTTTGAAAAGATGTATCATGCTTAATTGTGGTGTCATGGAACATACAGTATATATTTTTGATTAGCTGTAATTAAGTGCAATGGATATTTTACTGTACTGTATTTTAGGATCTTTCACCATGGTCTCGTTTACACGCAGTCTGTTTTACACACAGTCATGACACTTTGTCTCTTGACATCCATGTGTTAACCAATCCCTGCTGTACTTCCTGACAGGGACGTACCAACTCTTCTGTCCTCACTCCCTGCCAAGCACTGCTCCAGGAAAGGAGAGCAGTGCTGGGGAGAGGGAGAGGAGAACCGAGTCAGACAGTGAGAGGACAGAAACCCTGGCAGTTCTGCAGGGGTCTCAGGTTTTGGCATTAGGCATCTCTGTACCAGAACCAATGATGGACAGCAATTTCTACAGAAGAGTTTTTGTCACTAAGGTGGCGGGGTAGGGGGCAGGACAGGGGTGCTGGGGCTAGGGGTGTTGGAGGAGAGCAGACCTGAGGGGATGTCCAAGTCAGGAAGTAGCTGGGGCCCACCAACCCACTGCACTACTTCCCTGCCCCTTCACCCTCCCAGAACTGTTACAGTTTGTTCTGTGTTTGTCCCCCACTGTTCTTCTCACCCTCGCTCAGGACTGCTCTCCTTCCCCTGGATTCCACTCAGGCTTAGTTTTCCTTCCCAACACACACACCAAACTGAGCACAATGCCAGCTCAGCTCACACACCCCCACTCCCCACCACATAGCACCTTGTTGGCTCAGTCTTCAGGCTCTTGTGGCAGCACTGGGGCGAGGGGGGCAGATGACAGCTCTTGGCAGGCTGGAGTCTGGCCCCTGGGCCACAGATTGGACAAGCCTGCCCTATGCTGATCTTTCTAGTCAACCCACTAGGTCCATAGCTGTCCTTTCAAAAGGGACTTCTATAATGGGCAAGGGCACTAAGGGGGCTTGTAAATGAAATTGAGGGCTGTGCAACTGGCATTCTGGGCAGGATACACAATATTATTGGATCTCTCCCTGTACTCCTGGCCAGTAAAACCTCCTTAGGCCTTGGTCCAGGATTTTGTCTACTTCTAGATGTCCACCAAATAAATGGCTGTGAGCCAGTTCTAATACTGCTCTTGTGTGCTTTCTTGGCACTAGAAGTTGTGCCACTTTTTCCCCCTGTAATTGTGCTACCCAATACAATAGATCACATTTGAGCACATTGTATGGCCCTGGACCTTAGTCTTCCACTCCATGGGCATGCAATTCACCTCTGCTAACTCCCTTCTCACATTTATGTATAGAGGATGCTTGGCCTGGTCCTCTCTGAAATTCTCCCAGGCTGGACCAATCTGGACTAATTACAGAGGATTTACCCCAACTCCATCCTCTGGATTGCTCTTGCCAGGGCTGGGAACCTTCTCTCTGGTCTGAGATGCCTCTAAATCTTACGAATAGGTTTGTCTACCAATAAAAGTAGCTTTCTGATTCATAGTCAGAATCTTGCTCCCTAATCTTTTGTCTGCCTTTTCTCACCTACGCTCTGCCAGGGTTTTCCTGGAGTTGAAAAATCTGAGGTAAATTTAGTGAAGACTGGGGAGAGGCAGTCTGTTGGTGCCTCATTCTGGGGTTTGCTACTCTACTTGGGGGAAGAGGCTCTCAAACCCTGAGAAATCTCTGCTAACTAAGACTGGATAAGGAAGTTTGGGGCCTACCCCAGCTGTTACCCTGGTAATGTCCCCCTGGATCTCAATCTGTACAGGTGTTGAGGGATAAAAATTTACATCACTATGCACATGTTAGCCCATTGGTTTAGCCTGGGTAAGTTGATCTTGCCCCATTAATTTTCCTGAGACCAGTATGACAACTCCCTGAATCCACCAGTGCTATGGTCTTGCTACCATTCATTTTTACTGGGCTTGTATACCCAGGAGAGGCCATTGCAACCCCTACTAGGCTGATTAGGTTACATTGCTCCTTGTGACCCCCCCACACCCCCAGATTAGATTGCATGGGTTCCTACTTGTTGGGGCACTGGGCTGCTATGTGCCCCACCTCCCCACACTCATAACATTGATACCTTATCCCAGGGGTTGCCCACTGCCATGGACTATTTGGTGTGCTCTCCCACCCTTCTTCTCCAAAATCTCCAGGTCCCTTCATGGCCTCAGGCTACTCATCAGGATTCTTCCTCTCAGCTCTGGCTCTCTTGGAGTTCACCATAGTTCTGGAACTTGGGTTAGGGGTTGGCTGCTGGGTCTGCCCTGTCTTTTCCCTGTGTGTTAGGACCAGTTCATGGGGCTGCCAGCTGTGTCTCTATGAGGGTGACCAACTCATTGTAAGTGGAGGGGACATTCTGACCAACCCAGGTCTGGAGACTCCCTGGTAATCCCCTCCTGTATCAGTTGCACACTGGGAGCTTCATCATCATCTCTGGGCTGACAGTCTCCAGGCACAACCACTTCTGGGTCAGATGGATCAGGTCACAGCTGTGATCACAGGGTTTTGTCCTCACACTAGCTACAGTCATGAACCTCTGGGCTTGCACTGCTACCTTAACTCCAGAGCTGGTGAGGATCTTAGCTTTCAGTTGGGGTAATCTACAGCAGCTTCTGCAGCATATCATAGTAGGCCAGGGGGTCTCAAACTTAAATCACTACAAGGGCCACATGAAGACTAATTCATTAGCCCAAGGGCTGCACCACTGAAACCTTTTCATACAATATTGCAAATATCAGTAACAATAGTGTCATTTTGGGCCACACGAAATAGCTTTCAGGGCTGCATGTTTGAGACCCCTGTAGTGGACCTTCTGGGCCTCTCCATTTAGGAAAGGAGCAAGGATACTGGCCCACTTATCTTGTGGCCAGGTTTCCTGTAGGGCTTTCCTTTCAGAAGCCATGAGATATGGCATTCGTATCATCTTCCTGGGTCATTTTCAGTAAGAAGTGACTGGCTCGCATGGACGGCTCCCCATCTTGGGTATGACCCTGCCCCATCAGGACTTTAACCTGGCCAGTGACCTCACACAGTACAGCCTGGTCCTGAGCAGCCTAGCTCATGAGCAAGCTGTTGGTCTCCATGGTACACAGACAGCCTCTTGCTGGGCAGCTGCGGCTTGTACTAAGGCCTTGACCACATCATCCATCTTAGGACTGGACTTTGGACTCAGCCTTAGACTATATCCACTGTGCAGAGGCTCCTGCTCTTGCCACTGTGTGTGGCAAACAGGCAGCTCCCCTCAGTGGGTCTCACACTTGTGTGTCTCATTGTGGGTTAGGGCACTACCAGTTCCCTGTCTTCCTGCTGAGGGAGTCTCCTCCAGCGGCTCAAGGAGGGGGGTAGGGACCTAGGTCCACCTGCTTTCTCCAGGACCCAGCCCAAGGGCCCTTCACATGGCAGCTATTCGCTACAGGTGCTGTATTCTCAGCTGCACTAATTTCCCCTGACCTAGTTCTCTCCCCACTGCCCTTTGGCCCCCATCCTTTCACCTTCTGGGATCCAGGCTCTTCCTTAAACTTCCCCTCAGAGGGGTCTGGTACCTTCCTTCAGACTCCTCTTTTCTCTCTCAAAAAAACTGCATTTCTGCTCTTCTCTCCTTAACTTATGAGGAGAGGCTGAAGGAACTAGGTTTATTTCATCTGCAGAAGAGAAGACTGAGGGGGGATTTCAGAGCATCCTTTAACTATTGGACAGGGTGCTCCAAACAGGACAGAAGGAGAAGCAATGGTTTCAAGCTGCAGCTTGGGTAGTCAAGGTTGCATATTAGGAAAAACTTTCTCACTGGGAGGGTGGTGAAACATTGGAATGGGTTTCCTAAGGAAGTGGTAAAATCCCCATCTTTGGAAACATTTAAGGCTCAACTAAACAAAACCCTGGCTGGGATAATTTAGTGGGAGTGATCCTGCTTTTATCAGGGGGTTGGACTAAATGACCTTGTGACCCAGGCCTCCTGGGATAACCTGAATGTGCCAAAATCAGGGCAAGCTGCAAAACCAAGGGCCAAACCCCTAGACCAATGATGGATGCTACTTAAACCAGTCTCTCAGTCAGTAATAAAATATGCTTCTGACTCCCCTCTCTGGTCATCACCAAGAATAACAAAATAGAAACAGCCCCCTTTCTCCTACATCAGCTTCTCCAGTCCCCATCTAGCCACTGAGTCTCTTAAAGAAACAGGTTCTCCTGACCCCAAAGGGCCAGCTCCATCACCCAGAACAATATATAGGCTTGGATTTTACCCAAAATACCATGCCGCAAGCCAATCCTTTAGTAACTGCAACTAAAGGTTTACTGTAAAAACACAAAATGAGAGATGTTAAAGGGTCAAAGTGAATCACATACATACAAATGATTTAGAGTTCATAGAAAGCAAGTTCTTGAAGAATATGTAGGTTGCAAGTTAGTCTAACTCCTCTGGTATGCACCCAGCCTCTGGGTGGGTCACAGTCCTTTGTTCAGTCCCAGAAGAATAGTTCCAGAGGAGCGCATTGGTTGCAGACAGACTGAAGACTAAAAAACAAAATGGAGATGGGGCTACTTCCTTTTATCAACTTTTGCTCTCCTATGCTCTCAGAATTCTTGCCAAATCAGAATGGAGTTGAGTCACATGGTCGGTCTGCGTGCCTTGTGAAACAGGTTTCTCCTTAGGCCCACTGCAGCTGGGAGCTTCTAATGAGCAATTAAGATGACAATAGTTTTGCAGACACCCAGTCTGGGATTGCTTGGAGTCAAGTAACTTGGAGTACAAATAAAACAAAATACATTCCTAATATCTTTTACAGATATACCTACATATAAACCATATAATCATTCCTAGCAGATTACAACTTTTCTATTGATACCAAACATGGTATATCACATATGGATTATTGCAAATATGAAATAGTAATATGAAAGATAGCTATAAACAGTACCCTAGACCCAGATAGCATCACAGACCTCATAAGGTTCAAGCCAACCCTATGGTTCTCAAAATTGCACAATACACCTCAGCATGACACAGCACTCCTCTTACTCCACCTCCAGCTTGTGTGTTGGCTGGCTGTAGCAGGGAGGCTTTTATCAGGCACCTGGCTGGATCTAAACTGATCTAAGGCAGTGCTTTTCAAACTCAGGGTTGGGACTCACTACTGGGTTGCAGACCCTCAGGCACTGGGTCATGGCATCTCTTGTTGCCACCACCAAAAGACAAGCATGCATTGCACAAAGATGTAAATGCTGGGTCATGGGCATAAGTGATTTTTTTTTTCCAACTGGGTCCAGAAGAACAGAGTTTGAAAACCACTGATCTCAGGTGCCTCTAACTGTCAAAGAACAGCTGAACCCAACTTGAGTACAGAATCAAACAGCTAACAGTTTATTACAAAACAAAACAAAAAACACACTGCAGTGGGGGAGAGAGCAGTTAGGTGCTGGTCTCCATCCCTGTGATCTATTACAGAAACTTTTATAGCTTAACAGCAACATTAGCATACAATGCATGTACATAAGTAATAATATCTAACATTTTCTCATTGGTGCAAACTAATATTATTCCACAAAAGGGACCAAGGTAAGGAGGGGTAAGAATCTCACATAACATTGCTGATAATGTCAGGATTGAGGCAGCTCAGACTGGTATGATAAGACAGGATGGTTATATGTCAAGGATATTTGGTGTTTGGAACAAGGGGGTGGGTACAGAGAGGACCAGTTAAAATACCTTAGGCTTGCACTTTATCACCGCATTCTTAACAACATTCCATTTATCTTTGAGTACATTCTTTTACAACTCCCCCATCCTCCCCAGCCCACTAAGCCATCTGTGTCTCAACACCATCAGGTCTTAGCTACAAAATTCTTCCACAGAACTGCCCTGCAGTAACTCTAGCTAGCCACAAGGGAACAAAGCTCTCAGCATTCTGAGACTTGCATAACTCCTTTCCCTCCCTCTTAAACCAGGGGTGCCCAAAGTGTGGCCCTTGTGCCGCATGCATCCCACAAACGGCTTTTCTACAGCTCCCAAATATAAAATTTTAACTCCGTCAGCCAGAGGGCTGGAAATAGAAAAAAATCCAGTTGCTGTGGCAGGAAGCAGCCCCAGCCCAGCCTGGGCGTTCTGAAGTCTCCCACTCTAAGCATGCTCAGGACAGGAGCCCAGCACTGGTGTGGCCTCTGGAGCAGTCAGGACCACTGTGTAAGGGAAAAGGTCTGGGACTTGGGGAAAGCAGCAGTGGAGGGCCAGGGCGTGTGTGAGGGAAGGGGAAGCAGCCATGCAAGGTTGAGCATGAAGGAAGGGTTATTGAGCAAGACAGAAAACCTTTGTGCTTAATTTGCCAGCAAAAGATAGCAGTGATGAAAGAGTACAATGTACACACACACTGAAAATTTATAACTATACCATATACGGTGCAAAGAGAATGGTTTTGGAATTTTGCAGCTGATGGACCTACACCCATCAGGCTCTGCAGTGCCCCCCCATGTCTGAAAACTTTAGGCACCCCTGTCTTAGGCTGACAGAGAAGGATGGGCCCTGGACCTGCTGCAGGAAATGCTGTGGGTGCTGCTCCTACTGCTGTCCTGGCTCCCTCCCACCCCCTGCCCTGGGGGTGGGGGAGTGAGTGAAGGGAGGCCCTTGCCCCCACCACACCCTTGGAGGAGGAGAAAAGGACTCTTCCTGCCAGCTACCCTCAGGAGCCTGCTGTTTCCACCTGATAGCACTTGCAGGAGAACAGCAAGTACCCAGTATGTCATTGCTGTTTGCAGCTGGAGGAGTACTCAGGACCATATGAGGCGCTGTGAGATGTGGTAATTTGTCCTGGATTGAGTGAGTGTGCTACCTCTGCTCAACCAGTGGTGGGGCAGTCTTTTGTTGTTGCTGCCCACAGGGATAGGGGGAATTGGTGTGGAGCCCTTCCCCACCAGCTCTGCACCACCCTGCAGCTGCTGCCTGCCTTGCCTCCTCCCAATCGGGAGGGCAGTTTGGTTCCTTTACCATCTGGGACTCTTCCAGCAAGAGGCCCCAGAGCCTCCCACCTGCAGACGTTTTCTCCCCATGGCCCAGCTTTCCTTCCCCAGCCTCAATTGGTTGGAGGGTTCCCCACTAGTGGCATCACTGCCATAAGGCCCAAGGGGCTGCAGCCTCCCCTTCCCCATCTCTGGCCCAGCCAAAGCAACAGCAAGAGCCCAGGCTGCTCCTGGCCAGTGGCCCCAGCAGGCCTGATCTGGCTCCAGCTGCTGCCTGATGGCCTCTGGCAAATGGCAGGACCTGGATGCGAGCTTGGGCTGTTTGCCGCTAGTGCTGGAATGGGTCTGCCCAGCCTGCCTGCCACTGAACAGCAGCAGCAGGAGCTGGAGTGGGCCCTGGCACTACAATCAAGTCTTGGCATGGTGGGGGGCCCAGGTTCCCACCCTTTAAGGGGCACAATGCCCCTGCTTCCCACCCTCTGCTCTGCCCTCCAGCTGGTTGAGTGCCCTCTCACCTTTTACAGCTTTCCTTTTCCAGCCTTGCTGTGTACCTTGTCTACCCCCACATCTACCTACATTTTTCCTTTGGGAACCCTGACTTTGTTCAGTTTCCTGCCCTGCCCGGCCCCAGCCCCTGCAAGTTTAATTACCCTACCCTGTCCCCACCCTTCAACCTCCGTTGCTTCCCTCCACCACCCTTAGCTTCTGTGAGTCCCACCATTCCCTTCCCTGTTGCTCAGTTGCCCCCCCCCACTGTGCCCATGCCTTGCCAGTACCAGGGGGGCCCTCACATGTCCCTAATTTTCTGTTATTGCCCTGTGTGACACCAGCCTCTTGGGATAACCTCCTGAATGTGCAAAAAATCAGGGCAAGCTGCAAGACCAGGAGCCAAACTCCCAAAGCAATTGCAGGTGGTGCTTAAACCAGTCTCCTAGTCAGTAACAAAACATGCTTCTGACTCCCCACACCAATCATCATGAAGCATAACAAAATAGAAAACAGCTCCCTTTATTGCACCTCAGCTCCTCTGGTCCCCACCTAGCTACTGGGTTTCAAAGAAATAGGTTCTCCTGACCTCAAAGGGCCAGCCACATTACCCAGAACAATATCAGCTTGGATCTTGCCCAAAATACCATACTGCCAGCCAATCCTTTAGTAACTACTACTAAGGTTTAATACAAAAAATTAAAGCTGTTAAAGGGTCAAAGTAAATCGCATACATACAAATGATTTAGAGTCCACAGAAAGCAAGCCCTTGAAAAATTTGAAGTTTGCAGGTTAGTCCATTTCCTCTGTAGGCACCCAGCATCTGGGTGGGTATCAGTCCCTTGTCCCATTGCAGGGACATAGTTGCAGAGGAGGGGGCTAGTTGTAGACTGGAGACAAGACAAAAACTGGAGTTGGGAATGCTGCCTTTTATCACTTCTGGCCTTCCTCATGCTGTGTGGAGTTTGTTTGTTTTAGTATTTAAAACAAAAAAACAAAAAAACAAAAACCCCCAAAGTGGTGTTGAGTCAGCCAGTCTGGGTGACTCTGAATAGGTTTTTCCCCCGGGCCCACTGTCCTGGTGAACTCCCTTAATGGGATATCGAGGAGACAGTGGTTACAGATATGCTGTCTGGGTGTTCTCCAGAATCACACAGGTTGAAATACAGATATAAACATTCACATTTTCTACTACAGATTGACACCTTCATATAAGACAATTTTTACCTTACCATTGGTATCAAACATGGCATATCACATATGGATTACTGCAAAAATGAATTAGTAAGAAAAATAAATGATTCTCTAAAGCCAGACTGCATCAACCCCCATGCAAAACTGATGCAGAAAAGGGTGTCACCTAGACACTGCTGAATGCATCACAAGAGTTAAATTTGGTTGTGCACTGTTATAGCTTTGAACAAGTTTCAAAGGGAATGTCTATAGTGGAGGCTCAGTTAAGTCAATTTCACAAATCAGCTTAAAGTCAACTTAAAGTCACCCTTGTTAAGTCAACTTAGAGCATCCACACTCCTGTTCAGGGCCATAACTAATGCAGGGCAACCAGGACAAAGCCCCAGGTACTACATCATGTGGTAGGCATCATATCAAGTGATTCCATTTGAGCATGTTTCATGTTACTTGCTCTAGGCATGCCCTGGGTGCCAAAATACCTAGTTCTGGCACTGCTCCTGTTATGTTGACTTACAAAGTCTCAAATGCCTGTGCCCACATTGATACACACTAGCGTAAGTCAACTTAATCCAATGTAGCCGCTTAAATCAACTTAATTTAAGCAGCTACACTGGATTAAGTCAGTTTAAGGTCAACTAACCATTAAGTTGACCTTATCAGGTGGTGTTAAGTCAATTTAAGGAAGCCCTTAAATTGACTTAATAAATTCCAGATATGACCAGAGTGTTCCTTAGGTTGACATAAGGAAGGATGAAGTCAACCTTAGGCTCCAGCGTGTAGATATACCCAATGATCTGACAAAATATCAGACATAGGGTACATTTTCCATTCTTTGGCAGCAAATCAGTTACAAGAATTAACCTCATCATTAACATTTATATCCAGACAGCACAAGAGTGTTTTACAGTTAACTTTATTATGCCTTAGATATAGTTTGTCAGGGGGTAGTTTGTCCAAGGTTCTCTTGTATTTTGAATATTTAGCCAGTTGTTTTTGGTTTATCTTAGTGATCTTGGGTGCATAGGATTTCCAGTTTAATTACATCCTTGAGGTTCAAATATTTCAGGATTAATCCCAGCCTTCAAAGAAAGGAACTTCATCCTGTGATTGCATCTCCTCTGGATGTTTAAAACCTGGACTCTAACCATTGTCTGGGTAGGTGTCTCTCTCATGCCAGCAGCTCTGAGTCTGGTGAGCAAACCTTTCCACCCACTCAGTCAGGTACATTTCATTAAGCTACACTCAAGCTTGCCTAGTAATTTCTAAATTTTCAGTTATGGCCAGCGTCAAGTCCGGACTCTGTCTCAAAGATATACCAAACATTTCAGCTAGCATCTCACAAATAAGGTTCTGATGTTCAGTTCCAAAAGTCTCACTCCACATGGCCTCTAAGGTATATGAATCTGCTATGACTACATAATATTTCCAAACCACTTAGAGGTAAAAGCTGGTCTGCTTCTCCTTGCATGTTCAAGAGATCAACTGCACAGCTGTCTTGCTCTGCAGCTACAGCTGCCCAATATTCCCTCTGATCCAAAGGGCCACCCATGTTCCCCAAAACAATATAGGCTTGGATCATACCCAAGATAGCACACTGCCAGCCAATCCTTTAGTAACTACAACTAAAGGTTTAATGTAAAAAGAAAAGAAACAGAATATGAGAGATGTTAAGGGTCAAAGTGAATCGCATACATACAAATGATTTAGAGTCCATAGAAAGCAAGCCCTTGGAAGAATTTAGAGAGTTTGCAGGTAGATCAAATTCCTCCAATATACATCCAGCACCTAAGCGGGTCTCAGTCCTTTGCTGAGTCGCAAAAGAATAGTTCCAGTGGTAGATATTGGTTGCAGACTGCAGGCTGAAGACAGAAGACAAAACGTAGCTTGGCTGCTGCCTTTTATTACCTCTGGCCTTCCCCATGCTGTGCAGAGTCTTCACAAATCAAAATGGAGTTGAGTCACACAGGCAAGACCTAGTGGCTCAACAGGTTTCTCTTGGGCCAACCATACCTGGGAGCTTCCTTAATGGGCCATTAAAGAGACAATAGTTTGTAGACATCCAGTCTGGAAGTGCCCTGGAATCCAATAATTTGAAACCCAAATAGAACAAATACATTCCCAGCCTCTAACACAGATATGACAGCTACATATAAGCCATAGAATCATTCCTAGCAGATTACAACCTTTCTACTGGTACCAAACATGCCATATTGCATATGGGATTATTGCAAATATGAAATATTAAGAACAATCATAAGTGATCCTATAAACCCAGACAGCACCTTAATCACCACCACTACCTACACCACCACCACCCATGGAGAATAGCATCCTTCCTGCCAGCTAGTCCCTCCTGCCGCCACTGCTCCCCTCTGGAGTCTCCTGCTTCTGTTGTGCTTAAAAAGATTAGCAGGATCTTTTAAGGGACAAGGCAGTACACCACATTTATTAAAGAAAATACTGTTGAAACCCAAGTACCTAGCACCTATGCACACACAGACACACGTGCCCACACACAGCACAACATGTTCTGTAGTTTATCAGGCATATACTTACCAGTCCTGATTGTTGCAGGAGATTGCAGCTTGAGTTCGTAGCTTGTGGTGGCTACCTGGCCAGGGAAGCTGAGTACCAGAGAGAGCGAGGTGTCTGCTGGGCGCACACCAACACTCCTTGATGTTGCGTAGAATATAACCCAAAGGCTTGTGGTCTCACTCCTGTCTTTTATAGGTGCTTAACTTTAAGTTAAGTCCATGAGTCCTGTTATGTCACACTGCCCCAGAGTCTGTGTGAGACCATTGGTCACCAGACAATTTCAGATGCAACTTTCAGCTTGTCTTGATTATATCTGTTCTTTTGTTTCTGGGGTGGATCCTTCTTTTGCTCTTTTGGGATGTCTGCATTCTTCAGCCATTTAGATGGTCATCAGGACAGGCCGGCATTTTAGACTGAGTCCATTACGCACACACATACCCCTAACTGAAATTACATAATGTTCACCTAAAAAGTTGAATCACACAAAATGCAGTACCTTAATCAAGATGGCGTTCTAACTTTGCAATATGGAGTTTTGGTTAAAGTGGGTAACAGTTAGAATGTATATAAAGACACTAAATACTTTATAGAATAGATACAAATGATTCCAAAAGCAATTTCTAATTGCTACAATAAAAACTCTTACAAAGAAAAACAGTTTCTATTTATTATAATACTAAAAATACAAGTGATTCAACTGTGGGGCGGGGGCAGGCAGTGAGTGGCCTGAAGACAGCTTTGCCCTGGGGTTTGTTTTTTTGTTTTTGTTTGTTTGTTTGTTTAAAATAAAAAACAAAGAAGCAGCTGAAGCCAACAGGAATCAAAGCTTCGGCTCCTACCAAGCATTTCCTAATATGCTGTCAGAGCAGTTTCCTCAATGAATGGGTCAACTACTGCAGTTTATGAATGTATTAATTAACATTTATTATTAAGTCAATGAACAAAGTGTCCCCAGCAGTGATGAGGGGACTTATGCCCCCTCTCTCAACTGACTTGGCTCTGACAGGAGCTATCAGTCATCCAGCAGGATCCACACATGGTTTCCCCAACCAGCCAATGGCAGTGGTGGGACTTTTTGTCTTCACTGTGCCTAGCTTCTGCTGGGACCAGATTCAATCGGTGATCGAGTTAGATCAGTCACAGGCATCACAACCCCCTGTTTTCCCCACTCAGTTGGGACTTTTGCCTTCGCCTGGGCTCCTGAGTCCCATGTGGCCAGAGGCTCCACCTGGATCAGTTCTGCCTGGCCAGCCACCATCATCACCAACACTACTGCACACAAACCAATCCTCTTCCCCGTTTTGTAACCGGTCCACTGGGAGTTGGAAGGAACTTACCTGGTGGGCTGGCAACCTGTGATATTGCTGGGGCCTGGGAGTAGGAATGGGGGTGGGCCTAATCACCCCACTCAGCCAGGGTTTCTGCCCAACACCCTTCTTATCCCCAAGATTTCTTTTTTTGGTGTTGTTTATACTAAAAAGGCAAGAAATATGGCCCACCACCTTAACAACACCTGAAAGCCACAGTCTCTGAGCAGCAGCAGCCCCAGGGCTCATTGGCAGAGCAAGGAGATGTGGTTGTTAAATAGCTTATTAAACTGAGTAATCAGAGGGAAAGATGAGCAACCAACAAATCTGGCCCTAGGCACTTTGCAATAGATTCAGGGTGGGCACAGGCCAGAGCTCAGCAACAACCTTGCTCCTCAGTGTGAAAGCAAAATAAATAACATAATCCAGCTTCCGATGTGGCAGTGATGCACTGCTTTACAAACACAATATTTGATACTTTTGTTTATGAGAACTTTTTTCAAATATAAAGAAAATCAGTTCTAATTTAGCACCCCAGGCAACTGCCTAGTTTGCCTATATGGTCAGGTCACCCCTGGATTTAGGCCACTATAAATGAAAGAATTTTAGAAAATTTAATGTAATTGGTTATCAGAGTGCTTTAATTTCAGCATTTTTCTAAATGTACAGTGGGGGAAAAGCTCAGCTCTACTACTTGTAATTTTTTTTTTTTTTTTTTTTTTTTGCAGTCAGTTTTGTAAATACTTCAATGTTTGGGTTGCAAACACTGCACAGAACTCTTGGTTGAAAAAAAAAAAGAAAAAAACTATTTTCAATCCACCACATAGCCTTTTTTCCAAGGCTTTTTTTGTATATTCAATGGCTTTTTTTTTTTTTTTTTAAGTCAGTTGCTGGGGGAAAGAGGGGAGTGTGAGCAGCATCCTCTGGCTTGAAATGGTTTCCATGACTAGAGGACCAGAACAATGACTGCAAAATCTGATTTTTCTAGGTCAGTGGTTCCCAACCTTTTTCAGGCTGGGTACCCCTTTAAAAAAAAAAAAAAAAAAAAAAAAAAAGCTCTGTGGCCCCTCCCCAGCTGATTATGTAATCTGGCCCACACAGGCACACTCTGGCCGGCACCAGTGCGACAGCCGGTGAGCAGTGCTGCCACCACCATTGCCCACACTGCTGGGGAGCTGAGCAACAGCAGCTATGGTCCCCTGCCCTTGCCCCTTCCTGGGAGCTGCCACGGTCCCATCCCCCTGCCAGGATCCAGCCACAGGAGGGGAAAGACAGCCCTGGTGGGAAGCATCAGGGCGTTAGCTAGATTCCAGCCCTGGGTTAGGAGAGGCTCTGCAGACCCCTGGGGGTCCCCAGACCACAGATTGGGAACCACTATTCTAGGTAGGGCAGGCCATGTTTTTGGAATTCTTCCCAGCATGAAGAGATTTTCACATTTTGTGTTGTAACTTGATCATCTTTCACCACTAACAAATTAGCTGCTCAACTACAGGGGTTGCTGCTTAGGAGAGTCAATCAATCAATCAATCATAGGGCTGGAAGGGACCTCATGAGGGTTAAGATAACATTTAAAAGTTTGCCAAGAAGGAAAACAGCCTTACAGAGAAACTGTGTGTGTTAATTAACAAATGAAGGGGAGTGAAACTTAATGTCAAAAATACCTGAGCTACTGAATTTTTAAAAGAAATATTAAACCACTATCTAGAGTATAATTAAACAATGGATGTTAGCAACACAGATCAATCATGGCAGTCAAATCATACACATGGTTCTCACAGCACTGGAGTAATGTGTGCTACAATTATGATAAGGTCTAAAGGGGTAGCTATTTTAGGCAGTTCAGCAAAATAAGCAAGGAGTCCTATGGCACTTTTAAAGACTAACAAATTTATTTATTGCATAACCTTTCATGGGAGAAAAATCCCACTTTGCCAGATACTTTGTAGCTCCCAATCTTTAAAGCATGTGATGAAGTGGGATAGTCTCCCATGAAAGCTCATGCAACAAATAACTTTGCTAGTTTTTAAAAGTGCCACAGGACTCCTTGTTTTGCTGAAATGATAAATGCAAAGGATTCAGCAGAAGGAGGTTTCTAGTGTTTTGCTGCAAGGATCTGAAAAAGTCAAAGCCACACCAGCAAAATTCACTGAGGTACTCAAGGTGTATCCCCCCAGAAATAGGTTTGCATCTCCTGCTCAGAAACATTAAAGAGCTAACATAAAAGTAGCTAAGCTTACTTACCAGTTGGAAGAGGAGATACACCACACTGCTACAGACAGCTGCTTGAGGGCAGCACTTGTATTATTTGCATCTGCACTCAAGTTATTTTCCAGGTTGAAAAAGTGCTGCAGGGGCTCACCTGGCTACACCGCTGCATTTCTATTGGCCCAGCAACCTCAGAAGCCCCAGCTGGAGAGGGGAGGGGGCGTGTATGTGAAGCAACGTCATCATTCCCAGCCAGGGTGGAAAGGGAGGGGGGAGAGGAGCAGTTGCGTCATAATTCCCAGCTCGTGAGGAAGGGGAGGGAGAGAGGAGCGGGAAACGTCATAAAGCCGAGCCCGTGAGGAAGAGGGGGAGGAAGAAACGTCATTATCCCTAGCCCGTGAGGAAGGCCGTTAGTTAGGCGGGAAGTTTTGGGGAGTCGGTTGCCTGCCCGGCTCTGTCTCGCCCCTTTGCCTGGGCGCGTGCGGCGAGCACACGCGACCCAGCGGGCTCGGTTTGTGTGAGGTGCGTCCCGGGGACACGCGCACTGCTTCCCGCCCGGCCTGCGGGCGTGTGTGCCCTGGGCATCCTTCTCTGGCTAGGGTTACCGGACTGCCCAGCATGCAAAGGAGGACACTGGAGGACACGTGGAGAAAATGTAGAATTAATGGAATATTCTTCTGTTTTAGGGGAGCCCTGCAAAGCTTCCCTCTAAACATAGGGTGTTCTGGGGCATTCCAGCATACTTTCACCCCTGTAAGTAAAAAGCCAGACAAAATCATATTTTTAAAATGTCTGCCAGACTAATAATGTGAAGGTAAAAAGGAGGACATGTCCTCCTTTTCCCTGACATCTGGTAACCCTATCTCTGGCGGTCCACGTCTCAGAGGACAGATGTCATTAGCCGTGTTGCTATTCTCAGTTATTCTTTTGAGATCTGTCTGTATATTGACTAAAAAATGGCCACAAGTTTTTTGCTTCAGCGGATGAACTGGTTTTACAAGTTCCACAGGACTTGTTTGTTTTACTGGTTTTACAGTTATAGCTGTAAGAAAAATTATATGTAATCTCTTCTGTAGGACAGTGAGAAAGGTGCTAAAGTGTAGGCCTCGTTGGAGCCGTGGGTTGCTATGGTAGTGGGGTCGTTTCTCTGGCAAGTCATGTATCTAAGTTTCTTTAACAAGCGGCCTAGAGTTGATAGTTAAAGTGTGTTATCTCCCCTTTCTCATGCTTTTTCTCCTGACCATCTGGACAAGGAATGTAAGCTAGACTGTCCGTCTTTGTTCTAACTGAAAAGGGAGTATTACCTCCTACCTCCTGCTCACCCTTCTTGGCACCATAGCCTCACAAGAATGTAAGGTCAGCATCTCTAGGCAGAAATTAATGAGTTTGCAGGTACTGCGGCTGCCCAGGATAATGCAAATGATGTCAACAGTAAACAGAGGCGGGGATAATTATATGCATTCTTTAATCATTAATATGTATTTAATAATGTTAATGTAACCATATAAGGGTCTCTAAAACATTGTCAATCATGTTAGCATTATCATACTGTACTGGATAAAAGTGTTGTGATGCTGCCCCTCGGGGCTCTCTCTTGCACTCGAGTTGTTGGGGGGGCCTGCTCAGAGGGGCTAGCACTTCTTTGCTGCCCTCTGATGCAGTTCCTTTTGTTATTCAGCTGAATAATAAATCCTGAACCACACCTCCTTCTCTGCTAATTTGAGTCTCAGCTGGGAACGGGCCTTCATCACGGGGGAGGATCGGTGGTCTCTCTTTCCAGGTTGAGAGCCCTGATTAATTTGTCGCCCACATAGCCAAGTGTGTTTATAAACTCTCTGATGTAATCAGGCACATGGACTGTGTCAGAGGTTTAGGTCATTACATGTAGTTTGAAGCATAGGCTCATACTGGTTTCTGGAGATCAGTTATTTTTAGCCAACCAGATTGCAAAAATGTTTTTTCCTAGTTAAGAAGTGTGTGTGTGTGTGTGTGCATCCAAAAAAAAAAAAGTCTGGTAGCATATGTTATTTTTGGAAAACAGTGATTTAGGTGAATCGTGGTGTATAAAATGGAATGATTCCCATTGGCACTGCTGGAACATTGTGGCTTTGGTTAGAAAAGATTGCCAAAGTAGTTGAAAGGACAATGCTGACAGTTCCAGAAACTACCATTGCCTCCTTATTCCCTGACACTTTTTTTTTTTTTTCTGGTTTTAAATTCACACCTTTCCTGGTTTTTCAGAAATATTGCACTGTGAAACATCCACAATAAATTGAAAACATTAACTATGCTAACAAATTCACAAATAAACAAGAAATAGAAACAGTTTCCTCATTAAGCTTAAGAGAAAGCATTCTCAGTTTTAGTAATCATATGTATTTATAAAAGTGAGTTTAAAAATATGGACATTTTCTAAGATGTTCATGAAATTCTGTTACACTGAAAGATGCTTCAGTGGTGATAAGTGGCCAAAAGCTTGTGTGCACAAGGCTAAAGATATACCTCATCATAATTCTCTCACCATATACTTCAATGCCTAGACATGAGAGAAAACATAACTATCTTTCTTTTTAGTTAATGTTTGTTAGACATTTCCTTTAACTCTGGATCTGTTTCTCCACCATTGAAGTTAATGAAAATACACAACTTACTTTCATGAAAGAAAAATTGTTCCCTTTATTTGTCGGTACAGTTTTGTGGTGGGTGTTTGTTTACAGTGTATATTTCCCCAGAGTGGAGTTACAGGTTATGGAAAAGTTTCAGCAATTATTTAACAATAATTGTATCAACTCTAAGGTTCTCTTTTTTGTTTCCTTCAAGCACATGGAGAATTCTAGTTTGATTATATTAAATATAAGAACTGTAGAATATTAGGGCTGGAATGGCCTTCATGAGATCATCTAGTCCAACCTCTTGCTAAAAGTGGGACAGCTCCCACTAAGTCAGGGTTTTGTCTAACCAGGCCTTAAAAGTTTTCAAAGATGGAGATTCTACCACCTCCCTCAGTAACCCATTCCAGTACTTCACCACCCTCCTAGTGAGAGAGTTTTTCCTTATGTTCAGTGTAGATCTCAGCTGCAACTTGAGAACAAGTGTGATTAAAAATAAACTGAATTTGTGTGTTTATAAACAGGGGTTAAAGGATAATTTGGCAGGCCCCAGGACTCTCCTAAATTTCTGGGGTGCCTGCCCCCACCCCAGCTATTGCCCCCAAAATACCTGCCCCCCATCAGATGCCTCTTTTCCCCTGTCCTCCTCAGCGTCAATCCCTATTCCCTAAGCTGCCTGCACCCATATCCCCACTCCAGCCCTCCTAACCCCCCACTCCCCAGCTCCCCTGTCTTCACTCTACACTGTTCAGCTCCCCAAACCCCTCCACAGCACCTCAGTGCACCTCAGAACAGCGTTCCGGCAGATTCTGGCCTACTTTACCCCTGTTTATAAATGTTTAGAAGAGTTTATAGGCAATTGTTTGGAAGCAGAGTCTGTATAACCTTCAGAACAGTAAGTAAATGATATGTATGTATGAGGAAAACCTGAAAGATACAGCTTAAAAGAACTTTTCTGTTTTTATTATTCCCAGTCTTCACTCACTTAAATACCTTTAATCAGTGGTTTTCAAACCATGGGTCAGGACCCAGTACTGGGTTGCAGACTCTCATACTGGGTTGTGCTGCCCCCTGCTGCTGCTGCCAACAGACTGGAAAGCATTGCTTAAAGACGTAATTGTTGAGTCATGAGCTGAAATGATTTTTTTCAACTGGATCCTGAGGGGAAATAAGTTTGAAAATTGCTGCCTTAAATGACCTCCTTAAAAACTTTGTGCTCTTCTCACCCCATGATGTATGGGATTGTTTTGTTAATGAAAATTGTACATGTTTCTTGTGCAGCAGGAGACATCAGTAATACTTAGCGTCAAATTCTGTTCATCTTACTGATGTGCAAAACCATGTTAAGATCAATAGGATCGGTTTCATGAGTATGGCAAACTGAATTTAGTCTTTAATCAATGCAGACAGATGTGTTCTGTGCAATTTAACAGTCTTTCATTATTTTGTTTTGCAGTGCCCACATATGTAACAACGTCCTCACAGAGAACACACAGAAGCCAGGTCCCTACCTATAAGATCTCACATTGTAAATGATGGACTTGTCATACAAATGAGGTAATTGTGTGTGTGAGACATGGGGGGGATGTGGCGGGGAGAAGGGTTATTGAATTAGTGATTTCTACTACCCTTGTTGGAGAAATACAAAATGCTGGTGTTTTGTCAGGTAAATAAAGGAAAAACTAATTTTTAATTATATTGTGTGTATTTGTAATATTTATGTGCAAATATACTTTGTTAAAGAAATCTTGGCTCCACTGAAATGGCAAAACTTGTCTCTGTACATATTATTTCTTTAAAATGATCATTTCAGTTTACCTCTATAGGTTTCAAAATGTAAGTTTTATAAATACAAGGTTTTACAAAACTGAACACCAATAGAAATGTTTCCTTTTGAGGAACAAATCCAGTGGAAAGTAGTTCTTCCCCTTCTAACCACAAAGATGAAATGATTTCCTCCAGTGTTTGAAATCGTGTTACATTAAAACATAAGAACCTGAAAGTGTTAATTAAGTGGCCTGTTAATTGTAGAATTTTTTTAAGTAAGCAAACAACAAAAATAGCAATAGTAAAACAAAAAAGACTTAATGTTTGTATTAAGGTTTGTAATGGGAATACTTTGTTCTTAAATCATAGCCTTTAACTGGGCAGTGTTTCAATTCCTTTGAGAAGGAGTCTTAAGGTATTTTCTTAAATTTCTTTTCCTCTGCACTAAGGTGCCTTGTTTATTCATAATGTCAAAGATCACAATATATTCTGGCCATGACTTTTATCTTTTTAGGGGACAGAAGATTGTGCAGTTAAGATGACTCTTCAGGAGATGGTGCATCAGGCAGCCAGTCTATATTCTGATAGAAAAGCAGTTTGTTTTGATGAATGTAACGATAAGCCTCCAGTTTTCTACACTTATGAGAAGGTTGTGAGTCTTGCCACAGAATTAACAATCTTCCTGCAAAACCACTGTGATCACAGAAGAAGGGTTGAAATAGGCCTTTACTGCTATCCTGGAATAAATTTACCATCTTGGATTTTAGGGTAATACTTATTTTTCACATCTGGTCTTCTCTGTAGTCTGTCTACACTAAAGAATTAAAAAAATAAAAAATCAGAACCAGAAGCACACTAGTGTTGACAGCACTAGTAGGTAGGCCCGTTGTAACTGATTTTAAAAACTGGCTTAATTTCACTGTTTGGAATTTTATGGATCCTTATTGTTGTATTGGTAAATGTAGGGAAGATTTTTTTTTTTTTTTATAAAGAAAAAATTCCATAGCAATTTGTTTTTTGTTTCTTAAAAAGTTCTAATAGCTTTACTAGTGAATTTAAATTTCCTGTACCACTGCTTATCAAGTTATGCAGTGCATATTATTTAAATGTGTATCTACATACATGAATATATAATCTAGTATATGTTCTAGGAATGAAACATTTTTTTCCAGTCGGTCATGCCTCTGTTCAGTCAACTCCTTTGTTTGGTTTGCAGAGCAGGGAGTGGGGGAGGAAAAGGTATTAATTCACAAGTCAGGCGAAGCCCAAAACAAGTTTCAGGCTTTAAAACCATCTAATTTGGCTGTATCCTGGTTCAAAATAGTATGCTTAGAATTTTAATAACTTGATTTAGAAAATTTCTAGAAAGTGAAATGCAGATGTGAGTATGAATGAAATAATGAGGACGCATGATTAAATTAACAAACAGTGAGAAAATGTAGAAGTTGAGGCTTCAAAGCTACTGTCCATTCAGCATATATGAGCAGTGTTTTCTATTCCCTTGATTTCTGGTTAACTAGTTTAAAATCTTATCTACACAGTAAATAGGTTTAAAAAAATTTGATTTCTATCTGTAAATGTCGGTAATCATTCATTTTCTGAATGAATTTGTTAACAAATAAACTATTGAATGATTGATTTGAAGATACTTTGTATATTTTTACATGTAATGCTGGCAATTTATATTTTAACAGTTGATAAAGCTTTAACTTTTTGAACCTCTGTATAGTCATTAAATAATTGTCTAACTGACACCCCATAAATTTCCTGCAGCTGAGAAAATATAGATAATTTTAAAAATGCTTACAAATAAAAATACATCTATCAAAATCATTTAAAAAAAAAGTTGAATTCTTTCAGAGCTAGTCATAAAATATATCAGACACATGGGATGTATGCAGCAGTGGTCACAATCCTGGATGCTTTGTAAGGCATCATGTCACACATACATACCACATTATAAATGCTTAAAGCTTCCATTGGTTTCACCAGTATAACTCATAAGTTCTTTGACCAGTGAGTGGGCACTTACTGACTGTTCATGCATGTGTAATGTACCGTTAGGTTTAATGCCATTTTTTTACTGCAAATGCTCAGCTACACTCATGTAAGTAAGAAACACTGAGTTAAAAGAAGCTTCATATCCTGAATGTGTTTTGCCCAGGTCCTTGGAGTAATTGCTGATTCCCTTATCTGCTCTTTTTTTCCCCCAAAATTTGGCTGGTTTTGTTCATTTCAGTATTTTATACCAACTATCACTTGTCCTGTTTAGCAAAACACCTGTTGTGATAAGAACTAACTTGTAATGGAAAAACTAAGTGACAGAATTTTTTGCAAACATGCAACCTGAGTGGAATTTTAAAAACCTCATAAATATGCCATCAGCTCTAATTATGTGGACTCTCCAGGGTTCTGATAAAGGAAAAAACAGCCAAGAATTCTTATTTGGTTAATTAAGCCACTAGGTAGTTCATATGCACAGTAATGACGGTAAGCAGTAAGTGCTATAAAAGAAAAGAAGCATGGCAGCATAAAAGCATAATTGATAACAATGGGATTATACCTGTATCTGTTTTCTAGGGGAGAGCTCATATAGCTCAAATCTTCGCAAGACAGATCTCATGAACTAGTCAGGATAAAAGTACGATGTTCCTAGCATGTATTTTACACCAACGTAGATACACATGTCATGTATTGTACCCAGGTTTCTAGTTGAATGTTGTTTATATACTGTCAGTTTCTGGCCAGTAACAAAGATTTGAGTGACATCCTGATCCCACTGAATTCAACACAAATATTGCCATTGATTTCACTGGTTCTGTATTTCTCACCACTTGTGTTTATCATTTATGTAGTCTAGAAAGATCCATCTGCAACCTGTTTGATCATGGGCAATGTTAAGTATTTTCATCTAGCCCAAGTCCATTGCTTTCATTGGCACACAAGTCACAAACAGTCATGGATTCTGTAATAATTTTCTTTCATGCTTATTTTTAACAAAATAGCAAGGTTTCTAACCATTTTTCTATTTTAGAGATTTCTGAATCTGACAACTGAGTCCTCATAGCATAAAAAAGCTCTGTAGAATTTATATAAAACTGAATTTTTTTTGTCTTTTATAATGCTGTTAATTGACTAGAATTTTATCCTTGTCAGAATCCTCCAAGTTCCAGCTGCATATTCTCCTCTTGATCCAGATGTGCCACCAGTGTTAACCTCTTATTTTATGAAGAAATGTAACCTCCAGTATATCCTTGTTGAGAATGACAAAATAAATGTAAGTGTTAAGGGTGCTATATGGAACATTAAAATGTGGTTTAGAAAGCTCCAGCAGTTGATAGTTGTCTTCTGGTTATTAAGAACTCAGATGTAACTGTCCTCTTTTAAATAAAGAGTGCTTTTCAAGCGATTCTGCTGTGGGTCAAGAGCATGAGTCTTGACCTCAGGGCAAACTGTTAAAAAGCAAGGCAGAAACCACATGTTGGGTTTGGGTTCTAGATTAGATTTCACAAACCAGTTAGCAAGTGTAAATTCCTCAGGCAGTATAACAGTCTTAACGTGAAGTCACAGATAATCACCTTTGGTATTCCAGTTGATGTTGCCACATAGTTAAACTTGCCTTTGTGATAGCTGGTCTCTTACATCCTAAATCACAATAATATTCAGGCTATTCCCAATCCCAAAGGACCAGTCATCTACCCCAGGTTAAGTTCCAAAGGGGCAGTCGTGTTAGTCTAGTAAAGCAAAAAAAGCAAGGAGTCTTGTGGCATTTAAAGACTAACAGATTTATTTATCGCATGAGTTTTCGTGGGAGAATATCCCACTTCGTCAGATGCTTTAAAGAGGGAGAATTTACAGAATTGGATGAAAATTTATTCTGGAAATTCTCCCTCTTCAAAGCATCTGATGAAGTGGGATGTTCTCCCATGAAAGCTCATGCAATAAATAAATCTGTTAGTCTTTAAGTGTTACAAGACTCCTTACTTTTTTTTTTTTTTTTTTTAACCCCAGGTTAGTTCCAGTTTACCATGAGTGAGACTGCTTGCATTTAATTCTGTAATAAGCTATCTAAAGATTTATTAACTAGGAAAAGCAATAAGAGAATTACTTGCAAAGTTGAAGCAGGTAACCCTACACACAAGTTAGTTTTATGGTTTCAAAATGTAATAGAAGCTTCAGTAATAAGTTCCAGAGGAGTAGCTGTGTTAATCTGGTTCAGCAAAACAAAGAAGGAGTTCTGTGGTATTTTTAAAGGTTAGCAGTAAATAAATTGGTTAGTCTTTAAAAGTGCCACAAGCCTCCTTGGTTTTTTGTTTTTATTTTTGTTTTTCTGTAATAAAAAATGCTCTGTATGCCCCTTAGTGCTAATCCAGGCTAAACTCTGGGGATTTCTTGCTTATGCCTAGAAAACCTTACTCTTAAGAGCCCAAGCAGTATAGACTACAATTTCTTCTTGTGAGGGATTATTTTATTCCGTTTCCCCTCCTGTGAACTGTCAGTTCAACTGATGGGAGGAATTAATTTACATATCTCCTCTCCCCCTGAAGCAGAGCAATTGAAAAAGTCTTTTGACCTCTGATATTCCACAATAGATCTTCTAGTGTTGATGGACCTTCTTTACTGGACAAGAGCTAACACCTTCCGTTGTTGATGAGGGTTTGGTGTACAGTAGGAAATTAGATTGGTATAACTAGGTCACTTGAGTGAAAAATCCACACCTTGAAGGAAACATTTAAACCAACTTAATCCCCACTGTAGACAGCACTAGGTCAATGGGGGAATTCTCTCATCGACCTGGCTATTCTCTCTAAAGGATGTGGAGAGTGCCTCTGGTCAACATAGTAGTATCATCACTGAAGTGCCACAGTGGTGCAGCATATGAAATGTAGACAAACCCCAGTACTTCACAACTGTTAATGGTTCTCCTGCATGGTTACTTACACCAGAGCAAACAAATATTTACATTGTAACATGGGATACACCTATTGTAAGTGAGACATATATGTAACAGCTTACAAGAATTCAGTAAAGCCTAAACACTCAGCACATTTTTATAGCTCTGATACCTATTTTAACAATACTAATGCACAGGTAAGCCACACTGATTCCAGTTTTGTATTTGTCAGTGTTCAGCTGAGACCTAGAGGACATGGCAAGCCATGGCATCTGGTTTGCCAGCATCACATGGGTGTTCTACTTTGGTCTTATACATCGCATTTTCAGAAAAGCGTTTGTATCTGGAAGCTCTTTCTCTAAACATCACCTTAGTTTGCTGTTTGCTTCCATTGTATGGTGGGCATTGGTGCTAAGGACTCCTTCCAGTCTTCCTCCACAAAGTGAATTGCTAGTCAAGACTGGTATGCAGAGCTCTTTGGGGGAACTTGTACAACTCCAAGCTTACTAGATTATTTAGTCCTTTGTTTGTATGAGTACTAAATTCACCCCCCAGTTTTTAAAAAGAGTGAGCAGCAGCTGCTTTCTGAAAATCAGACTACTCAAAGCTGCCTCAGGTTGGACTCCCAAAAATAGAGGCACTCAAAATCACTAGTCACTATTGAAGAATGTTTCTTCATTTATCATACAATACGGAAATAGAGAAGTAAAACTGCACTGAGCTTTGTCTTGAACAAACAGCTAATCTATTGTGTTTTCTTTTACAGAAATTCAAACTATCACATGCTGGCTGGTTTGACCAGAGTTCTTTTGCAATAGATCATGTTGGTTTAACTCTTTTCCAAACAAACCAGAGCACTGTTGATGTAAACCTGCTGTTAGATGGTGCAGAAGACAAAGATGGAAACTCCAAAGCTGCAAGTAATTTGGAGACAGATTCTGTAGTTAACCTGAACCAACTTGAAGCAGAGACATTGAAAAGGGAGTGCATTGATGTCAGGCAGCAGCATTCCTTGGCGTACATCTTACATACATCAGGAACTACAGGGATCCCCAAAATAGTCAGAGTACCTCATAGGTGTATTGTGCCAAATGTTCTTCATCTTCAGTAAGTTCACTTTCCAAATTACCTTCTTTTTGTTTTCAGAGAACTGACAATTAGGGGGCAGATTTTCAAAATAATTTAATACCTAACAGTGCTTATGTTTGCTTATATTAGTCTTGTTGTGTTTTGTGAATTACGTAACTGGAGATGATCTTAACTGGCCTTCAAAGAAAAGGGAAAAATTGCAAAAGCAGGCTGCAACTGAGTAAGTATACAAAGCTAAGAATTGGTGTCCCTTTGAACACTTTATTAACTTGGAAGTAATCTTTTTTTTTTTTTTTTTTTTTTTTTTTTTTAACATACACATAGTATATTGCAAAGTAAATTGAGTATTAAAGTGTGGTTATGGGCAGACTGTGCCAAAGTCTATTATCAGGTAAGGGGCTGAACTGCTAGACATGACTGAAACTAGAATAACTTTACTACTATAGCATTACTCTTTACAAATTCATTTGGACACAGTTGAAGCCAACTAGAGTTGAAGACTGCCTGCTCAGGTTCTAACTGATCACCATATTTGGTGTTGGGAAGGAAGTTTCCCCTTGGTCAGATTAGCAGAGACACTGGGATTTTTTGCCTTCCTCTGGAGCATTGGCCTAGGGTGACATGCAGGTATAAACAAGTTAAAGATAATCCACTATTTTCACTGAGTCTTTTTAAGTCATAATTTGAGATCTTCATTAACTCAACCAGAAATTATGGGTCTGTTACAGGAGAGTTTAGTAGGTGAATTTCTGTGGCCTACAACATGCAAGCAGTCAGACTAGATAATCATGATTCTCTGTTTTGATCTTAAAGTCTATATGTCCATGAGCTGCCATAGTTCTGTGTGTGTTGCTCCTCCTGCCCCTCCCAGGCTTTCTTTCAGTCAGTTTCTAAATAGAATAGCACTTAGACTCATAGACTTCAAGGTCAGAAGGGAGCAGTATGATCATCTTGTCTGACCTGCATAATTTCAGGGTACAGCAAATCCACTACTTTGCTTGATTGTGTGTTATTCTTAACATGCTTGATCTGATTTTACGACTCCCAGGTAGGTTGATTGTAATAAAGATATTTTATTTCTGGTGCTGTAAATGAAATAGATATAGAAACTTTGAAGTGGAACTTGTGATTCTCAGATACCTCCATCCACCTCCCATATAGGTATTATTTTCTTCTTTAAATCCTAATTCATGTTCTAGCTTTCTTGGCTTTTCTTTGATCTGGTAAATACCTGCTGAAAATACTCGAATGGAAACACTGTTAGCCCACTATGTAGTGCAGATACAGAGCAGTCTTGGTAAATGAGCATATGCTATTTAAAATCTGCATAGAGCCCTTTTCCCCTGCATGCAGATGGTAGATGCAGTGTCTTTCTGAGGGCTATGCACTAGTGCTACTAGAAATTATGGGTTTAAAGATGCAAAAACCACTTGGTGAAATTTTCATGTGTATGCAGTTAGGTAGGCTAGAATAGATGATCACAGTGGTCCCTACTGGCATTATAGTTTTATTATTCTAATCATAATGCACTGACTTCGGTTTCCTTTTTGTTTTTCAGTAATGCAAACCAGTCACGATATATACACCAGGATTAATAAGTCTGACTTTTTTTAATTTTAGATCCCTGTTTAAGATCACACCAGATGATATGCTGTTCATGGCCTCACCTCTCACATTTGATCCATCTGTAATTGAGTTGTTCATTACTCTCGCAAGTGGAGCTTCACTGCTTATAGTACCAAATCCCATTAAAATGATGCCTCTGAAGTTGTCTGCTGCTCTTTTTCACCATCACAGGGTGACAGTATTGCAGGTTGGCTATTCGCAAAGTTATCCTATTGAGACATATGGGATGTGTTTTGTGTCATTTGTCACCATGCACTGCTTTTGCATGATACCAGGGAGTAAAGATGTTAAAGAACTATTTTCTGCAGCATCAGCTGTCTTTGTTTTTTGTGCATCTGTTATTCTCTTTGCTATAGAGTACTAGTGCTTTATAAAGTTAAGAAGTTACCATTTGAAAGGCTTGTTCTCAGTGATGTACAATGGAGGAGACTGGACTGAAGGCTGGGCTGGCATTCAGCTGAAGGCTCCTGCAAATTTATATCACTTTTTGGTTTCCTCTGACGTTGTCTGGCACCAAAGAATGGGCTCAATCTTGCAGCCCTAAGAGATTCCTACTCATGGTAGCTGCCCCACTGCCAGAAACTTGATCAACTAAAATGCCCACCAGTACTGCCCATATAACATGATAAAGTGCCAGTCATAAGAAGCAGAATTATTTTTTCCCCAGTAAGATTGGCTGTTTATAAGCTGTTAGCTCATCCAAGGTTGTACTGGCCTCCTTTCCTGTGGTAGAGGTATATGTCTTACTGTGTGGTTTGAGTTTTAACAGACTGAACTCCAATTTGCCTATAGAGTATAGAAGAAATCATGAGCCGGTGAAACCCGTACAAACTGAATAAGATCAGTTGCACATTCTGTCTCACTATATGGTACTATGAAAAGTCTGATGCTTCAGTAAAAAATTAAAAACCTCTGCTTTTGGGGGAGGAGTGAGTCTATGTGATTGTTTCTTATAAATCTAAAACTGTAACCAGAATACATCTGGCTGTAACATGTTCAGAGTCTGGTTAGTGAGGAATATCCAGCATTGAAACAAAACCTCTTAAACTGACAGGGTTTAATTAATGTTGTGACTGCAGTAGCTTTGCCAGCCAGACATGGAGCCAGAACAGGAAAGGGTATTTTCTTGTTCGGTTCTGCCTCTTTCTCTCACTGTATCTTCCCCTCCATACTCAAGTCACTTTTTAGCCTTCTGTTCTGGATGCACACACTCTTTTAAAAAGTTTCCTTCTCTCCTGGAGAAAAGGTGGAAGTAGGTGATAATGGGTATTAATTCATGGTTACTTAACAATTAAGTAAAGATATCACAGCAAAAATACTCCAGCTGTTAAACTTTAATTGCCAGGTCTCTGTATTTTTGCTTTACCCACAGTGGTGGGAAATAAGTAAAATCCAGGTACTAGTATAGGGCATATCCACACAAGGGTGGGGAGTGTGCATGTGGGAGGGGACCACAGCAGGGAGTCAGATTGTGTGGGTATATCTGCAGAGTCTTTCCTGAGACACTAAAACATCTTGACCAGTTGTAACTCATTCTTTGCCTTGACTTGTCCTTAGGTGCTCATGCTATTCCCATTTAATGGCATGCTCTTTCTTCTATTTTCTGTATGTCTTTCTTTTGGTTTTTAGGTACGGTAGCTAAAAAAGCTCCTTGTGCAGCTACATTGGTCTCCTGTAGCTCTTATCTTTCTTCTCTATAGGAATAGCTTGATGATGATCCTCTAGTATTACATCTTCTGGGAACTGCCAGCCCTCTTCAACTCCTTTTATCCTTAATTGATCTCTTCATGGAACTTTACCTACATTTTTCTAGTTACTAAGGGAAAATGACCCAGCCAGAGATAAATTAATAGGCTTTCTCAGTATATGTGTCATGTAAAATACTTGGCAATCTGTGGATGAAAATCTCTGTATAATTTGCTTTATTTATTTTGTTAAAATACCCTACCAGAATCAGGCCCTGTATCAGATGGATCATCAGCCAGCTGCTCACCTGCAGATAAGACAGTTTAGAGAAGTCCTTTGAATGGGTCACAATCTGCACCTGTAAAATTCCATCCATGATAATCATCCTTTTCTTACATACATCCTGCCTCATCACTCAGTTCATTAGCAGATCTCTTCAGCATTTGATGATGGATGTTTTTGTTACCATCAATCCATTTGGCTTTTCCCTTGTATTTGGGAACCACCTGAATGCTTGCAGTTTACTCTGTGCTTATAGGTAGAGCCCTGCAAATCCGCAGATCTCTGTGTTATATCGGTGGATACAATGTGGATATCTGCAGACCATTTCTTGTGGATGTGGATCAGATACAGATCCAAGCATTTTTGTCTGTGCAGAGCTAGAGCCCTGCAAATATGTGAGAATCCACAGATATCCGCATTACATTCACATCTGCGGGTACAGTGCGGATATCCGCAGACCATTTCTTGCGGATGCAGATTGGATGCAGATCCACATATTTGCATCCATGCAGGGCCCTACTTATAGGCATGCAGTTTTCTGTAATCTGTAGGAGCATAAATACCTTTGTGTGTAATGTGCTCTTTCTTTAACATTGCTTAGGCAACACCAACGTTTCTTAGAAGATTTGGAGCTCAAATTATTAAGTCAACTGTGTTGTCTGCCAGTACTTCACTCCGTGTCTTAGCCCTTGGAGGAGAATCATTTCCTGCTCTGAGTGTCTTGAGAAGCTGGAAGGACAGGGGAAACAAAACAGATGTCTTTAATCTCTATGGCATTACAGAAGTGTCAAGCTGGGCTACATGCTACAGGATTCCTGAAGAGGTTCTTAGTTCTGATCTTCGGTAAGAAATGTCACTGCTTTGCTTGCTTTTTTGGTATGTACAATGTATGTAGTAGTCAATGATCAATTATTAAGGGCCCAATACCACCTGCTCTTCACAGGCAGAAGCCACATTCACTTTGCTGTCAGTTGCATATGTAGAAGGATAACTGTTGATGAACATGGTGGTGCTTGGCTTTATCAAAGTGTTGTTTTTACAGTGTTTCTTAGCAAGGTTGTTGTCAGAAGTTGACCAAAAATCCAAGAACAGATGTAGTAATAGTACTTGAAATGTGTGGTGCTTTTCTCACTTGCATCAAGGTGCCCTGCTAAGCAGGGAAGCATTATCTCAATTTTTTTGGATGGGAAATTCAGGGACTTTAAGGAACTATTCTTCCACTCCTCCTTACCTTGTGGGATACCTTGCTGTTCAACAAATAGTCCACTGAAGTTATTCCATAATTAAGGATAGCAAAATTGATTCAAAGGGGTTTTCTGAGGACACCCAGGGTATGTCTACACTACAGTTAAAAACATGCGGCAGGCCAGTGCCAACTGACTCATGGTTGAGTGGGCTGTTTAATTGCAGGGTAAATGCCCAGGCTTGGGATGGAACCCAGGCTCTAAGGCCCTACAATGTGGCAGGGTCTCAGAGTTCAGGTTGCGTCAATTACACAGTAGGAGCCCCGCAAGCCCAAGTAAGGTGATGTGGTATCTAACTGCAATGCAGATGTAACCTCAGAGACAGAGCTGGGAAAGAACCCAGGTCTTGTCTTGTACAGACTAGCGCACCATCCAGCGAGTTGCAGAGTTTCTTCAGCAGTGAGAAGGCTGCATATACTGGAAGAAGTTCAACAGGGATGATGTTAACTTAATACATAGGAATTGGTGAGTCCAGCTGATGGTGTTGCAGTATAAAAGCCAGCAGTAAAAGTAAGTGAATGCTATGATTAGTTTCCATCCTCTCTTCAGCATGTTGTGATGTATTATGCACTGCTAAGGGCTTTGTCAGTCACTTGGGCATAAAACTTTTTAACCATTCTGTCAGTGAGTTCTCATTTCATACAATTTCTGGTGCTTGTGGTTAGGTAACTTTTTAAAGAGTTCAGAAATTCCCAGAAGAGCTGTGGAAATCATTAGGCACTGCATGGTGCTCCTGACCATCACAGAAGTTTCATATTGCTTTCTGTCAAAAGTTGTCATTGTCACTCTTTCAGGGTAACTGTCCCTGTATTTCCCCATTGTGGTCCCTAGAAAGCATCCACTTAAAATTTCTAGCTCTCAGCTATTGTGTCTCTTGGTTGCAGACCAGTGTCTCTCCCTTCTGATTGGGATTTTAAGGCTGCACGGATCTATGCCTCATATGTGGTATGTCCAGCAAGCAAGTCTGCCCAAAGAAGAGTGCCTGTGCATTCTTCACTTTTCTGATGGCTATGAGCAGTGCGCTGCCAGCAGTTACAGATTACAGGTTTGCCTAAGTAAGCACATTAAGGTAAAAGCATTACAGAGGAAATAAATAAAAACAATAAACAGATTTAAACGTGCAGTAAATACACCAGGAGTCTCATGTGCGTCAGTCTGATGTGGTCCTAGTAGACACAAGTCTTTCAAAGCTTTCCACAAGGTCCTGTCAAATATTTGGATCAGAAAGAAGGACCCGTGTCAGTTCAAGCTCATCCTTTTATACAAAAAATCCTTTCTTTCCTCTCTTAATCTTGGGAAAACCCAACTTGAACAAGAATAGGGTACCTATTTACAGAGGGGAAACCGTGTTTGTTTGTATACAGCAAAAACAAAAAGTCCAGGGACACCTTTAAAGACTAACAAAAGGGGCATAAGCTTTCATAGGCTGCAATGCACTTCATCAGTTCTGCCTGATGTAGTCAGTTGCAGCCTGCAAAAGCTTATGCTGAAAGAAACTTGTTAGTCTTTAAGGTGCCATAGTACTCCTATTGTTTTGGCTTTTTTAATAAGGAGCCTAGTTTGTTTTGTTCAGGTTAGTCTGTTACTCACCTGAATTATCACCTACTGTTTTTAGTTCTTTTAGGAACCTTGGTAATCCCCCTGGAATAGAACATAGTCATTCACAAACCATAAATACAATGGCTCTTCAAAATGGGGTGGCGCTATTTATCACAGCAATTACCTGATATGTTTAGTTATACGAATATCCTGTGCTCCATGTATTTTGTCTAGTCTGCTGAATACAAAGTAGTATCTTTTTTTTTTATTAATCCAATACTATTATAAGTGGACCCACAGTAACAGATGATCATGATGGATGATTGGTCAGAAAGTGCCATAATTTTTTATGCAGAACTTCCAGGGAAATCAGTAAAAGAATAGTCCTTAAAATCTGCTATTGCAGTATGGCCTTTTGCTAGACAACCATGTAGATCAACAATAAATTGTCTCAACAGAAGTTCTGTAAACAAATTTTCTCATACATCTGTTTCCTAAATAGTGTCTTATTTTGAAGAAATTTACAGCTGGCAGAAATGATTTGGTGGTTTCTCTTGAAAGTCCAGTTGTCAGCATTTCCCAGTTGGCTGAAATTCCAAGTGAAATGCTGTTTTTCTTTCAGTCTGGCAGCTAGGTTTGGGCCTCGCTCTACTCACTGTGTGCCTCTGGTAGTACAAAAGGAATGAAAAAGCAGTGTGTCACCTCATCAGGCGATTCCCTTGACATGAACGGTTCTGAGATGCAACAGAGATGATATAAACAGCTTCTGCACCATTCCTATTAGCCCCCAATATTGGGGGCATGGTTGGAGTAACCATAGGGCTGGCTCTGATGCCCTCTGCAGCAGCCTGCTATGTGCCTATATAAAGGGTACTGCCAGCTTCTCCCTCTCAGTTCCTTTTTATCACATGCAATTATGCTGGAACATTCCCTTGCTCCTGCAAGTCCTTTGCCAAATCTAGTGGTTTACTTATTACTGTTATGGGGAGTGGGTGCAGGGGACACGATCCCCACACTGCAAGAAGGAGTTCCAATTGAGAGGCAAGAGACCAAACCACAATTTTTTTTTGGTTAACTACCTTCTATGTGACTTTTATTGAGATAAATAAAATTACAAAAAAGAAGAGAAAAAAAAAGGTTAAATAAGAGGTTAACATTATTCAGTTACTAATATTCCTATTACGAAAATTAAAACTTGCAATTCCTAGTAAATTACACTTAACAAATCTCATACAAACTGCGGTTTTAGAACTCTATTTTTTAAAGGCATTTAAAGATCATCTAAGTACAAATTAATTGCCCAATAAACAGAAAATAGAGCACAAATATTACTATAACATTTATCCCCATTTTTGTGCCTATCCCTGAATTAAACCCCCCAGTTCCAATCCTGACTGATATAATTTAACAGAGTGGGGTTTATAAGAGACAGAGAGAGAACACACAATCTGTAGGCAAAAAGAGCTTTGCTATTTACCACATACACACACTGAAACATCACACTAAAACATCATACACAGCCCAGGACAGCACAAACACCTTGCTTCTCCCCCTGGCTCTCCAGACACCAGGGATCACTGCCCAGTGAGGCTAGCCATGAGCTGTTTGCGGCTAGGAGTTACAAGGGTCAGCTGGGGTACCTGGGGGGGAACACAACTGGATTTATTCTTTCATTGCACTCTTTTACATTGCTGTTTCCCAATTTGATTGTGGAACACCAGCTTCATTCTGATCTGTGAGGTTAATAGGTTCAGAGCAGTAATAATACATATACGCATCCCCAAAAAGCATTTCCCAATTTAAATCCCAAATTTGACCAGAGTATATTTACCGCATCTGGATGTTATCTCCAGAGTGACAGACAGCAGACCTGTTTCTTTAAGAGAAAGATAGCAAAATGTGATAGAACAGCCCGGTGTTAAGACGTCTCTGTCTGCAAACCAACAGGACAGCCTTTGGGCTCCTATCTGTTGCCTCCAACTCAGCAGCCCACCAGTCTGGCGTCTACTGACTGCAAGCTCCATGCACTTGGCTGGACCGGTGTTAACGTGGCTCAACCAAGCGCTTCACAGGACAGCCTTTGGGCTCCTATCTGTGGCCTTAGAAATCAGAGCCCACCGTGACCAGCTGCAGTGGTTGAACACCCCCTGCCACCCCCTTCGGATGTGAGCTATGGCCCTCACTCCAGGGTGAACAGGTGAAAATTGAAAACTTAGTAAAAGAATTCAAAAACCAAAAGAAAAAGATCTGCCAAAAGAAAAAAAAACTGCAGGTTCCCTTGGTGATCAGTCAAGGGGTTTAACACTTCCTTGTGAAGAGTGGGGAGATGCCTAGGGGGTGGCCAGATCCCCTGGCAACACTACAGGCTGCTAACCTATCGCTTCTCCAATGTGCCTAAGCCAGAACCCCGGCTTTATGCCTTGGACCCCTGAAAATTAGCATATCTCTTGTTGTCATAGAAACTTACTGACACTGGTCTGGTCAGCAGAGGAACTCATAAGTCTCAGCTGTAACTCATAAGTTTTGCAGCTGTAATGTATAGTTTATTTTATCACTTTCTTCAGGTCTGGTGCCACTCAGCTTGGATACTGACAATAATTCTTCTTGAAGGCCATTACTCCCTTCTGTCAAGAGATAACACTATCTAATTGTAGAGGCCTAACAGGCCATATTCCATAAGACAAGCTGAAGTTTGGCCACAGCAAAAGAAAACATAAAGAGGGGTGGAAAAATCCACCTCTCACAATTACAAGTGTACGCAGTCTTTACTGTTGTTAGTTTCAGAGTTAATTTTAATTATGTTTGACCCAGGGAAGGGGTATGCCTAGGTCCTTAGGTTTTAAACCCTGCACTTTATGTAAGAAGCCAATGACACTGTGTGACCTGCACCAGAGCTGCCTGAAGTGCCACAGGGAAACTTATGTTCAGGAAAAGTGTAAAATCTGTAAAAGTTTCTGTCCTCTGACTAAATAGAACCAGGACATCAGACTCAGGGCAATCCTAATGGAACTGGTTCTGAGGCCACCACCAGAATTGAGTTTGGACTCAGTGCTGAGTGCATTAGCATCAGCCAGAGCATGTGTAATCGTCAGGTGGTCTAGAATTCATTCATTAGCCCCTCTCTAGTGCCTAACAGAGGTTAAACCCCTGTAGAAAGCGGCTGGAGAACCAAGATTCAGTTCTAAAGGGACTCACAGTGAAGACTGCTCAGAGTTCCTATAAACATAAAAATAAACTGCTCAGAGTTCCCATAAACATAACAATAAACTTTATTAGCTAACTTAACAAACCTTATCCTAAGAAAACCAAAATGAATTTGAACAAAACAATAAGAAACCCAAGAGTCCCAAAGTTTAAGTGGAGTCACCCGTATCACAATTGCAGTCTCTAAGTCCTTGAGGCTTGAATGTAAAATAGAAGCAATCCTCATCTTCTCTGGCTGCAGGAATCTTCAGTTGGAATCCATGCAGTCTTCCCTTACTCTCCTCAACCAGCACCATGCCATCAGGTCACTGGCCATCCAGCTTTCAGTTCTACAACAGAAAACTCCCCTGCAAAACAGTCCAAAGCAAGGAAAAAACATCCTGCAGTCCACTCCAGGCTCAGCTCCTTTCACTCAGGCCTTGAGCACATGGACTCTGCAGCTCTCTCTGATTGCACTTCTCCTCTCAGGCTTCTCACAGGATCTGACTCCAGCACAACAATAAAACTTGTGGAGCATGCTCAATGTGCTACCACACCCTCTTGCCAGAAGGTTGTGGTTTCTGGGCTGCAAAATCTGCCCAGCAGCGTAACCCAGCCATAAGGGATCCCTGAAACAGATTGCTCCTTCTTAGGCACATGGGTTACGTGCGCACGCACAAAAAAAACCCTTGGAACCATCGTCATCCCAGCACCATTCAACATCTGTGGTGCCAAAGAAGCAAGAGATGAAGATCCCTGCTGATCAGGGATACTCACCAACACTGAAGCCAGCTGAGAAGAGCATGGGGACTTCAGTGATGTGATATGATGTGGGTTTCACTCCTTCCCACAGGCCCTGACAGGGTCCCTGTGTGTGCAGGCGTCAAGCCCCATTACTAACCAGCTGCTGACTGCAGGGAGTGGCAAGAATTCTCAGCACCTGACAGCACCCACTGTGCCTGAGGCAATGAAGGATCTCATGGCAGTCGTGGTGCCACTAACACTCAGGAAAGGAAGGCCCCTGAACTGAGGGTCAGCTGTCCTCTTGGGAGTTATCAAGAGGGAAAACCTCTGCTAAGAAAGCCTCAGTGTTCTCCATCACCAAGGCACTGCTCTCCAGTGAGCCATAAGTCACCAGACTTGCGACACCTGTCCTTGGTCCTGCATTGTGAGAAGTTAGGATCCCATCTTTGATCCCTGGCTGCTAGGTACCGATACTGGAGTGATGGCACTGATCCCTGGAACATCACCAATCCTCTACAGACCCGAGCACTGGTCCATGGACTCCCAGCATGGATCTCCAGAACTGTGGTGCTGGTCTCCAAGTCTTTATTGAAAACCTAAAGATAAGATGTGAAATAGCCCTGGGATACTTGGCACTCAGGCTCTGTGCTCTGCTGTCTGGCATCAGAGCACCAGCGGTCATGAAGCAGAGCAGAGGAGCTGTCAGCAGCAGCACCCACATGGTTGCCCAGAAATGGTTCCTCTGATTCAGAGGAAGATGATGTGGCCCTTCCAGGATGACAGTCCTCAAGCCAGACAGCTGGTTTCCCCATGATGCCACTGACGGGCATAGTCATAAGGGCAGTGGCCTGGTCAATGGCAGTTTGGAACCTGTAGGGGCTCCACCAGGCTGTGACCCTGCAGGCTCCCTGGAAGTTCAGTGCCACAATCCTTGATAGTCCATGACACAGCACTGAACATGAATATGTAGTCAAAGAGGACCCTGCTTCCCCTCTTTCCACTGAGCTACCAGCCTCCTTTTCCTCTTTGCTTGAAGAAGTGGTAGAAGGACTGTCCACTGTTGCCCCATTAAATGACTTCAGAGCCCACCAAGAACTGTTGAAGCATGTGGCAATCAGTTTGGGACTCAAGGTGGAGGAGCTTAGGGAATTAGCCTATGAACTATTTGGCTTCTGCAACAGCAGCTCCATCCAGGGTGACTCTTCTGGTGCATGAGGGAATGGTGAAACTGGCCAAAGCACCATGGCAGACACTCTATCTCTTAGTCTAGTGGTTCCCAGCCTTTTCTCTGCTGTGGCACACCTTGATACCTTGAATTATTTTGAGGCACACTGCCATCTAACCTACAAATAAACTTATGAATATTCATGACCAATTCAGAACTCTTGAGTAGTTTATCAAAAAATTCCATGCCACATCTGCTGAAGCCCGACAGCACACCTGTGTCCTGTGGCACACTGGTTGGGAAATGCTGTCCTAGCCCCCCAAATCTAAATAGGCAGAAAAGTAGTAGTATGTGTCTGCTAAGAGTTACAGCCATCAATAGCTGCCACCTCTTACCCGGGATCCAGACCCACAATTATTTTCTTCCCATCTTGTCCCTTTCTTCCCAGCATAACATCAGACTGCTGGGAGTTAAGTTCAGTAGCCATCTGCTTTAAAATCACCTTTCTCCAGGATTGTTGGTGGTTGCAGCTGTCAATGAGCAAGACATGCAAGGCCAGATGAGCTCCACAACAAAAAATAGAGACCAAAAAGCTTGATTTGTTTGGGTGCAAGTTTTATTCAATGGTGAACCTGCAAACGAGGGTATCCAGCCAACAAGTGCTGTTGGGAAAATACCATTTTAACTTCTGGCAGTCACTGAAGAACTCTGACTCCTTGCCACAAACTTCCAGACAAGAGTTCGAGGCAATCCTAGAGAAAAGGAGGACAGTAGCCAGATTCTCCTTTCAAGCAGCATCAGATGCAGTTGATTCTATGGCCAGGACTACATCTTCAGCAATGTCAACAAGGAGAGTGTCCTACCTCCAGTTGCCTGGCTTCTCAGCAGAGGTCCAGCTGTCCATTCAGGACCTCCCCTTTGATGGCACAGCTCTGTTTGCAGACCAGACAGATTCCAGACTGCATGGGCTGAAGGACTATACTGCATTCCCTAGGACTATATACCTCACCCTCCTCCATAAGGTGCTTCAGGCCTCAACAGTCACAGGTTTGGAGTGCAGCCTTGGGGGGACCCCTATAAAATAAAGAACAGACCGTATTGTAAGGACCACTCATTGGCTACTGTTCCCAGTTGAGCTCAAGCTGTCACATTCAGGGGGCAAACAACTTCTGAGTGTGCCGGAGGGCAAACTGCCCGCTATTACCTGGGATCCAGAGCCCCAATTATTTTCTTCCGAGCTTGGACTACTATAACATCAGGCTTCTGGGTGTTAAATACAGCAGCCATCAGTTGCACTCCCCAGTTCACTTCACTTCTGCACTCCCAGCCCCCTTCCCAGCCCCTCTGCAGGGACCCCTCTTACAAGTAACTCCTTATTCAAGAGGTTTAGTCCCTGTAGCAAGTGGACACAGTGGAAGAAGTCCTTCAGGAACTAAGGGGGAGAGGCTTCTATTCCCAATACTTTGAGTCCAAAGGCAAAGAGAGGCTGGAGACCTAACCTGGACCTGCAAGATTTCAACAGATCTCTTAAGTTGAAGTTCTGCATGGTTTCTCTGGCTACCATCATCCTTAATCTGGAACTAGGCAACTGGTATATCACCTTCAATTTAAAAGATGCCTATTTTCATCTTCTCTAGCCATAGGGGGTTTCTCCGATTCGTGGTGGGCAAATGACACTGCCAGTTGACTGTGCACCCCTTTGGCCTTTTAGCTGCACCAGGTGTGTTCACTAAATGCATGGAAGTGGTGGCAGTCCACATCCTCAAGATGTGTTGCTCATGTCCCATTTCACAGCCTACCTGCCTTTCCTCCGCTGAAGTTCCATCAAGAAGGAAGTGAGAGGGAAGGGAGTTGGAAACACTGTATACAGGCACTTGTGGATGCTGCAGCAGAGGGCATGAGGGCCAGCCCCATGGGTGTTACTCTGGGAAAATATTCCAGCACTGGTACATGTGGCACACAAACTTATTTGGGAATGGATATGAGCAGCACATCTCAAAGAACAGCAATTAGAGGGTAAGAAACGGCTTTTTGCAGTTAGTCAGCAAGAGGTAGGGAATTCATTGGTGGATCAGAATTGCTTACCAAAGTTTGGGAGTTTCCCAAGTAGTTGGAAGTTGCTCAGGGACTTCTAGGAGAGGAGCATTAGGAGGAGGAAGCTGAATGGGGCCAACACATCTCACTTCACATAGGATTATGTCTTTTCTGCCGTTCAGTGTATGCATCCCACCACTGCTGTACACTAGTTCTGTTTGAATTGGTGTGCGAAAAGTAGGAGTGTAGGCTGAGTTTGTAGTTGTAGACATGTTCACAGATGTCTGCAATGTCTGTAGTCAGCCTGCTTTAATTTCTTGTTTTCTCTGCTATCTGAAGGAAAAAGATAATTTTTAAAAAATTTTTTTGAAATGTTTAGATTTGATTCCACTGTACCACTGGGATTGCCACTGCTTGGAACCACAGTAGAAGTCAGAGATGTCACAGGTTCTGCAGTTCTAGAAGGAGAAGGACAAGTATTCATAGGTTGTCTTTTTTATTTATCTTAATTATTAGTTTTGAAAGATATTTTAATGTTTTAAACTCTGTGCATTTTGCTATCTAAAGGGCAACTGCCTATATAACAAAACACTATGAAAGGCAGAAGTGAAATCTGGTGTTTTCTCTAGTAAGTTTGAAAGGTATACAGTATTTGAACAATTTACTGGGTTGGATATTTTCATTTGTTATAAAACATTGCCAAAGTTCTCTAAAGGGCTGTCAGAATTAATGTTTCGCACATTTAGATATTGGCATCTGAAAGCCCCTGCTTGTATCTTTTGAGTTTAAAATCACCTTCAGAGGGTTCATATGCTTCTCAGTGACAAAAGAATCAACCTGGTCTCCATAAGTCTTCCGTGCCAACATAGTTGGTGGATGTAAAACCTACTACCAAAGGCATGATAGGAGAAACTGTCCAGGAGATTAAAAAATTCATAAATCTTAAAAAGACTGCATCACAAAGTTCAGAGAATTGTTTTGAGCTTTTGTCATTACAACCTGAAACAGGATTGAACATCTAAAAGAGCACACTATCTTGATGGGGGCCACATATTTATTAATAGAGGCCGACTTTGAGAAATCAGATTAACAGCCATGAAATTACCATTATTTTACATACAAAACCAGTTTATTTTAATGATTAGTCTTCTGCTTTCATTTGGCTTAATATAAGTAGAAGTTGTATAACTATCAAATAAATTAATTGTAGGATCCAGTTCCACTGGTACTTTTGCTTTCAGAAGTTTAGTTCCAATCATTAGCACAGTTATCTATGAAAATGTTAATGGCTCTTTGTAAAGTTATTTTAATACTTCTAACTTTCTGAAATTTTGTGATTAAGATGCAATATTACTTTCTTTTGCACAGGTGGTAAAGAACGAATCTGCTTCCTTGATGATGAAGTAATTGTCCCTTTGAACACAATGAGAGAAACAGGGGACTTTGTGTGGGTGAAGGATGCAGAGATGTTTTTCTTAGGACGGAAGGACAATCAGATTAAACGTCATGGCAAACGTCTTAATACTGAATACATACAGCAGGTAACATGATGTGTACTGTTCAGAGTTTATGCAGCCTGGAACATTATGGACAGAAGGCTACAGTGACTTGTTCCTCAGCAAAAAGTGCAAGAATTACTGCGATTAAATCCAGTTTTGGGGGTAGATTTTCCAAAGTGCTCAACATCCCACAGCTCCCATTGTTCTCAAGAATGCTATCAGGTGCTGAGGTCTTTTGAAAACTGGGCCTTAATTTATAGTTTATTTTATGCATACTTAATCTCAGAATTGTGAAGAATACTAACACATGCCATTGAAAAGGGTTGTGTGGTAATTAGAGCACGAGGGTGGGCATCAGTACTTAGATTCTGCTCCTAATTTAAGAATCCTGGGCAAATCACGTAACCTCTCTTTATTTCAGTTTAACCATCTGTAAATGGATACAATACATCCCTACCTCAGCTAAGTGCAGTGAGGATTAATTAATGTTTCTAAAGCACTGAGACACTTGGACAAAAGACTCTATATCATTACCAAATGTTGATTATAATTAGGTCTGTAATGAGTCAAATATTAGCAGAGGGGGAGAAGGATTAACTGATGTTGACAAAGAAAAAAAAGGGAAATGATATCTGAGGAAAGGTGAAGGATCAAATCCAAGCTTTCTTGTTAGCAAGCACAATTCATTTGCAATCAGTGGTATTAAATTAGGGATGTGTTTGGCTTGGAAGGTCAATGAGACAAAAAGGTGTGTTCTTACCTGTTAATACTAATGCTTGATAACAATGCTCTGGGTTCTCCCTGCTGGGACCTAATGGAAGTGACTCTGGTAACAGATCCTTCTGTTGAACTAGGATTGTAACTGTGTCCTGTATGCACAAATAGCTCCTTGCTGTCCCATAGGGCAGTGATTTTCAAGCTAAGGGTCAGGAACCAGTACTGGGTCACAGATCCGTAGTCACTTGGGTCATGGGCACAAATTACTTTTTTTGCAGCTGAGTCCCGAGGAATAAAGTTTGAAAACCACTCGAATAGGGAATTATATTTATGTCTAAACTGATGATATATCTCTGGGATGAGAGAACATTTCTGGTTGAATTAAGGCATATTTCAGTTCCTCTTGTTTTTCATAAGGTGTTTGGAGGCATGTGCCTATAGAAAACATTTTAAAATTTGTTGGAGATGTTCATTAGGTGAGGTGTAGAAAGTATTTTGATAAAAATGTTTAATAAATAAGAAAATAACCACCTACATGAACTTTCTATGAAATGATTGGAGCAAAATCTTCATTTTGTTGTTAACTGGTGCAATTTCATTGCATTCATTTGGATGATACATATTAAGAGAAGGCAAAATTTGGCCCATTGAGTTCAATTTCTTAATCTATGGAGCCGTTTCTGTCTGTCTAGCACAGAAGGCTCATCCTTTAAGTGTTTCAAATTGTGCTCTTAGTTCACATCATCACACCAATGCATCTAATGTTAAGGATTTGACCTGAACACATACAGTGACATTCATCTTTAAGGATGACATTTTATCTTTAGTTTAACCGAGTATTTAATGAATAGTATGTGTAAGATCACATACCGTTAAATGGGAACTTTGAAGTTCTTACAGGGATTTGGATGACTCAAGGAATAGGTAAAGTCTACCCCAGACAGTATAACAAAAGTTGTTCATGTCTGATTGATCTTGAGTGATGAATTGGTGGTGTCAATACTGTTCCTGGAGGAGAGGTGTGCCCTTCATAAACCTACAGTTACAGTTGGTCCCCTCATTAGCAATCTCAACAGAAATGCCCACAAGTAACAAATATGGAGAGTGAATTATATTCCCACTCTCATTTGCCTCTTCTATACTGTTCCTGTGGCACAGTGTTATGGGTCATTGAGGAGAAGTTTGCTCTGCTGCTGCCTGTAATGTAGTTGCATTGTGAAATTAAACACATTCATTCTTCAGTGCTGTCATTCTGACACTTGTCATTAGTGCTAAATCCTTATTTCAATTAAAAGGAGGGGTATGGGGGGGACTTCTGCCATGTTTGCTGCTTTACAAATTCAGTACCTGCTACCATCAAGATATAAACTTTACAACAATTCCTTGTTTATCGATTGTGCCTCTCTGCCCTGCATTTCAGCACTAATAAGGCTAATGTTCTTATATTGCAGACTGCTGAAGGTCTTTGTCATGTGGAAGCCTGTGCTGTCACATGGTATCAACAGCAAAAGTTAATCCTGTTCGTTGTACCTAAAGACAGTTTAGCAGGAGACACTCTAAAGGAACTCCAGAAACTTCTCCCAGCGCATGCAATCCCAGATGAACTGGTGCTGATTGAAACTTTGCCTTTCACATCACATGGTACATAAAATAATGTTTAACAAATGCCATTCAGTGTCAATGCTGCTGTGTGCCTTTCTCTTTGTCTTAACTACTGTGTGGAAGCTAAATTCGTTTTTCTTTTTTATTGAAACTTGAGTGCCTCCTCCAAACTACTAACTGATTCAGACACCCTTAACTCTTATTTTATTGCATTGTGCTCTATTGAGATATCTGGTATTCAGCCATCACTGTAAGCTGTTCTGCAGCAAATCTGACAGTCATTTGTTCTTCATTTACATTGCTATGTATTTTTGACCCCCCCCCCCCGACTCTCTGGAATTGAGTGATAGTAATGAAAAGAATGGTAGTGTTGAAAATGTACACATTTATTCACTTGGCCTGCCCTTGCTTCTGTTGAAGTCAGTGGCAAAGTTCCTACTATCAGTTGGGACAGGACAAGACTCTGTATGTGGAATTATGTTGGCATGTGTCATGATGATTTTCAGAAAACATGCCCCTTTATATGTGGGTGCAGTTGATTACTGGTATAAAAAGTGGGTGTTTTGTCCACAGATAAGAAAGTCTGGGTCAGACCCAAATGAACATGTGGGGTATAATAAGAATCTGAAAATATAAAGTCAAAAATGCAGTGAAAAAATCTTGTGCTTTTTATTTTATATGAAGGCAAAATTGATGTTTCTGAGCTGAACAGAATTTACAGTAACAATCTGATTTCCAGAAGGCATGACAATAAGCTGAGAAGAGCAGAGGAATTGTGGGAAAGATTGCAGTATTTATGGAAGGTAGTATTTTAAGTTCCCTTTTATCACTGCCAGTGGATCATTATACATGTGTCAGGAATTAAACAGTTTTAATATATGTGACTAATGCAACCAGAATTTTCTTGCTTCACTTACATTATGTACTGTAGCTCCATCCGTTCATTTAGTGCCTAAGTACTAAACCTAAGTACGGTTTCTTTGTAACTGTCAGAAGGGTGCCCTTAATTTTTTTTTCATAAGCTGAAGTTGCAAGCTATAATGAGCTAATCTGTTAGTGTATGTAAGGTGAATTACAGCCACATACCTGTCAGCAGTTTCTAACTAAGTTCCAGAGGGGTAGCCTTGTTTGTCTGTATATAGCAAAAACAGTGAAAGGCCTTTGGCGCCTTAAAGACTAACAAATTTCTTCAGGCATGAGCTTTTGTGGGCTGACAAAGTGAGTTGCAGCCCACAGAAGCTCATGCCTGAAGAAATTTGTTGGATTTTAAGATGCCACAAGTCTTCCATAGTTTCTAAATACTTCCAATGCCAAGCAAGATCTCCCTCCTGGGAGCCAGTAAAAGGGCATGGAGTTTTTAACAAACAAGCTGCTGTTACCCAATCCCCTAATTAATGCATTATTATTCTACTACTTTTTATTGTCCTTTTCAGATAGAGAGAATATTGTCATAATAATCTGGTTTGTTATATGCAGAGTCATGAAGCTGTAGTGGTATCCTAGTAAAATAATAAATATCTTGCATTTACCCAGTGCCCCATGAGTACAGGAGTCAATTCCGCTACTACAGATGTGGAGCACAGCAGCTGTTTCACAGCACATGACAATGTTAGGCTGGAGAGAATTCTGTATGTAGTTTAAGCTGCAAATGAAAACAAAGCTCATTGTGCCTCATAAAGGGGCTCCTGAGCTCCCCCTAGCTCCCATGAATGAATGGAACTCGCTGATAGGCACATTAATGAAGAAACAGATGACACTACAAATTGTGCCCTGTCAGATGCTTGCAATGGGTAGTGCTGCTTGCTTGCCCCAGTAGCCCAGGGATATGAGATATGAATGAGATCTTGGTGGACAGAATGTAGCCTCGATCTACGGTGCTAGAAAACTGGGCCTCCTATAGCAGCACTTGCTTTAATAAGCAGAGCTTGCAGAGGGAGGAGTCTCACGATAGGTTGCTATTTTCTGTGCTGGGGCACTGCACCCAAAATATACTGTGCCCGTGTTTGAAGGGATTAAGGATTTTGCTCAAAAGCAGGTGGAAAGGTTGCAATTACATTTTAACAATCAAAACCCACAGAAATTATTCTCATGCTTCCCTAATAAAATTACATTATAAAAAATGCTTCTGGAACTTCAAATAAAGTTGTTTTGTCCGTCAGAGGTGACACCATTTGATCTGAGCAGCAGAAATGTGCTTTTTTTTTTTTTTTTTAATTATCTGAGTAAAATGCTGTGAGGTGCATTTGTTAATAGTTCTTTGCAATTTGTTTTAATTCCTTTGTTGTGCAGTGGCTGCAGAATCTGAGTCAAAAATAAAATTGAGTTGGCATTGCTGAAACTGATCGGCTAGCAGCTCTCAAAAAGAGCAAGCACAATCCTGCAAGGTGCTGTGTGCACTGTAAGACACTGTTGATCTCACTGGGAATCTGAGGCACCTGACAGGCTCATATCCTATCTCCTTGTGGCATTGAGACGTTGTTTGAGTATTTATTTCACAGATTCTGTTCTCTTTTTCTTCTCTAGTCCCTTCTGAGTCTTCCAGTTGATTCTTCCAGCATTTCCAAAGATTCACTGTTTCTGTACAGTGGTGGAGACTCCCTAAAGTCATTACGGCTTCATGACGAGATTGAGAATTTGGCAGGCAGGGCCATTCCTGGCCTCTTGGAAGTTATTCTTAGCAGTCCCATTGCTGAGGTTTACCAACATGTTCTTAAAGCTATGTTCCCAAGTGAGGACCAAATAATGAAACATGACACTGCGAAAAGAAAACAGAATGAAAGCAGTGGAAGAGAATTAGATGGAGAACACACAAAAAATAAAACTTTTAAGTACTTTAATGTTCCTGCAGGATCGATTGCATTTACTGCACTAAATCGAGGAAATCGGATGGTATCAATGACTTCCCATGAATCTCTTATGGAGCCTGGTAATGCAGGACAGACAGGAACAGAGTTAAGACAAAAAGAATCTTATTCATCAGCTGTGACTTCTAATATAATGAAAAATGAAATGAAAGAAAATAATCCTACAAAAATCAGCAGTTCAGAAATTGCAAGCCCAGTAAATGAAACATGTACTTGTTCTGTAGAACAAGCTCCTCCAAAAGAGACTGCTTTAAAAAGGCCTGAGAAGCTGATGTTATGTGTAAGATGGAAGTCAAATATGGAGAAATGTATAGATGCTTCACCATTAGTTATAATGCCAATCATGGATGATTTATCTGCAACTGTATACATTGGGTCTCATTCTCATGCAATGCAAGCAATTAATTTATACTCAGGAAAAGTCAAGTGGAAGAGAATCCTTGGAGATCGTATTGAATCATCTGCATGTATCTCTAAGTGTGGAAACTTCATTATTGTTGGTAGGTATCTTAAATGATTTTCCTCCCCCCACTCTCCTTTATATTGTAGCCAAATTACAGAGCAGCTTGTTTAATGTCTAGCAGTATGCAGCTGCCATATCTGCTTCCAGTATGCTGTGTTTTGTGTCTGTCTCTACAATTAAACTGAAGTAAATGGGAATGAAAGGGGAAAGCAGTCTCAGTGCCACCACAGAGGATGGATGAGCCATTTAAAAGGAAGTAGACTCCAGTCCACTTGTGACAAGCTTAGCTTGTCTCCTCAAGTGGTGGGGTTGAGTAACGAGTAAGTCATGAAACAGGTGGCTTGGGTGACTAAATCAGATAGGTAGATAGTGAAGAGGCCTAGAGAGAGGTGAGTGGTTGAAGATGCCTTAGGCAGTAAAAAGGCTCCTAAGTCAGCAAAGGAGAAGACCCAGCAGGGAATGAGGCGTATGTGCTGATCTCTTCCAATCTAGGAAGGAATAAGAATGGGACAAAGAACAGCCAGATGAGGGAAGATGATCCAAGATCACAGCTGACAAGAATAAGCACAGCCCTAAGGAGGGGAACTGTGAGACTCCTCTTTTAGGAGACAACGATTCTGGAGACCTCCAGAAGACAGGTGCTCAGATGGGAGAAACTGAGTAGAAGAGCCTGTTTGTGTTTGAACTCCAAAAGGCATTTTAAAGGGTAGATGCAGAGGTTCAGGGAGTAGGGGTTTAGCCCATCTTGAAACGGGGGTGAGGATGCTGTAGGTTTGAGTTCTGTTTTGATCCAGTCTGTATAGAACTTCATAAATTGGATTACAGGTGAGGAAATCTAGTGAGTATGGACTTTCTAAGGGCCCTGGAGTAGAAAGGGAAATAGAGGCATGGTACTGCAGTGCCACTCCAGAACACCTTCTTCTGGCCTGGAGGCAGTAACATTATCATAACTGTAAAGAATAATGGAAGGGCAACTTATTTTATGTATTGCAGTGGTTAGAGTATATGCACCAATTGATTTATTCTCCTTTTCCTAACTGGCCTGTACTAATAAATTGATAATCAGTAGGTACAAGCTCATTCTGAAGGATTTGATTAGAATGTGGTCATTGAGCTACTTAGAAATGTATGGAGAGGTGATAAATTTTTTAAAATGTCTTTAAAGTAAGTTTTAAAAATTGAGGGAGAACTTAATGCATGATACCTCTTTATTAAGTCTGATGAAAAAAAGTTTTTTTTCCCTTTTTTTAAGTTGTTTTTGGGTACTTTGAGCAGAGCTCACTGGTTCAAGATTATTGGCAAATGCACATTCCACTCCATCGGTATGTGCTTTCTGAGTTTTAAAGTAGTTTGTTGCTAGCATTTCAAAGTAGCTATAATTGCCTCACGCAGGATCAGTATTATTGCATTGGGGGAATGAGTAGGCAACAGAAGACAGTGCACAAAAAGGAGTTTGGGTCAAGGATTTATTGAAATAGCCTGGGGGTGGGGGAAAGAGAAAACCCAAGCATTAACACAAGTGTGATGGCAGCGATGGAAGCTGGCTGGAAACAGGGGAGGACTCTCAGTGACCGAACTTCAGAGGCAGGAGGGTCTCTGGAGGTTGATGCTCAAAGGGGTCTCTGCCAGTCCGCTGCTGGCGTGGGTCACATCCTTTTTGTCACTGAGTTAATAACAGCTGACCCAGGAATTTATATTCCTTTTTCAGGGTTCATCGCAGGGGTACAGCTGTGTGTTCATGCCCTGTGGTTTGGTGTGTGGCTTTTCATGCAGGAAGTGCCTTTTTGCTATTGGTACTTATCTTTGCTCCATACTCATGCTTTCTTCCTTTTACTCAGGGAAAGGAACAACAGTGGAGGGGAGGTCAAAAGGCTAGCTAGGGGTTGGAAGGTTGGGGGCGGCCACCCAACAGCATGTCACCTCTAACTGCCCTCCCCATGAAAATCAGGAGGGTTTTTGTCATCTGCTCAGATCAAAAGAGAATAATTAAATACTTAGTAATGTTATCTCTCTGCATGATCTGTGCCCACCTGATATATGTACACACACCCGTGTGTGTGTGTGTGTGTGTGTCTCTAAAGTTAGAAATAGTAGAAAGCTTGGATCCCTTGCCTTTCAGACTGACATAAAGTAGGGTTGAGCAAAGTTTTGCCTGATACTTGCAGTTTCAACAGTAATCAAAATGACAAACGGGTGCTGATGTTGTATTATGTCCTACTATCTTGAACTAGAGCCTGGATTACATTAGACAAAATGGAGGCTCTTTATTATACACTTCAATCTCTATTGCCAGACGCAGAGGGATTGTAGCCCTGTTGGTCTCAGGATATTAGAGAAACAAGGTGAGAGAGATGGAAGTCTTTTATTGCCCAACTTATGTTCATGTGAGAAACAAGCTTTATGTTAATCGACAGAAACGTACATGAGATTAAAAGTAATTTTATTAATATGCACAAGCTTTGCACTTTCCCACCCATATGCAGTAGCTCACCATGTCCTCCAACAGCTTCATAGTAATAGCCGGTGCTTTTCTTGTTTAGAGGGGAAAAAAAATAAGGTGCAGGTACTTTTCACTTCCCCTGCTGACCCCACCTCCCAGCTGGGCAGCAGAGCTGACAAGACAGGTGCCAGTACTCCATACCCCTCCATATCATCATAAAAAAGGCCCTGGTAATAGCACAGTAAAAATAGGCACAATTTTAAATGTGACTCAGAAGAAGGCATTGAGCAGTTAATGTCAAATGCACTTGTGAGGAGAATTGTCAGCAGGAAGTGCTGAGAAATATGTTTAGAGGAGAGAGGTTGACTCATGAACTATCTTTTAATCAGTAATGACGCAGTTAAAACACAAATCCAAATATCGTTACCTTTTTTCCCCCCCTCCCATGTTTTATTTTGTGCAGGTTGTTATAATGGCTCAGTTTATGTACTCAGAAGCCATAATGGGGAAATACATTGTGTATTTACCACTGAAGATGCTGTGAAGAGCTCTCCGATTGTGCATCCTTTCACTGGACTAGTCTACATTGGATCGCATGACCAGCACGTATACGCTTTGGATATTTATGTAAGAAGTCGCCCTCACTAACTTTATCTATATCAAAAACAAAACATCTCACTCTCTTGAACTGTATCCATGGTAACGCCAGCTTCACCTCCATCAGTATTGGCATCTGTGATGGAGCACGGTTAGATGACATAGTGATTAAAAGGGGTGTTGGCAGCCTATGGCATCTCTGCATTACTCTCACAATTATATGGCCAATGCCCATTCAGCTAGATGTCAAAATACCCTCTGTCACTGTATGGACCTGGGTAGTTAGGGCAAATCTAAATTGTGCATTCTCAGTGCTGGTGACCTATAGTAATCCCACAGTTTGGTGGGGAAGGGACTGTGCACCTCCTCCTTCTTCCAGATGTGTTGAGAGGAGGAAAGTGATGTGGGTGGGTAGTATGTATTTGTTAGCTGAATTTCCAGTATTTACCTAGAATTGCTGGTGAATTAGAATCGTCACTTAATAACTAGTATTTTGCAAGTGAACTTGCTGTTAATAAAATTTTGACGTACGAGTTCTTGTCAATAACATCTTGAACTTTAACTCGGTTATCAGATTGCAGAGCTTGTTAACATTTTAATCTACATTTTTCTTGGGTTGACAGGAGGAGGAATGTGTCTGGAAGCTGCACTGTGAAGGTGGAGCTGTGTTTTCATCTCCTTATTTGAGCATCTTGCCAGATCACCTATACGTTGCTACCCTAGGAGGACTTTTATTGGCTATAAATCCAGTATGTACCTTCCTTGTTATCTAATCCAGACTCCTCATTCATCCAAAACATGCTCTGAAATTAGTAGAAGATTTTTGTTTCAGTAAGGAAGCAATAGCAATCTTTCTAATAGCAGTCTTTTGACAGGGAGCCAACTGTGTTTCAAAGAGCATTATTGTCTTGATTTTTGCACCTGGGGAACCTGAGACACAGAGATGAAGATTTAAATTCACAAAAAGACACTGACCCTCCTGACTTGTAGGTGCTCTACTGCTCAGTGGAATTCTCGGTCATGAGTTAGTTGCCCAGTTTCTGTAAACCAGTGATTTTTAAACACAGAATTGGGACCCAGTACTGGCTCGTGCTGCCCTTTGCTGCTGCAGCCAAAAGACTGGAATTTATTACTCAAAGATGTAATTGTTGGGTCACGGGCCTAAATGATTTTTTTCAACTGGGTCCGGAGAGGAAAGTTGGAAAACCACTGCTCTAGACAATGTGTGGAAAGAGTTAAGTGCCTAAGAAAGAGATTCACAGAAGGCAGCACACAGAATGAGAAGCTGCCTGGTTTAGCCAGTAGGAAATGCTGAGGAGAGGGGCGTGGCCTGAGCTGGGTCTCATTTTCTCATGCTGAAGCGGTTCCACTTTGCATAACTAATTAAATGTTCATTGAGAGAGAGAGAGGAGCGAGAGATTGAGTCTAGAACCAGGTGGTAAGGATGGCATGTAGGAGAGTCATATTCAAGTCTTTGCTCCAAATCAGTCAAAGAAAGAAGGGTTTTGAACTTGGGTCTCTCATTTCTCTACACGCCAAATTTCTCACCAGTGATTAGTGATCCAAGGTGCTGGTTCTCAAGCTTTTCGCAGGTGGTGACGTGCTTGCTGGTGGGTCATGACATGCTTGGCAGTGGGTTGTGACCTTACAGGACATACCAAGTCCGGGCTGAATCCAGCCATCTCCCCGCTCTCTCTGACGCACGTACTGCTTTGTGGCAACAAAGTAATGTGTCCTGACACAGTGGTTGAGTGTGCTGATTTAAGGATCTTGTTAACTGTGGGGCAGCATCAGGATAAGTGGCTTCGTGCATTGCCTACTGGCAGAAACTTGGGTGCCCACAAGAATGGGTGACAGTTGATCTGCTGTTTATGAATATCACTGCTGCCCCAGTTACACGAGGACATCTAAAAAGGCAGGTAGGTCCCCAAGTAAATCATTGTGAATCCAGGCCAAAGTTACTTGCTTAGGAGCCACATGCTGAGTGAGTGGCAGAATTTAGAATGGAACTTGTGTTTCCTGACGTCCTACAGCCCAGCTCCCACATAGCCCAACCCCAGAAACAAATGGTGTCTTTTCTTGAGCCTAATTCCTTAAACCCCTGCAGCTGCAAGAGTTTGTTGGATAGAGGCACATTTTTGGAGAAGAGACTGAGAACCACTGCACTAGCTCATGCTACCTTTCTTAAGATTTCTGTCCGTAATGGCTGAGATATACTTGGCTGAAGAAAAATTCCTAAGGATTATTGCATATGAATATTATCTGTTTTCAGAGGCAAACCTGACTAAACCAGAAAGGAGCCTCCAGCAGAGAAAGCTGTTCCTAAATAAAATGTTTCAACAAGCTTTCTTGCAAGTTTTCTTTGCAGCTGTATGTGTTACCACAGTGATATGGCACAGACTCAGATATTTCACAGACATCGCAACTGTTCATGTACCTACTGTATCCAGGAACTATAATGATGATTAAAACAAACAAGGAGTCCTGTGGCACTTTTAAAGACTAACAGATGATTGTGGGTTTAGGTGTTGCAGTCATTCACAGGCTGTTTAGGGTTAACGCCATATGCGATGGCAAGTTTTGTGCTCTCAGGAGTAAGCTGTGCCCCCTCCCCACTTGTGTGGAGGGGTCTCTGATAGCATCACCATTAGGGTTCTGCTGTGCAAAAGCAGAGTCAGAACACAGGAAAGCTGTATGGGGAATGCGCACCCTCTGTAAGAAGCCCTCCCCTGCATTGCCACAAACACAGGATTTAAGATAGACAACATATGGCTGGGAAAAGAACCAGAGAGTGAGCTGGAGGATCTGTTGTTACAAGGATCCACTGATTTCTATCTGTTCCAAAGGGGGATAGGGTAGGGCAATGAGGATCACAGAGACTGTTCTAGCCGTGAAGTTGGAGTAATCGCTGCAGAGTGAGTCTGCTCTTGCTCAGCTGTCTGTGGAGTGAATCCTCTCTTGTAGCTATTCCCAGGGTCCAGCCCAATTACTAGGGAGCAGATTTGCCCTGTAGTTTTGTGCAGCTTTCTACTGTCACGCTAAACATCATGTATCATGCTTTGTCATTCACAGGATACAGGGCATAAGATCTGGAAAAGTTCCTGTGGAAAACCAATCTTCTCCTCTCCTCACTGCAGTGAGCAATGTGTGTGCGTTGGATGTGTGGATGGAAATATGTACTGTTTTAGCCACTCTGGAGAAAAGGTGAAAAGCTACCACTGTTAGATAATTCTCCTCCTTACATCAAAAAGTCTTCCTTAAGTTATCTTTTATTAAGAAATGGCAAGTTTTATATAACTGTTCTGAGGATTAGGAGACATTAAGTTTTTACTTACACAAGCCAGGTAAAACAAGCACCAGTATGTACCCATTTTACAGAAGGGTAAATTGTAGCAGAGCAAGGAGCCTGAGAAACAAGCAGGAAGAATTGGTAGTACTGGCACAGACAAGGAACTCTGATGTAATTGAAACAACAGAGACGTGGTGGGATAGCTTGCATGACTGGAGCACTACCATGGATGGGTATAAATTGTTTAGGAAGGACAGGCAGGAAAGAAGAGGGGAGGAGTAGTGCTATATGTAAAAGAGCTGTGTGACTGCTCGGAGCTCCACTATGAAAGTGGAGGCAAGCCTGTTGAAAGTCTCTGGGTTAAGTTTAGAGGAGAGGGCAACAAGGGTGATGTTGTGGTGGGTGTCTGTTGTAGACCGCCAGACCAGAAGGAGGGGTTGAATGAGGCTTTCTATGAACAACTAGCAGACATGTCCAGATCACAGGCCCTGGTTCTCATGGGGGACTTGAGTTACTTTGACATCTGCTGGGAGGGCAATACAGAAGTGCACAGAAAATCCAGGAAGTTTTTGGACAGCATTGGTACAAATGCTGGAGGAACCAGGTAGGGGCCTTGCACCTCTTGACCTGCTGCTCACAAACAGAGAAGAATTGATTGGGGAAGTAGAAATGAATGGCAACCGGGGCAGCAGTGACCGTGAGATGGTAGAGTTCGGGATCCTGATCAAAGGAAGAAAGGAAAGAAGGAGAACACAGACCCTGGGCTTCAGAAAAGCAGATTTTTCTCTCTCAAGGACCTGAAGGGCAGGATCCCTTGGGGGGCTAATCTGAAAGGGAAAGGAGTCCAAGAAAGCTGGCTGTATTTTAATGAAACCCTACTATGGGCACAGAAAGATACCATTCTTACTTGCAGAAAGAACAGCAAATATGGAAGGTGCCCAGCATGGCTTAGCAGAGAACTCTGCAGTGAGCTGACACGCAAAAGGGAAGCTTACAAGAAGTGGAAGCTTGTACAGATGACTAAGGAGGCATATAAAGATATTACTTGGGCCTGCAGGAATAAAATCAGAAAGGCCAAAGGGCAATTGGAGTTGCAGCTAGCAAGGGATGTGAAGGATAACAGGAGGGGGTTCTATAAGTATGTCAGTAACAAGAAGAGGATCAGAGATGGTAGGTCCCTTACTGAATGGGGGCAGGTATCCGCATGGCAGGTGATGCAAAAAGACTGAAGTACTCAATGCTTTTTTTACCTCAGTGTTCACAGGCAGGGTCAGCTGCCAGGCTTCTACACTGGGTAACACAGAATGGAGAGAAGGAGAGCAGCCCTCAATGATGGAAGGTCAGGTTAGGGACTGCTTAGTAAAGTTGGATGTGCGCAGGTCTGTGAGGCCGGATGAACTGCACCTAACGTTCTGAGGGAGTTGGCCGATGTGATTGCAGAGCCGCTGGCCATTATCTTTGAAAACTCATGGGGGAATGGGAGAGGTCCTGAATGATTGGAAGAAGGCAAAAATAGTACCTGTCTTCAAGAAAGGGAAAAAGAAGGACCTGGGGAACTACAGACCAATCAGCCTCACCTCAATTCCTGGAAAAATCATAAGAGTAGGTCCTCAAAGAATCCATTCTGAAACAGTTGGAGGAAAATAGAGTGCTCAGGAACAGTCAGCGTGGATTCAGCAAGGGCAAATTGTGCCTGACTAACCTGATTGCTTTCTGTGCTCAGATGACTGGATATGTGGATGCGGAATAGCCATTGATGTGATATACCTTGACTTTAGCAAAGCTTCTGTTATGGTTTCCCACAGCATTCTTGTTAGCAAGTTAAGGAAGTATGGTTTGGATCAATGGACTGTAAGGTAGATAGAAAGCTGGCTAGATCATTGGTTTTAGTGAACAGAGATCAATGGCTCAGTGTCTCGTTGGCAACCAGTAACTAGCTGAGTGCCCCAGGGTTCAGTTCTGGAGCTGGTTTTGTTCAATGTCGTCATTGATGATCTGGATGGTGGGCTAGATTGCACACTCACTAAATTCACAGATGACACCAAGGTGGAGGGAATGATAGACATGCTGGAGGGCAGGGTGGGATTCAGGGAGACCTGGACAAATTGGAGCATTGGGCTTATGAATTCTCATGAGATTCAACAAGGATAAATGCAAAGTCCTGCACTTAGGACTGAAAAATCCCATGCACTGTTAAAGGCTGGGGACCAATCAGCTAAGTAGCAGCTCTGTTGAAAAGGACCTGGGGTTATGGTGGAGGGGAAGCTGGATATGAATCAACAATGTGCTCTTGTTGCCAAAAAAAGGTCAATGGCATATTGGGCTGCATCAGTAGGTGTGTTGCCAGCAGATAAAGGGATGTGATCATTCCCTTCTATTTGGCACTAGTAAGGCCGCATCTGGAATACTGTGTCCAGTTTTGGACTCCACACTACAGAAAGGATGTGGACCAATTAGAAAGAGTCCAGTGGAGGGCAAAGAAGATGGTTACGGGGTTGGGACACATTACTTATGAGAAGAGACTGAAGGAACTAGGCTTATTTAGTCTGCAGAAGAGAAGACTGAGGGGGGATTTGATAGTAACTTTCAGTTACTTTGATGGGGTAATCCAAAGAGGAGGGAGCTCGACTATTCTTAGTAGTAACAGAGGACAGAACAAGGAACAATGGTTTCAAGTTGCATCTGGGGAGGTTGAGGTTGGATATTAGAAAAAAATTTCTCACTAGGAGAGCAGTGAAGCATTGGAATGGGTTACCTAGGGAGGTGGTGGAATCTCTATCTCTGGAAACATTTAAGGCCTGGTTAGACAAAACCTTGGCTGGGATGATTTAGTGGGAGTGGTCCTGCTTGGCCTAGATGACCTCATGAGGTTTCTTCCAGTCCTATGATTCTATGAAATCAGGTTGCTCACGGCTATGCAGCAAATCAGTTGCAGAGCCGGAAATAGAATCCAGCATTCCAATCCCCCGCCAACTCTCCATTCCTAATGCAGCAGTAAAAAATCTTAAGCATCTCTGTTCAAATTCTAATCATTTAATTTGGGAGGGGAGCATGAAAGAGGTGTCTGATGGTGACATTTTTGGCTTGAACTCTGTTAGCTGATGTCAGGAACACAGCAAGGTTGAAAGCAAGAGTTGCTTTCAGGTCCCATCCATTTCTTCCAGATTTGGTCTATAAAGATGCTTACTGGAAGGCGTCACTTATGTGTTTATCAAGTTATCAAACAAAATGCTGGTGTCATGGAAAGGTACCTGTGTAAGCATGTAGATGGTTTGGTCTCAATCTTGGATGCAGTAGGATGATTTATTTTCTATGAAATGTACAAATTTCCTGTCTCTGGTTTAATTTTTATATCTTTTGTTTTTTGACTGGACTCAGCCACAGAGTATGGACTCACAAATGTCCATAGCAAAAATTGTCAATGATATTCTAAAACAGTGATGCTAGGGTGCCTTCCCCTCTCATTGGCTTGCTGGGATTTTTATGTAGGTGATTCTCAAAACTCCAGCAAGATTGGATTTGTTGCGCTACATCATTAAAATGAGGAGAGAGTCTTTATAGGGGGACTGGGGAGGAGATGTAGGTTTCCTCTGATAAAGGGGCAGCCTTAAGGTATTTACTGTGTTCCCTGGTTAGCCACTTTTTAATAGGTTCTCCATATAGATGAATGATTTACAGGAAACTGGAGAGAAAAGGCAGGTGGGGTAGTATCTTTTATTGGGCCTACTTCTGTGATGAGAGAGACAAGTTTCTCAACTTACTCAGAACTCTTCTGCAGCTCAGTGGTGTGTGTCTGGCTACTGAATGTATGGGGGGAGCCTAGCTTGTGAACGGTGCAAGTATTTTCTAGCTGTGTGTTATATCCAGCATGTGCCAGAATTCAGATGATGAAATATACTTATGTCCTCAAATGTATCATTGACAACTTAAACGTGCAATAATGGATTCATAAACTTGCAATAATGGATTCATTTTTAATACTGCTCTGTAGGTTTGGCAGTTTTCCACCAATGGACCTGTCTTTTCATCCCCATGTGTCTCAAGTTTAACTAAGCAAGAAATATTTTTTGGCTCCCATGACCGCTTTATCTACTGCTGTAATATGGAAGGTAATTTACTGTGGAAATTTGAAACTACTTCAAGTGTATATGCTACTCCATTTGTTTTCCATAGTCATGACTTGGAGAGTAAAATGCTGCTGGCAGCAACATCTACAGATGGTAAGGTATGGATCCTGAATGCCAAGAATGGATTGGTGGTAGGTGTAGATAAACTTCCAGGAGAAGTATTCTCTTCCCCTGTGGTATGTGGAAAAAGGCTCATTGTTGGCTGTAGAAATGATTATGTTTACTGCCTAGATTTGCATGTCACTGAAAACATAACTAGTACGATTGATTAAACAGTTTCATTTCCAGTGTTTACATTTGAAGTTATGAGCATCCTTGAATTGTACTGAAACACCCAGGTCTGTGAGATGCTGCCTACCTTTAAGCCCATTCTACCTGGGTAAAACCGATCATATTTGCAAACTTGCGAGTTAACAGTTTTGTATGAACAGGCATGTCTGTGCTGCAGTAAAACACCTACAGCAGTGAGTCTGAGCCTGGATCAATTGACTTAGGCATGCACTATGGGGTAGAAAGGGCTCATTTCAGCAGAAGCCTGAGTCAGTTGACCCTGGACCCTGAGACTTGCTGCCATCCATTTATTACTGCATTTTTGATGTACTCATTATGTTGGGTAGATTTGGGAAAATGTGTGGTGGTTCTTTTAAAATTTTAATAAAGTGCTGTTTAAAACTTGATAGTGCTTAGTGACGACAGTGTGTAATACCTTCAAAAATGTTGCTTGGTCAACATTAAAGTCACCCTGTTTATGACTATCAAATATATTTTTAAGGTATTCATGACTATACTGTGTGAAAAATGGTGCTAGTGGACACTATTTCAAAGACAAGTTATTTTCATCAAGAAAGGGCTCGTGATTTAAAGCTTGCTCAGAATCAAATTACAAGTATACAATCTCTGATTTAACAAGAATTTTAGTAAAGTGTTCACTCTGACATAACTTTTTTTCTGGGAATTTAATTTTATGCCATTTGCCATGTCTAACATAACAAAGGAAGTTGCTAGTCTCTTTGGTCTCAAGTTCTCCAGTGTTTGGTTGAGATTTTTGTCCATTTTCTTGAATTTAATAATGTATTTAGCCCTGATTCAGCAAAGCTTCCATGTCTGACACTAAACACAGTAATAGTCCTATTGACATCAATGAGTATGTTTGCACAGCATTTTGGAACAAGTGGGGGCAAGCCTGAATGGACTGACTTGGCCAAGCAGGGCTTGCAGTAACACTCCAAAAATAGCTGTGTAGACAGTGGTGGTAAGCAATAGGAGTTATTCATCATATATTTCCAAACACAGTAGTCCAACTAACTAACTGGCAGTTCCTGTTAATGTTCTCAGGAGCCTGATAAACTAAGGGTGGAATTTGCAAAGATATTTAATTGACTAATTCCCAGTCAAATCAGTGAGAGTTAGGTGCCCAGATTCTCTTATAGATCCCACCCTAAGGCTATGTCTACACTACAGATTTCGCTGGCAGACAGCCACCACTATAAGTACAGTGGAGGTTAGTGTACACACTGCCATCCTTTTGTTGGTGGAGTGCATCTTCACTAGGATCTCTTCCACCAACAAAAGAAGCAGTATGGGGGAGCTGAGCAGCCAACCTCTCACCCAGGAGTGCTGCTGCCCTGGGAACAGACCTGGGGTCTGGGTCCCACCCCTGGATCTGATTCAGTGTCCCGGGCGCAATCTGGTCTCAGGGCCCTGCGCCAGTTTGGCCTCGGATCCCAGACTGGGGTCCCAGTACCATGGCAGCAGCAGCCGTGGCCTGGAGAAAGCACAGGAACAGCTGCTAGAGCTCCCCAGTCCCCAGCAGCAGAGGACTGAAGCTCCTCCTTCCTAGCAACTTCATCCCCCTGCTGCTTGGGACAGAGGAGCCCCGCTTTACTGCCCCCATTATCGGGGCTCCTTTGTCCCTGGCAGCAATGGCTGAAGCTGCCAGGGCTTCTCCGTCCCTGGTGGGGGATGCAGTCATGGGGCTCGCCAGTCAGTGGGTTGGGCAGCCCTGGTGACTCCTGCCCAGGACCTTAGCCAGCCCCAGGCAGCTGAAGCCCTGCTGCTGGGGACCCCTCCTTGTGCATTTCAGTGCTGTGTTAGAGCAGTGAAATTGAAAAGTGTGATAGCTCTCCGCCAGTATAAGGAGGCAGGGTGTCCACACTGACACTCTGCAACGTTAACTTTGCTGAGAAAAGTCTTACGCTGCTTGTTTTGATGGTATTATTTTGTCAGCATAATGGCAGGTTTGGTGGCAAAGAGGGGGTGTAGTGTGTACGCAAGGACTGTTTTGTCGACAAAAGCTGACTTTTTTGTCAACAAAATATCCTTGTGTAGAGAAGGCCTGAGTCTACAGACACTGCATTAGTCACCTTATGCTCTGCCTGATTCTTTTAAGATGCTGAGCATGCTTCAACGCCCCTATTCCTGATGTATTTCACTACAACTGAGTGTATTCACTATCATGAGAGACAAAGCACTGTCATATCTGAGAGTTTTCCTAATAGTATTTGTTTTTCAGCTATAGTAGATACAATGGCATTGCTCGGGGGGCCTCTCAGGGCCTCAGCCCCCTGAAACTCAGGGCTGGCCCCTGAGTAGTGTGCCTCTAAACTGCGCAGGGGTGCAACTGTCACAGCCCCACACAAGCAACACTGCGCACAGCCCGAGTCTTCCGGCCGGGAGGGAGTTGCCCCAGGCTGGGCCTTGAAGTTTTTAAAACTCCCACTCTGGCGTGACCCTGTTCTGAGCATGCTCAGAGTAGGGCCGTGCCAAGAGCCTCAACCCGTGCTGCAGCCCCGCTCTCCCTTCAGTGGCAGGGGAGTGGGCAGAATCCGGGGACAGGCACGCTGGGCTGGTGGGGGAAGGGTGTGAGGGAGGAGGTCGGTCTGGGGCAGCAGGGGATCAGTGGTGGGACTGGGGGGTTAGGGAAGGGCTCAGGGGGCCACGGTGGGGGGAGGGAATGGATCAGGGCCCCAGTGGCCAGTGGGGGCGGGAGCCACCCCTAATATTTATGTGTAGTGACACCCTTGAGTAGATAATTAAAATTTCACATTTAATGCACTGTTTTAACTAGAGTCAATGGGGATATTTGAACATAGGACAGATGTAAGAATTGGAGCTAGGTTTTCAGTAAATCTATGCTGAGAAAGGCCAGGAAATGACTTATGCTGATTTTTCTTAGGAAATAAAGGGATTTGAAATGACGTTTAATGTTTTTGAGTCAAATAGTGGATAAATAGAATTCTATGTTCCACAAAAATAGCTCTTTATGTATAGTCTTCATTTTAAAACTTTATCTGAGGCATACTTTTAAAGGCTTCAAAATTGTGACTTCCTTTTCAAATGAAACTAATAAAATACTGGTAAGTAAAAGGGGTTGATTCTACTTTCCCAGAGACAATACATTTTGAATGTATCATACAGTAACATCATTATTCAATCCCTCACAATTTGTCTCCCCCCCCCACCTCACCCCAAGCCTTACACTGTCATCATCATTGCAAAAATGTAGGGCTGGATCATTTTTTCCTGGTCATCTTTGTTCTTTTTAAAGATACTTTGTTTGCCTGTCTCTTCTCCTCTGTGATGTCATCCATCTTCCATGTGTTCTTTAAGATAATTGTTACTGGTTCCAAGATTGCTTCAACCAGGGCAGTAACTATGGCGGGGCAAATGGGGCTGTGCCCAGGGCATGCTGGAGCAGCTCACTAGAGCTGTTCTATTAAAAGGCATGTTTCGCTGCACCGGCCCCAAGTGCCACTAATTGCAAGGGGGGGTGCATTCCGAACGGAACGCATCTTGGGCGCTAAAAAAGAGCATTACAGCTCTGGCTTCAGCTAATTCCCTAAGTATCCTAGGACGAATTTCATCAGGACCTACTGACTTGAATGTACCTAAATAGTCAATGTCTTGAAAAAGAGCAGGTAAGTTTGCTTTTATAGCTTGACAAAGATGTGAAATATTAATAATACTTAGTACTTGTATAATACTGAATAAAATAATAATTAATTCAATAAACCATTGTTTAAAAGTTAGTTGAAAAGACATTTTCATACTAAGCATTTCCAGAGGGCTCGGAGCATATTGTAAAAGACACAGTTCACACATGTCCAAATGGATGAAGTTTATGTTGGTGACTTCTGACGCTCCTTCATGAACAATTAATAAAATGATGCTGTGTAAATGAATTTTGTGTTATTTTTTTCCAGTTCAATAACACCCAGCAATGGTGTGAATGTATTGAATATAAATTTGCAGTGTCTACTAATGACAAGAAGCTCAGGAAGTATTTGCATAATTACAAAAGCAGTTGTATATCTTTTTTTTTATTGAAATAAAACAACTTTTTCCAATAATGGACCATTTACATTAAAATCTGACAGCCGAAGTCTGAAAATAAAATAGAAATTGCACTAATGTATCCCTTCATCATAGCTCATGTTACTTATTGTTGGTAAAAACACATAGCAAGACACCTGTAGTCCTAAAAGGTCTATTAATAACGTAAACCTGACCTACACTGTTAACAGAAGGAGACAGCGAACAAATATATTATCTGATAATATTGAATGGATTATAATTTAATAGGAATTAAAATGACATTAGAATAAGAAACTATTGCACTTTAAAACATTTTAAAAATTAAAAAAGTACAGAAAACAAAAACCCCACAATCATCCATTTGTTTATAATTTTATACATTAGTATATGAACGTAGAGGTTAATCGTACATAACCTGTTCAGAAGAAATGGTATTTTCTGTGTATAAATTACAAAAAATTGAGACATTCTACATAGTGATTTATTCAGTTCTTAAAACATTTTTGAATAAATTCAGTAGTAACGATTTTTATATTTTACAGAATTCTGAGAATTTGTTCAGAAAACACAACAAAGCTAAAGCAAAGTAACACTTCACTGGTGTTTAGTGCAAATTTGTGTCCTGATGTTACATAAATTGTCACTTCTGAAGACGTAGGCTTTAGCAATATTTTTCAAGCAAGTATCATACATACTCTGAATGCATCTTGCCAAGTTCCAAAGGGGCAGCCCTGTTAATCTAGTAAAGCAAAAAAAAAAAAAAATAGCAAGGAGTCTTGTGGCACTTAAGTGCCACAAGACTCCTTGCTTTTTTTTTTATTTTAAACTCTGAATGCAGTTTTTAGTATACTAGATACTTCATGTTTGTAAAGACTCTGCTTTGAAGCTTGAGATTATGACTACCCTCAATCAATGAAAACTTTTTACTGTGTACTATACATGTGTCCAGTGCTGTTTTCATGGGTCAGTTCATTTTGTCATGCACAATAGCACCTACTTCTTTTGTACTATAAATCAGTAAACATGCTTTTCAGTTTTTTGATCATGACTACTACTTTTACTCTACCTTCATGGCTGGTTGGTTTGTTCTCTTGCTCCACCAAAATGCAATCCCCAATCCGCCCTGCCCCCAAATCCCAACCAAACAAAACAAAACAAAAAGCCCTGCATCTTAGTGAATGGATTTCAAAACATTTAGAGTTGTAATTACAAGAATGCTATTAGAGGCTTCAAAACCCAGATATGGTACAAATGTACATTAAGCAGTTCTACTTTATGGGATCAATTAAACACATAAATATTATGGACCAAATCCCCCTTCAGATAATTGCACCAAGCTCCCACTGAAGTCCATAGGGGTTGTGTTCAAGTATGAGAGAGCTTATTTGTCCCTCCTTCTAGCTATAAACATTTTAAATACTACCAGTTTAATGAACAAGGACAGAGATTTTAAAGGCTCTAGATTAAATAGAGTTGGAAACGGACTGCATAGGAGCGACAAGAACAACATTACTTCTAACTGCATCTTTATTCAGTGTAAAGTGTCTGCTGTGTTTGTGCTATTTTAACTGTGCTGCTAAATCTTTGTTTCCTACACAGGATGCAGTCCGTTCAATAACAACTTTTGCTGACTAGCTTTTTTCCAGTTTTGAGGCTAAGGCTGTCAGCACAGGGCCTATTATTTTCTGCTTTATTTACAAAGTGGTCCCATCCCTGTGCAACATAGAGCAATTTGGCTAAAAAGAGGTAATAGTATGAAGAGTTAATCATATATATCATCACATAATAATGCAATTCCTCCTCTCTTTTTACTGAAATACCTCCTCCTAAAATGTTATAAACTTATCTTATGACCCAAGAGGAAGCATGTTTAAGTAGGGGGATTTATAGCAATATGCAAAGTACATTGTAAACACAGGTGATTGTTTTAGAAAGATCAAGCTTCGTTTTGTTGATGTACCTACTGTGTGTAAAAAAGCCATTTAAAAAAAAACAATTTGCTGGGTAGAAAACTTACAAATGATAAATAGTTTATATTACCTCATATGGCCAACAATATTTTTAAAAAGTCCATTTGCAACAACTGATTCTTCCCAGCCCAAGTAAATACATTTTTACTCAGTTTTACAGCTGTGTTGCCTAACACAAGGAAGGTAAGTGATTATCTGAAGTTGCGCAGGGATCAAGTTGAGCAAGAATTGGTAAGTGATTATCTGAACTCTCTTTATTCTTTGTTCAGGAAACTGGATTTTAAGTAAGCTACCACCTACCTTATCCTGCAGATCCCAGTGTCTTGGTTTTCTGATCTGAAGTTTTTAGGCCCCAATCCTGAAAACCTTTACATATGGAATAACTTCACAAATGTGAGCAGTCCTCTTGAACTCAAGGGCTATGTCTACATCTGAAAGCTTAGTTCAGACTTGCTTACTACTAACTGCAGGTTTTTTGTTTGAACTAGCTGCGTTTTATAGTTTGAACTAAATTTTTTTTTTCAATTTAATTTTTTAAAAAAATTTTGTTTAGTTTGAACTAGGCAAAGCCTGGTGTAGACAGGAACCAAATAAATCCGGTTTAACCCTCCCTAATCAAGACTAGTTTGCTCGTGTAGACCTAGCCAAGGAGACTCTTTAGGTATGTACAGCTACTCAAGTGCACAGATATTTGTAGGAAGAGAGTCTTAGATTGCATGTTCTCTGGGGATGGGGGAATCTCTCTTTGTGTAGGGCTGAATGGGTTGATGTTTAATAATTGACATTGAATAAATGTGCAAAACACATTGTGTGTCCCTGCTCCAACGCTTTTGTTTGGTTGCCATATTAATGTGTTAACTAGAATGATGAGCGATTGACTTTGAGGGTGGAGGGATAACAACTCTGTTGTGTCCCCAGCCTGAAAACCAATGGTGCATCAATATTAGGGTGGTACTAACACATGCTATCAGTTCATTTGTAGGTGGGAAGAAGTCTTTTCCAAAATGCCTCAGGTGGGGAGTGGTTTTAAATCTGCGAATAAACTGCATCAATCCATGAGTTCAAAAGCAAGGACTGGGCCTAAGAGACAAGTATATGCATTTTGCATTCTTTTTCTATATCAGAGTGGCTAACATGCTTTCTTTCTATGCACTAAGAATAGAGATCCAAAACCTCTAGCTTGAATACTCATAAAATTGTAAAGAATTCTTGATCTGAAGTTCTGGACCTTCTTTATACCAGGAAAAACCAAAATCTTACATTTAGGCAGCCCTGAATTTTGAGTGATTTGATCTGAACTATATGCTGGGGCCCACTCTCTATCTACTTTTAAAGCAAAGGGGTCTATGACCTCATTGAGCTAGAGCAAAATAGTGATCAGTTTTTAATCCGTCCAGGAATGCATTTTAATCTGGTTGTTTCTTTTGTCATGTGTAAAGAGTCAAAACAATAAAAAGGAGAAAACACCAAATAAGCAAAAATAAAGAGTAGAAAGGTTACAGTTTACTTAATGATCTGTGGACAGTCACTCCAGGCTTTTGCTTTCCTCTTGGCTAAGGCCAGCCAGGCTGGTTCTGTTGACACAGGGTTAGCATCAGGTGTAGAGAATCTCTTGGTAACCTCTTTTGCTAATGGAGTTGATGGAACAGAATCTGAAATCTCCACTGTTGTTGATTTGGGGGGAGGAAATAAAACAGATGAAACATTCTATACTGGAAAATAATAATGAACTGTAAACTTTACTATGAATGTATTATTTATACATTTTGTGAATACATCTTTGAGACTATATAGTTTTTTTTTTAAATCTTCTATGTATTTTAATAATCAAATTAATTTCTCATACTTATGGATTTTAAAACTTTTCATTTAAAATTGAACTAATCAACACACGTTCTACTTTGAAAAGTAATTCAATAATCGTGGAATATTGCATCACTATTTTACAAACTTGGTGGTTTTTAGAGCTTAACTGCTTAGTTTACAAGTAAAAACAGTTGTTAATCTTGCTGTCAACCTGGAAACAGCCCCCAACACCTGACAACCAAGTCAGGTTCTTTCCTTATGTGTAATCTGTAACACAGTTTATGAGAAAGCAAAACTGCACCTGCAGACGTAGGCAAATCCTCTGTCTCCAGATTATGCTCTTAGCAAGGTCAGTACATTTACACACACACAAGAATTTAGCTCTGCAATTTCTACTTCATTAACAATTAGAGTGGCTAACATACAGATGTTTCTGTTTTAAGTAGAAATAGAATCTAGATTCCTTTCCACAGCTGCTTGTTTGCAAGCTTAAATGAGTACCATGTCTTTTAAATAAATGGATATCTCCGAATATATACAAGTGGTAGATCTGTTGAATAAGAAACTGCCTTTTACAACATAATTTTTCAGAGCAGACACACATATGCATTAATCAGTTAATAGCATTATTAAATACTAAGTGATGGATGCTGCAGAAGAACCCTTAGATAAGTCTTGCAAATCTGCTGTTCTGTGATAAGAGGTACAATCTCTGATTTGCCCCCAATTATTTTATAAAATGAGATTATTCATTGTAACTGGAGGTCCTTAGGTGTGGTCCCTATTTGGATTTGAAATGTCACTAGCATGATGTTCTCCAGAACTAGAACTATTCATAGTAGTGTGTCTGTTGACCCACATGTGCTTTGTGCATAGGTCAAAGGGTGTATCTGAGGTCTTACAAGGCTGCTCAAGTAAGTGCCCCTCTAAGTCATTCCTGTCGACAGGCACAGAACCCACAGCAGAGGTGATGGTGGTTGAGCCTGTATTCAAGATCAGGACTGCACATCTGAAAGACCTCTAATTACAGTAAGTAAACTCCATTTCTTCAAGTGCTGGTTCCTATGTGGATTACAAATGTGTGCAGTGTAGCAAGCATGGAGGTGGGAGCAAGGGCTCTGTAGAAGTGAGAGCCCAGCCTGTAGGGCTGCAGAGCCAGCTGCAGCATCTGCTGCCACTGATTGGAGTTAAGGTGTAGTGAGCAAGTGAAAGTGTGGATGGAGGACCATGTGGCTGCTTTGCAAATGATCTGCCACAGAACATCCCTGAGAAGGGTGAATGTGGTGTATTGCATCTTTGTGGAGTAGGTAGTAATATCAGCCTGCAGAGAGACTCAGTAAAAGGAGTAGCATTCCATGATGCAGCAGGAGATCCATTTACGGAGAGACACTGGGAGGAAGTGTGATGCTGCAGTAGTGAGAAAAAGTGGGTGAGGTTCAGAAAGTGCAGGTGCTTTGTAGACAGAAGGCCAATGTGTGGTGGGCATTGAGGGAATGCAGAATGCATTCCCTGGAGAGATGTGCAGCTTAGGATAGAAGGTTGGGAGGTTAATGGATTGGTTCAGGTGGAGCAGAGAGACCACTTTAGGTAAGAATTTTGCATGGAGTGGCATTGGGATGCCTACTCAGTGAAGCATCTCACTTGGCAGCATGCCAGGCATCTCCTATGTGAGAGGACATTGTGCTCCAAAGTAAAACACACATTCTGTACATGTGAAACCCCGGCAAATACCAGGTTGTGAAGTGAAGCAGTTCTGTATTGTGGTGTTGGAACTGACCATGAGCCCATGTGAGATTCAGGAGTGAGGGAAAGCAGATTCTTGTGGAAGGAGTGAAAGAGCATCCATATGAGCCTTATCAGTGTCTGAAAGATGAACTGCATGTACTGTGATCCTGTGTCTCAGGCACCACTTCCAATGGCAGATGGCTTCCATACAAAAGGGCCAGAGATAAGGCTCTACCCTGTTTGTTTAGACTGACAACATGGTGGCCGTTGTCTGAGAGGAGTTGTACCTGACAGGAGGAGGTGGGGAGTAGAACGCATGACAGGTGAGGCAGACAGCTCATAGTTCTGGGGTGTTGATGTGTGTCTTGACCTCTTGATGGGTCCATGTGGTCCTCCCGGTAAATGCCCCAGCCCAAAAAGCAAAGGATCCATGGTTAGGGTGGTGCAGGTCCTAGGATGGTTGAGGAGGGTGGTGGCCATAACCTTGGCTGGCTTGCACCACCATGAGAGAAGGCAAGGAGGAGGGGTATAGGAGGACCTCCTTGTTGATGAGAGCTACCTGTGGATGATAGACAGTGCAAAGTCATAGTTGGAGGCACCTCAGGTGGAGACACGCATATAGGATGAGAGATGCAGGTCGTCAAATGGCCATGAAGGGAGAGGCAATGGGGATGATGACAGTATTACACAATGAGGGAAGTGAGGGCAGCAAAACCATTTATTTTCCAGTAGGAAAATCCCTCCTGCAAGGGAGTGTGGTTGAGCTCCTATGAAAGTGAGCAAATGGATAGGTACACAGGTTGACTTGTCCTTGTTGATGCCAGCTCCCATGCCAGCCACAAGGTCTTGCAAGAGGATGGTAATTAGGAGACATCCTCAGGAAGATGCAATGAGGAGCCAGTTGTCCATGTCTTGGATCAATGAGTGGCCAAAATGTCTTGTATAGGCTGCCAGGATCACAAAGACCTTCATGAAAACATGGAGAGTGGTGACTGTTTCCAAAGAGAGGACTTGCAACTGATAGCATAAATGCCTAACCGCAGAGCAAAGGATTTTGTGATGGGGAGGCTGTACATCCACATGGAACTAAGCATCTTTCATTTCAAGAGTCACAAACCAGACTGTGTGGGGAAAGTAGGAGATAATGTATAGAAAGGTGATCATGCAAAAGCAGAAGTTGTGAATAAAGTGATTCAAAGCCCATCAGTCTAAAATGGTATAAAGGCACCCTTTCTTCAGAATGAGGAAATAATGTGAGTAGCAGTCACAGCCACAATAGTGGCATGGTATGTGTTTTATTGCAACCTTCATGAGGTTGTGTACTTCCTTGCAAAGGAGATTGAGTTGGGATGGGTTCCCCACAGAGAGGGTGATGAGCAGGGAGGGAGAGGAACTCTATCAGGTACAGCAGGTGTATTGTGTCCAACGCCCAGCAATTAGTAGTGTGATTTTGCACTGAAGGCAGGCAAATGAAGCACGATGACCCCCAGAAGATGACAGAAGTCACCTACAGAGAAAGGGAAGAAGGTTCATAGGTCTCAAGGAAGGAGTCAAAATGGATGTTTGGAAAGGGGGTTGTGGGAAGACAACGGCGTATTTAGGCTATTGAGAATGCTGATGGGAGCAAGACTGATCCTGCTGGGGCAGAGGGGAGGGTTGGTAGGCAGGGTGAGTAGTGTAACAGGTGGAAAGAGGACGGGCTGTAGCACCAAAGATGAATTATACCATAGAATTGCTTCCAACAAGAATTTCTGTCTGGAATAGTGCCTATTATTCATTGATAAAAATGCCATGCTCATTTATTTGGTTATGATGTTAAAGAAAAAGTAAAGTCTGATGTAATTCCATACTGTAACTAAATATCCATTTTGAATTGTTTACTTCATTTTGTATTGCCCAGCCTAAGTTTTGCTAAAACTTCATTTAGATTTGTGTACTTAGTTTGGATGCATGAATAAAGAGTGTGTGTGAGAGAGTGAGAGAGCTGGGATCCTCTCCAGTGCTAGCCTGTCTTGATAAACAGTCAGCACCACCTGATCTGACATGTTAGTCTTCAAAAGTGCCACCAGACTCCTTGTTTGTTGAGCACCACTTTAAAGGCTGAAGAACAATGTAGACAAACTGCAAAAACAAGAATCCTATCAAGAACCAGATCAAAACCACACTGGCCATTAACTGATGAATCATGGTCATACAGTACCCTGAAGCAGTGTGACACAGCAAGATCCATGAAGTAAAGAGGGGTGAGACTGCACAGCTTTGGGTAATGTTCAGCACAGCATCCAAGAGTATCGGTGCCATGTGCCTGACAGACCCCGCTCTTCCTCACACCCAGCTTCCCTGGCCAGGTAGCCACCACGATCTGCGAACACCAGCCACAAATTCAAGCTACCATCACAAGCAACTATATGTGACCAATGGCAGAACAGCTGGTGGGTGGGTGGGGGTGTGTGTGTGTGTGTTCTAGAAACTAGCTATTACCGTAACTGTATTTTTCTCAGAATAAATGTGGCATATTGCCTTGTCTCCCTGAATAAGACCCTGCTAGTGTTTTCATTTTCTAAGTACAAGAAGGTGCTGGTGACAAAGACCCAAAGATTGCAATGTGGTGCAAGAGTCTTTGGCTATGTCTACATTGCAGAGCATTTTTGAAAAAAAATTTCAAAATAACTTTTTCAAAAATGCTGTTTCGGGAGAACGGTCAGGGGATGGTTCTTTATTCTGAAATACTGTGGATTCCCCCCCCCCCCCCCCGGGGGAGGCTATACCAGACTTTTTTTTTTTTTTCCTAAATAAAAAAGAAAGCCAATGGAAGAGATAGGCATGCTTTTTCGAAAAAAAGCCTTTGCCGCGTCTGGCGACAGCTCTTTTTTTTGAAAGTAACAACGTTTAGTGCTGGTGAAAAAGTGCTTCGGTATTTCGAGATACCAGTGCACTTTTTTGAAAAAGCTAAACCTGACAGCATTTTTGAACGAAAAAGCCTTTTTGAAATAGCTTTTTCAAAAAAAGCTATCATTGGAAGCGGCAAAGGCCTTTTTTCAAAAAAGCCTGCCTATCTCTCCCATTGGCTTTCTTTTCTTTCAAAAAGAAAGTCCAGCATAGACTTTCACTTTTGGGGAAAAAAGCCATGGTATTTTGGGATAAGGAGCCATCCCCAGACAATTCTCGCAAAATAGCATTTTGAAAAAAGTTATTTCAAGATAATTATACCTAATATATTTTGAAATACTTTTTTCGAAAATGCTCTGCAATGTAGACATAGCCTTTGAGCAAATGAAGACTCTCATCTGTCTTGTTCATATTGATTATCAAATGGGGGGGGTCCTCAAGACTGGTTTGGACCTCCTTTGGGACACCCACAGTCTTTAGCCAGGAGTCTATGCAGAACTACCACGGCCATGGAGCAGGTTGTTGTGTGCTATCCACCATGGCTTGGAGAGTTATCTTGGCAACCAACTTGTTCTCAGTCGGGGACTTAAACTTAGCCTGCCTTTCTTCCAGGAGCAAGACCTCAGATTCCAATAGTTTCTGTTTACAACTGGAAGTCTAATTTTGCCAGTATAGCCTAGTAACTGGCAATGTGGAATTGCAGCCGATTGAGATTTAGCCTTCACATCTGATTAGGTCAAATTTCTTGGCCACTCGATCCAGAGGGATGTTCCTGAAGTGCTGTTGTCAAGCATGCTGAGTTGATGCTTAAACTACTTCAGATTTGGGTGGTGGGTGTATAAATAGCACTGATGAGTGGTGGGTGTGTAAACAGTAGCATAGGATGCAATAGTGCCATTCCATTGCTTAGGTGTTAGGTGCATATGATGCTGGGACATACCAAACAGCCCAAGCAAATTGGGAAAGCACACTAAGGATGGGAAGAGCAGTGTGTGAGGGTCCCGCCAACTGGAGAATATACTGGAACAGACTGTGGGGGTCCTTCATGTTTTCAACAAGGAGGTTATGGGTCTTTGCCATTTGGCTGAGTAGGTCCTGGTATTGACCATGGTCATCCAGAGGTGAAAGAAAAGGCAGAAAATGACCACTTGGCCAGGGATGAAGTGGGCCCAACAAGATTGGCAGCTTCCCTCAGTTCCAATAGTGATGGGGGGGGGGTGAAAGTCCTGCAAGTCCACATAAGTAGAGGAAGGATCTATATAAACAAGTGAAGGCCAACAATGAGGTGTTGCAGTGCCCCTTGGCCATGGTAAGGTCCAAGGATGCTAGTATGGCCATGCATGCAGATCCACTGGTATCAGTAGCCCTTGAAGATGCTGGAAACCATGTTTCAGTGGGAAGTCCATATGGTGGTGTGTAGGGCAGGCATCATGGCTCTGAAGTGTAAGAGTGCACCCAGTGAAAAGTCAGGCTTTTACTCCAAGGACCATGCAGAATCAGAGGGATGGGTCAAGCAGACCAGTGCTGTTGGAACAGTCAGAGCTGGCGTGAAGCACCTCTGCAACAACGTCCTGGGCAGCTAGACCAATAGTGTGAAGAGTAGTGGTGGTGCAGGATGGTGATCAAGGTTCATCCACTATGGATGAAGGCCATACAGTTCTTGGTGATCTGAGATGTTGCAGGAAACTGTCATATGGCAGGAGTATTCTGGGTGAATGAGGCCTAAACTGGATTGCAATAAGGGACTAACTAATGCTAAAGTTGTAAGGCCCAGGAGCCAAAGGGTAAAATAGTTTTTGGTACGGTTGCAGTGATCACTGTTGACTTTTATAAATTTTTGGAAGATGTTTTCTGCATAAATTAAAAATGTTTTCTTCAACTTAGAAAATGTATTTCTAAGAGGCTTTGCTTTAAAAATATTAAAAGTTGGAAACCAGCAGGCTGAAAAGCAGGGCAGGAACCAAAGGCCACCAGCAGCTTTCCTAATATAAACAAGCGAAGGATGATCTCCTGGAGCTGATGACGTCCTGAAAAGCACCTCAGCAGAGGAGCCAGAGACATGCTGCACCCACAGCCCATCAATAAAAGGAACAAAACCCTGAAGCAAAGCGGAGAAGCTGCCATCAACTGCGGTTGGGGGGGTCGGTGCGTACTGCAGCTTCTCCACCCCATCAAGCTTCTGCACCTAAACTGGCTTTGGTCTGACCACCCTTAGTTAGTTTGAGGGTGTGTGTGTGTGTGTGTGTGTGTGTGTGTGTGAGAGTGAGAGTGAAGGTGCGCGCACGTCCCCTCCCACCTTGCATGCGTCCCTGCCCACCATGTGTGTCTGGTGTTTTGTGCTTTATGCTGCCTAAACTGCTGTCTTGCCAACTTACTAACAGAAGTTTCATTCAGTGTCATAATATAGCTGGGTGTCCAGTGTCTCCAGCCCTCTAACGATCACGAATATAGGGGCAGCCCTCTCTCCCCATAACATTGTTCATAGGTGTCAGAGGAGACAAATGGTCAGGTGTGCGCAGCACTCAATGCAAAGTGCCAGATTGGCCCAGTGGTGTGGATGAATCTGGGGATGGAAGCTCTGTGTCTGAGGACATATATGACAGTGCCTGCTCTCAGTGTTCTCTAGTCTTGTGCGCTGTCCAAGATTTCTTGGGCAGTGAAGCAGCCAGATCATTGCACAATGTCTCACATGACCTGGTGTGCGCAGGCTATGCTATGGTTAGACGTGGTCCTCTCAGGGAACCGCCCTTGTTCCTATAACTGTGCTGCTCATGTGTATGGTAAAAATGGGGCTTCATCGGTGGCACCAGAGCCAATGGTGCCTCTCTGAAAGGACCCGAAGAAGCACTCATGGGTGATGAGGCTGAATGTGCTCGTGGATCTGCCAGTGCCACATTTAAGAGCACTCACAGCTGCATTGCCTCATCCATGAGGTGCTTTCAGAGCTGAAGCTCTCAACCTTCAGGAGGTCATGATGGAAATAAGAAGCAGATGGAGAAGCAGGCACTGATTTGGGCTCCACCCACTCAGTGTTGAGAATGTTGGTGCTCAGCTTCATAAAATCTTGGGCCACACCATGTGATCAACATGACGCACATGTGGGGCAAAGGGCCCTACTAGAAACGTGTGCACCCATGTTTGGAATCCATCCCTCAAAGAATTAGAAATTTTGGGATACATTTCCTTTATCAAGGGACCCAAACTGTGTGGCATTCAGTGGGTTTTTGGCTAAATTCTTAATAATTTCAAGTATGCGTAATTCCAGGGGCAAGAGGGTGATAGCAAGGTAAGAGAGGTGTCATTTGATTCATAAAAAAAGCTACGGATGGGAAGGGCTACTCACTGTGCGCTGTAACTGACATTCTTTGGCATGGTTGTCCCTGAGGGTGCGCCACTGCAGGTGTCCATGCACTCTGTGCCTATAATTGGAGATTAATAGTGGCATTGCCTGGTTGAGCCACACATGCTAGCCCCATCATATACTGTCTCAAGCAGTTACATAGCTCTGTGTGACCAACTGTCTGCAGTCCTGCTCTACCTCAGAGTATTAACTGTTAAAACCACTCTGAAGTAGATGGGAAGAGGGAAGATAGCAGAGTGCTCTCAAGGCCAACCATCTTGAAGAACCTCAGTTACTGCACAAGGTGAGTAACTTTCTCTTCTTAAAGGCGTGTCCCTGTGGGTGCTCCATTTTAGGTGTCCATAGAGCATTCACTCCATCCCAACTGCCCCAGGGACTAGAAGGAGCTTTTTGAGTTGCAGTCATGGCAGATAAGAGCATAAATCCAAACAGCGTCATCAGATGCAGACGGTACTGTATAGCGTAGTGTTTTGTGAATCTATGGGCCAACACACATGTTGCTGTCTTGCATATATCCATAATGGGGATGTTAGTAAGGGAGGCTGACCCTGATTGCACTCTGGTGCAATGTGGGCATGTCCGCTGGATGGGTTATAGTTGTTGCTGCTCAGAGCAAATCTATCTCTTTGGATAGTCTGGTTTGAAATGGCCTCCCTTTTTGCTCTTTCTGTGATGGAGAAGAATAATAATAGTGACTTTCTGTAATTCTTTGTTCTTCCAGTGTAGGCAGCTAACACTCATCAGACATCTAGGGTGTGGAGTGCTGTTCTTGCTTATCTCCATGTTTTCGCAGGAAAAATATTGATGAGGGGATGGGCTGATTTAAATGGAATGGGTGGTGAACCTTTGGTAGGAAGTTGGGATGTGGACTCAAGGTGACTTTATCATTAGAAAACACTATGTATGGGGGGGGGGGGTGCCATGAGGGCTAGTTCCCCACCTGTCTAGCAGGCAACAAGAAAGGCCACCTTTATTGACTGATGGAGTATGAAGCATGTTGCTAGTGTTTCAAATACGGAGCCAGTAAGTCCTCACAGAATGAAACTGAGGTCCCAAGTAGGAATTTTTGGGAAAGGATTACAGATGACTTTAAGGGACCATTTAGTTATTGGATGTGTAACGATGGTACATTCCCCACCATATTGTGGAATACTATGATAGCTGCAAAGTATGCTCTGATTGAGCTTGTGCAGAGTCCCTTCATTTAAGTTCTAAAATATAATACTATTGGTAAGGGAGCGGCTGCGGGCATGATTTGTTTGTTTTAGCACCATCTCTTGAACTGTCCCTACTGGGTGGGTGGGTAGGTGGGTGAGAGAGAGAGAGAGAAATGGTCCCCCATGGTCGGTGGTAGGGGCATGATTATTTCATCTGGTGATCAGTTGGCCTCTTGTAAAGTGGCTGGAGTTTCCTCAGTCTCTTTCTTTGGTCACATCTTCCTGGGGCTCTGAAGGTCCCAGCATGGACAATGACAAGGAGCGTCATGCTCTTGATCTAGGTGGGATGGGGAGCTTCCAGTGTTGTGCCCATGGGTCCCAGTAGGGCCACTGGGGTGGCTAGAGCATGGGTGGTAGCATTCATGGGTTTCCATGCAGGCTGTGTGGTTCTGAGACTAAATGGTATACCCCTATCATGATGTGGCCCTAGTCTGGTGGACATACAGGCTGAAGAGCATCTCTCTCCATCCTCCTCCTCCTCCTCTTTTGAAAAGGAAGGACCAGACTTAATGGTAAATCTACTGAGTTCTGAGCATGTTGAAGTGCAGTCAGTACCAAGAAGTGGCGATTCTGCTGTGGAGAAGAAGGTCAAGTCTTTTTGCCATAGAAATTGTTGCAGTACCAGAGATGGTGTATCTGATGCAAGTGTTATATTAATTGATGCTGAGGCTCTTGTGCTGTGCACTGTAGATGGCGAAGGTGACATCATTGTCTGCAATGGTGCTGAGCTACTTGTTGTTAAGGGAGAGGGTTTTATTTTCCCTTTAGTGCCTCACTCTGAGCTAGCCCAGTTAGGGTCTTTCACTCCTGTAGTATCCATGGTACTGGATGGTCCTGGTGGATCAGAGGTGGACATTCCTGGTGCTGTTGGTACTTGTGGGGTCTCTCTGGCTGGAGAATGCTCTTCCTGCAAAAGGGAAGTTGTAGCCTGTTTTTTTGTTGCCTTTTTGACAGTGTGTTTTTTGTCTGGGCCTTTACCGAGGGACCTCTGTCAAAGGCTATTGCTAGTGATCATTGGTCAGGGACATCTGTGGCTCAAGATCTGAAGCAGGGCAGAGAGATTTCATCATCATCAGAAGTTTTAATTGCAGGCTTTTTTGTTCATCACCAGAAGTTTTAATTGGGAGGTTTTTTGCCTTCCTGGTTCTGGCGTAAGTTGCTGCAGTGTGAGCAATGTATAGCATGCGTGTCTTGCCAAGACAGTAGACACACTATGAATGCCTGTCCAAGACTGGGTTAATAATCTGCATGCTAGGCAGTGTTTAAAACTTGGAGAACTGGGCATGCCAGAGAAGCTCATGTCCCTTCCAGGAAGGTAGAGGATGGAGGAATGGAAAGGGTCATTAAGGAACTGAAACTTAATTTTCAATTGAGAGAAAACAAGATTTTTTTTTAAAAAAAGAAATTAAAATGAGGTAACTATGAAGGGAAGTACTACTAAATAATACTGACTTTTGACTACCTTAGATTAAGGGCCAGGCTACAGTGTTGGTGGCACCTCTTACAGTGCAGCATTGATTGTGGGGGTTTAAGTGAGTGTCTATAAAGACACACAACTTAACCCAGAATTAACCAGAGATCAATTTATTAAGACCTACCCAACAAGTAGCACAGGTCAACTCAGTGCTGTGTGGATCCTGTGGTAAGTAGGCACTAGGCAGTGGAAAGAAGATGCACAACATATTTTAAGTAACTTGTATCTCTCCATTTGACTGCTGCCAAAATCCCCCTGCAGAATAGACCAGCCCCAGCGTGAGGCAAGAGGCACTGCTAAGTGCTTCAACTCAAGCCAAAAGCAGTAGAGAAGGAACTAAAGGATGGTTGCTACATGGCACAGGAAGTGCAGGATGGGGCCCAACCAGCCACTGCTATTACAAATCTCTGATTACAGGTGCAGGGCTCATGGACACCTAAAATGGAGTCACCCACAGGGACACTCCTAGAAGAAAAATCATAATTTCAGTAGTGCCACCGCATGCAGGAAGGAAGAGGACTTGCTGCCTATATGAATTCCCAGTTATAGGACCTCTGGTTGCTGGAAATACTTATTATCTAGTGTCATCAGAAATGGGTCAATTTAGGTATCATTCATAAGCCCTGTTTCCCATGAACACAATGGTACCAAACATGACAAATCTAGAACAATTATTGTGTATATGCAAGAAAACGTTTTTAAAAAAAATTTCTTTAAAAATTATACTTTAAAATTAACATGTCAAACATGCAGTCCTCACAAAATTAAATTGTGGCCCTCAATTAACAATACTGTGCTATCAGTTAATGCTCAGAATACATGATTCATTTTTTTCATGGTACAGATTAGCAGAAGTGGAAGGAGTGCATGAAGCTCATTTGCCATCATTAGCATAAAGAAGCATTTCAGTGGTACTGAGTATCAGCCTGTTAGGCCAAGAAGCTAGTGAGACACTAGATAAGATATCAGCATCCAGCCAAAAATGACTGGAATCAGTTTAAAAATAGCATGCACATAGCTACCTACTATGTAGTTAATTAGAATCACACAATAATTTATTACAAAATCTTCGATCATTTTTAGGCATCAGTAGGGAGCTGAAGAGTGCCAATTAGCAGCTGAATGTTTGGAGAATACCACTGAAGAGGGTTAAACGCAACGATCAGTAGCACGTTCCCTGCTTTAAGAAGTAGATCTGATAAACTGAATTTGGCAAGGCTAGAGAGGAGGCATGTCAAGCATCAGACAAGAGTTGAAGGCACTGTGACAAGTGTCAGCAAGAGTTGCTGTATTTCATGGCATGTGTGTTGAGAACAACCCCTCCCACTTCTGCCCTCAGTTGAAAGCCCAAAGGTGTGCACAAACCACAAGTGAGACACCCCATGAAGCAGTCAATCTCCAGGGCTATAGAATCATAGAACCATAGGGTTGGAAAGGGACCTCATGAGGTCTAGTCCAACCCCTTGCCAAAAAAAGTAGGACCACTCCCACTAAATTATCCCAGCTAGAGTTTTATCCAGCCGGGCCTTAAACATCTCCAAAGACAGAGATTCCACCACCTCCCTAGGTAGCCCATTCCAATGCTTTACCACCCTCCTAGTAAGAAAGTTTTTCCTAATATCCAGCCTCGACCCCCGCAGCTGCAACTTGAAACCATTGCTCCTTGTTCTATCCTGTTACTACTGAGAACAGCCAAGCTCCATCCTCCTTGGAGCATCCCTTCAAGTAGTTGAAGGTTGCTATCAAAATCCCCCCTTAGTCTTCTCTTCTGTAGGCTAAATAAGCCTAGTTCCTTCAGTCTTTCTTTCCTAGAAGTTTCTGAAGTTCATATTCTTGCTTCCTCAGGTCGCATATGTATTTTGCACATAATATACATGTGTGCCTATGAAGTTTGTTGGTTTTGCAGTAAGGATGACATTTAAGTAAGTCAATTGCTTTTCAGATATTTGAATAGACACTGGAAGTAAACACACTGCTATCCATAACAACAGGGGAGCCCAAGCTATGGCTCACCAGAGCATTACATAGCCTGCTTCAACAGCCTGTCCATTGATTCACTACCGTTTTGCCATGCTTTTTAGGGCCCCACCCCCATTTTCTATAATTCTGATCCATATTTCATACACTGATTCTTTTCTTTTTAAATAGACAACTGATTTGCAGATCGATGCCATGACAAGCTACATGTCAGTAAAGATTTATTCAATATTCATATATCAGGTAGTTTTATTCATCACCTCATCAGATATTCTAAAGACAAAACATGGAGGCAGTCTTGAACCTGAATTGTCCCTCAGCAGGATTTAATTTGCCAACAAGATAAAAAGGACAGTTTTTGTTTCTAATGGAGAGGAACTGGCAGAAACAACCTCAGATTTCCAAAATAGGGATGCAACTAACAAAATTTTAACAGCGCTTCAAGCTGAATGTGGGCAATCACTACGTTGGCATACAGACTATCACACAGCATACATGGACAAGTGTAAAATTAGCAGACTTCATAAATCCACTGAAGCTACTTCATAAACCAGTAAGGATGACCTGCAAACCCGATCTGGTGTTACAATATGTCTACGCTTCCCATGTCAGTTTAAATTACCGAATTTGAATTAGTCAATTCGAACTAATAATTATTAGTTCAAATTGAGTCAATTTGAATTGACATGGCTAGACAAGAAAATCCAAGTTGAACTGGCATGACCATGGACTGGACCTCCCAATTTGAATCAGAGGAGGCCACCATGGGAAGTGTGGCAAGATGGCCATGCAAAACGGCCACTGCCACAGCCAATCCCTTGCCAGGCTTCAGCATTCTGAGCCCGGCACAGGGAAAAGCATCCCCTGCCTCGCTCTAGCGGCACTGCCACTTGAGCTAGGCAGGGGATGTTTTACCCCATGCCAGGCTCAGAGTGCTAGAGCCTGGCAGGCGATGTTTCCCCTGCAAGGGGGGGCTGGGAGGGATTCCCCCTGCCCCCTCCCAGAAGAGAATCCCCCCCAGGGCAGAAGTCCCCCTTGCCTGCTAGTGGAGCTGGAGCCATGCTGGTGGCATGGCTCCATCCCTGCTAGCTGGGTGCAGGGGAAACCACCCCCCATGTGGCTTCTCCCCAGGGCAGCCCCACATGGGGAAAGCACCCCCGTGGGTGGGTTCTACAGGGCTGGTCACCCCCCAGGGAATGCACCCTGGCAGGTGGCTTCTGCAGTGATAGCCACCTGTGGGGAATGCACCCCAGCGGGCAGCTTCTGCCGCAGTGGCCTCCCCAGGAAATGCACCCCCCCGTGGGCAGCTCCATCCCTGCAGCCAGCAGCGATGGAGCCGCCAGCTGGCATGCATTCCCTGGGGGCGGCCAGTGCTGCAGGAGCTGCCTGCGGGGGTGCTTTCCCCGTGCACAGCCAGCCCCGCAGGAGCCACATGTGGGGGTGCTTTATCCCGTGCGCCGCTGCCCTGGGGAGAAGCCATGTGGGGAGTTGCTTTTCCCCCGCACGGCCAGCCCCACAGGATCCACGTGCAGGGGTGTTTCCACCGCGCCGCTGCCCTGGGAGAAGCTGCGCAGGGGGGTGCTTTCCCTGGGGGTCAGCGTGCCTGAAGCTGGCTGGGGGCCCTATCCCCAGCCAGGGGACAGGAACCCCATTCTGCCCCCATCTGGCTGGGGGGGGGAGGGGGGCACCTTTGGGGCTGCTGACCGCAGGTGCTCAGTGAGTTCAAAATGACATGGCCACACTGGGTCAATTCAAACTATTGGGTTCAACTTGACCCTGACTTTGATGTCAAATGAGGTTTGACTACTTCGAAGTCAGCTTTCATCAATTCAAACAGAGGAGGTCCTCAGTTCGAATTGATGGAAGTGGGTATGTCCACAATTTGAACTGATGACAATCAGTTTGCATTCTGGTTTAAGTGTAGACACACCCCAGGAGAATGTTACATGGAAAGTAAAGTTGGCGCATTAACCCAAAAGATTCCCAGACATACATCGCTGTGTATGTAGGGATTAGCAACCCCCAGAATGCATGCCAAGAGTGGCATGCGGCACGCCCTGCAACACCACCAAAATTGCCACTCCTGCTGGAGCAGCTCTTAGCAGTGTGCCTACCCCTGTACCTCCCGCTACCAAAAGGAGCAGCCCGAAGCAGCTTTCAGCATTGGGTGGCACTCCAGCTGTGGACATTGTTGAATTTTCAGGCAGTGGCCCCCCCCCCCTTTTTTTTTTTCAGCAGAGGGGGCCACTGGCTGAGGCTCAGGGAAGAGATACTGGCTTTGCCAACCCCAGTATCCTATAGAGTGCTACACCAACAATACACATAATATGTTGTGTCAAGGTAATGTAATAAAAACAAATACTGATTTTTACTGTTGCTAAGTGTGTGACTCAGCTGGAGTCATAGCTTTACCCAGAGGGGGTCTAATGGATGGTAAAGTGGTACTGAAGGTCAATGCTGAGGTTAGTCTAAGTACAATATACGCTTTGAACAGAAGTGAAGCAGACCACATGCAAAGCTTATATAGCACTTATTGAACTATGGGACATGGATGGGTTTTAACAATTCTGTCTGCAGAACTGAATCAGTGAACATATCCTAAAGAGCTATAAAAGATGTGGGGCTAGCCAATGCAAAAGAAACCAGTGATATCAACTGTAGTATAAGGACTGTTTGCCACTGCTAAAATTTCACAGAAAAACATCTTTATTCCACAGTGCCTGGCAATTTTTCGACCCATAGCTGCTGATAAACCTAAAAAAATATGGTTTTTTTTAAGGGTTGCATCAGTTGTTATGGTGACTTCAGCATCAGCAAGTGTAAAGGTAAGCACATAGAACATGAGCTTGCCATTTTATTGTAAAGCCTTAAGTATGAGTGTCTGAGTGAAAGGCAGGTTTCCAACATACAATTGTGTGGCACATGCTTAATCTAGACTACGGGTGGCTGCTGGTTTAAAAATTAATTTCAAAACCCACAGCAAATTCCTTGTTCAGCCTAGCCACCATATTGGCTCCTCCAGTGGTTACAAATAAACTACTCCAAGTTTTCTGTGATACCATGTTTGATGTTAGAATGTGACAGAAAAATGCATATGTGCCATGAGAAAAGCAAACTAATGTGCAGTTAGTACCAACTGACAATGTGACTGTTACCTTATGCCAAAAGAAACCTTTCACCATAGCAGTCATTGATACGGTATGGTATGGCTGAGGTGCAAGCTCTCTACAAACTAGAAACCGTTAATATCTGCTGAGATATGGCTGAACACTTCATTATAAAGCTATAGAGAAAATACTGGACTTATGACAAAGTCCACCTCACATTTGACACACATGCGGAGGAGTCATTTAAAAATATCAGAAAGAAAAGACTCAGTGGTCTTGCACCTCTCCTAAAACATCAACTCCACAAATATCTCCAACATCCCTGTGAAGAAGCTACTTTCTCATACTTACCTGGGGGGTGAGTTAATTGTATGCGCCAGCACTGGAAGAATTGCTTGAGGAATTTCTTTGTCACACTGAATAATGCAGCAGCTGCCTCACACCATTTAGCAGAATTTCTTCATAGCTTCCACAAGGAGGCTGATGCTAAAATTATCTTGAACGCTGTCAGTGCAACAGCGGTATTCCTAAACTCTGAATTTGTGCACAAGATGTTTGAGTACTCAGCGTGAAATGCTACCCAGGATTTCTGCAAGACTGTTTGTTTTTGTGTCTGCTCCTGAGGAACATAATTGCCGTATGTCCTTCATAGATGCTTTCCTATCACTTGAACCATAAAATAATGCCATGGTGCCAATTTTTCATGACCTTTCAGAATGTGATACTACTGGAAGGTTCACCAGGAAGACCAAATTATCCTACTCCTTCATTTGACTCAGCCTCCAAAGAGTGTCCTTGCTCAGCTGAGACAGTCACTGGTGAGGTAATAAATACCCTGGAGGTGTTTGTATGCCAAGTTAACTATTTGAAGGCACACATTACAGCATATGCATGGCTATGTAGGTAGACGTTTCCAAGAAGCAGACAGAGAAAAGTTGCCACTGATAAAGGTCAAGAGGTAAATTATCGTGCAGCAGAATGTCTCTAGGATGATTGAGCACATCCAGAAGCTACCCTCCCAAACTGGGCATGAATGGCTCTTGGCGAATGGACTGCTCATGCCAGCTATGTGTGAAATACCACATTTCACACATCAGGTGTTCCTCAAACAATCCTTCAGCTAATTAAATACTTGTGGAAAAAGACAAGATGCTCACAGCCCTGCAACAGTTTGGCCAGAAGTCTGGCTGGTAGGGAGCTGCAGGGGCTGTGCTGATGAGGCTCAGCAGTGGTGCCCTAGCCAGAGATGACACTCATGAACAAATGACTTGTCTTACACAGTCAGGCTAACTTCATTAGGATTAATGAAGAATTTGGCCTCTCTTTTTAGGTAAGTAATTTTAACATTTTCTTTAATATATGTTTGTTCTAGGTTTGCCATGTTTGGTACCATTTTGTCTCGCAGAAGAAAGGGCTTTTGAATGATTCCCAATTCAGTCCTTTTCTAACAACGTTGCTGGGAGCCAAGGGGGCAGCAAGTCCCTCCTTGCCCCTGCTAGACTGAAGAGTATGACATCATCGGAATTACAATTCAGCTGATTTTTGCAAGTCAGATGATGCCTCTTTCTGTCACTAACTTACCTGCAGAATAAAATTTTACTACTTTATGCCTCCACATGATAAAATAACCATATAAATCCCTTCTTTATGTTCATGGCTCAGGTATATTGGAAACAATCCTACAGAGGATCTACTTCTAGATTGGCATCAGTGATGCAATTAGTATGAGCTGCAGAGGCAGTTTGTGTAGACCACTGTCCACTATGTCCTTGGATTGAGTCTACCAAACTTGTTTTGCAGATTTTAAAAAAAAGCCTGTGGGAGACAGACTGCTTTTTTGACAAACCCTGATTAGTCTTAAAACTCGCTTATTTTTGTCAGTAGAAATTCTCTAAACCTGAGCAGCAGCTGGCAGCAGAGAATTTGAAAAGCTAGTTACTTCAAAGGCTTTGCAAAGAGACAGAGCATTTGAAACATCCCATTCCACACAGCCCCTGTTGTATAAGCTGCTTAAGTATTTTTCATCCCTTAACAATTATGTCTATTTTAATATACATGAGGGAGGGTAATTTGCAAAGTTCCATCCTAGGTTTTTAGATTAAATGACTGCACACTTCCAACCTTCACCAGAACAGATTTCTTTAGTCATAATAAGAAGATACTGATGCATGTTATATTTGTTCTGCTAATATCACTATTTGACATCAGAGGTAAAGAGGGAACAAGGTGAAGTCAAAGTAAGTTTGATATGTCCTTGATGCATAATGAATTTAGATCAAAACAAAAGGGGTCAGCACAAGCATGGTTACATATTTCCGAAGACATTCAGACGCTATGAAAAAAATTTTCTACATTATAAATTGCAAAAGTAATTTTTCCTGTGAAACTCAGATCTAGGAGATGAAGGCTAAGTTAGAGGCCCAGAAAAAACATTATTAGCCTCTGATATAATTAGGAAAAAGTCTAATGTGGTGGGTTGGAGTTCAGAGGTAAATGTGTCTCACTGAATTTTGCTCTCAGTCAGCAGTGGTTAAAGTATAATTTGATGGGCCCCGGAACCCTCCTAATCTCCAGGCTCCCTTCGTGTATTGTCTGGGCCTCCTTCATGAATGTGTGGTTCCCAACCCACATAGGCATTGCAACCACTTCTCAGTACCACATGCATCTGTTGTTGCTCCATAAAAATATTTACAATTTTATATGGCATTTATGTGTATAGCAATTATTGTCACAAACTAGCAAATACTGCATAACAAAATAAGTATTGTGATTAACAACGGTGGGGCGTAGGACTTGCCAGCAGCCAGGGCAGGGCAGCACATGCGTTCCACCAGATTCTTCTATTTTTAAGGGCCTCAAAACTCTGGCCCCTCGAATTTGTGGGCCCCAGAACTGTGCTCCGTTGCATTCCCCCTTACTTTGACCCCTGCAGTCAGGATGCTGTCACTGGTATATATTGGCTGATTGGTTAATGTTCCAATATTAACTATTATTGATCCATGAGAAGGCAGAAAACTGAATACCCTCATCACTTTTCAGCCAATTGTCAGTCACAATCCTTACCATGTAGTAGTATAGCACATATGAATTTAGACTTACTTCTACTGAGAATACATAAATCAACTACTACACACTTTTAGAAAGCATACCCTCAACACATTGTTCTCTAAGTAGTAAGTTATAGGAAGGCTATGTCTGAGAAATTTTAACCAAAGAGCATCAGGCAACAGTTTATAGCAATTCTTCTTTTATTATTAAAAATTATTATATCAAAACTTAAATTTCACACTGATCTAGTCTTTGTAGTAATAATATTTCTTTTCCTGTGTATGGACCAAAACGTGAATAAGGAATCCCATTTCAGTTTAGCTTTAATTTACGCCAATCTGGGCTCTTATGATCCACATAAAAACATCTATAGGTCCTGCATCATATCAATCAGTAAAATAGATCCTGGTCACTGCACCAGTGTCCTGATCAGCACAGCATGCTCATTTAGTATAAGCTAATTAATCACTTCATTGTAAGGATAGAATTTAGTAGAGAAACAGGAAAGGATACAAGCATGCTTTATGGAGAAACAGTATTTGAAAAGCAGTGCTGGGTATTGTCCTAATGTAACTGGAGAAACATGTTTTTAATTATTAGAACTAAAGCTTCCATCACACTATTCTGTGACATTAGAAAGTGCTTTCCCTGTAATGTTTTGTTAGGTACTTCAACAGAAGTAGGTTTGGACCCTACTGTAGATTTAGCAGTAGCTCTTTTTCCAAACAATGAGAATAGTGTGCCCTCTACTCCTGTTGAAGTCAACCAAGAGGAGGCACTTAATATCGAAAGCATTCAATATCAAATCCAAATTCGTTAACTGTGCTGCTGGTGAATGTTACTTAATCAAAATTTGTAAGTCTTTTCTTATCCTTTTAATTTTGCTCACATGTGTACTTTTCTACTAAAAAGAATGAGGAAGTAAACATTTTTCACAGTATGCCGCAAAATGCAATAGGTAGGAGATTCACCAAAAGATTTTGTCTCTTCTTATGAAGAACTAAATTCCTGATTTTAGAGTAGCAAGATGCTGAGCCTCCACTGAAATGCCTTAAATAGGAGACCACAGAGAGAAAGTAATATTTCTGTTGTTTTTGGAAATGTCATCATTCAATGAGCAATTTTAAATTTCAGATTCATTCAGTTATTGCCTTTATGTTTTCATTACCTTGGTTTGCTTAGACCTGGCAAAGATAACTAAACAAAACCTTCACATGTTATGATCTCTTTGTTACTGCATAAAAGTGCATAAAGTAGTTTCAGACTGTAAACAAATGCTAATTGGGAAACGACTGTCAAAATTACATTGTGGCTACAGGCTTATAGTCTCTCAGGAATTTCCAGATTAAATCTGGTTATTTTAAAAGTATACAAAAGATCTCACTTAACTGCCAGCTCATCAGCCATAACCAGGGATCTGACAAGAGAAGTTCCATTTTGTTGAAATAAAGATGGTACAAGTGGAACGGTGGGTTACTCACCAGTAACCGTCCTCCTTCGAGATGAGCTGCTTGGATCCATTCAGTAATAGGTGTCTCTGTGCCAGAGCGCTGGATTGGCCAGAAAAACTTTTGTCCTAGCCTGTCAGGAGAGGGCAGGCGACCTGCTCCTCTCGCGCCACCCCATGGATATATATACGGCCGCCTCCTGACCCCTCCTCAGTTCCTTAGAGTCGCCAACTCCAGATGCGGGGACGGAGGGGAGGGAACTGAATGGATTTGAGCAGCACATCTTGAAGAACAACGGTTACTGGTGAGTAACCCACCATTCTTCTTCTAGCACTACTCGGATGCATTCAGTAATAGGTGACTACTAGCCATGCTGATGGATGGTGGGTGGAGTTGGGTCTTCCACCTTCAGCACAGCAACCTGCCCCATATGAGAGAAGCCCAGCGACAAGATCCTAGCCGGAGCCAAGAGGCGAACAGGCTTTGATGTGGCACAGGAAAATCGAGAACTGAGGGCCAACCCAAGACAGGGGCAGGACCGAACCCACCAGGACATAAGAGCATAAGCAGGTCGGACCAAGGTCACCATAACAGGAATAAAGAACGCAGCATGAACATAGACGGTTGTGTTTAGGTGCTACACATAGGTAGAAAGCATGAAGTATGACAGCCAGAAGATAGTGTCTGGCTATAGGGCCTTGCAGCGTGACCTTGTGGGAAAATGCTGGATGCCAACAAGTGCGGAGTTAGCCGTAATAATCGTGGCCGCACGAGAATGAAAAAAGGGGTGAATATTACTCCATGGACTGAGCACATCAAGGCCTGAGCTGGGAACCAAAGAGTCATGGACTAATCTGGTCCGCTGTGGGGTACGCAGGTAGCCGCAGGGGAATGACCTCATCGCTTGGCCTGGCTGCAATCAGTCCTAGCGGAGTCTGGTCAATGCAAGTGAGGGTGAAGTTACGGGAGTGTGTGGGGTAGGGCCCCAAGAAAGACCAAGAAGGGTCTCGCGAGACGCTTCACAGCAGCATAGTGAGGGCCAAGCTCAGCAATGCGGAGGAGCATAAGGTATGCTGGCTGTAAGATTCGAATTAGTGTGCAAGTGCACGTTTCCAGCTGAGTCAGGTACCAAGACCTGGGTTCTTGCAGGAGGGGAACTCCGGGACACTAGCACCACAGGGCGGCAAGGTGGCCTGAGGTAGTGCTACTGGATTGGTCCTTGTAAGGGCCTTGGTAGTGTGAGAGCTCACGGGGAGGGCCCGCTTTGGCCTATAATCTCGTGGGGTTTTCACATCACGAGGGCCATCACGAGTAAATGAGGGAGGGAGAAGAGAGACAGGGAATAGCACCAGCTATTGCCTGGCCACCCCAACAAGGGGCCAACAGGTTTGTAGAGGTGTCATATAAGGTCATGGTCTTGAGAGCCTATAGCATTACCAGGAGGGATAGTGCTACCACTATGCCACGCCAGTGTAAACACCAGGGGAAGCTCCTGGATACAGGGTATCCCCGAAAATACGGCTGCCAGAGAAGGTCCGACCTAGGCAGAGAAGGCCTTTAAAAGCCACTGCTTGAGCGACCAGAGGGAGCTTGCAAACACGGGAGTTTGCGAGGGAAGGAGTTGGTGCCAGGTGCATCCAAGGTAAGTGAGTGCTGTGTCTTTTTCCCTACAGGTGATTTGCTTGTGTCTTTTTCCCTACAGGTGCTTGCTGTTAGTTGTGGGACTGTGCTTGTGTGATTGGGTGGGGGCTGTTTGCACCATTGTTCCCTGATCACCTTTAATCACCAGCTTCTAGCAGCCTTGTGATTGGCCTGCCCCTGTGTGACTAACAAGGGGCAAGGGCCGACCTAGGCAGAGAAAGCCTTTAAAAGCCACTGCTTGAGCAACCAGAGGGAGCTTGCGAACAGGGGAGTTTGAGAAGGAGTTTGGTGAGGCCAAGATGGTGAAGACGAGCCGTACTGCTGGAGCCAGCACCCCTGCTGTTTCCCTTGCCTCTGTTTGTAGCCAGACAGACTGTCTGTCCATGGATATCTCCACCCAGACCCTGGTGTGGAATTGCAGGGGGTGTGGCCTTCATTTTCCTGCCACTGATAGGCTCATTTCCCTAGCCTGATTATGTGATAGGTGCCTTCTGGTGGCATCTCTTCGGAAACAGGTAGGAGAGTTACAAGAGGAGGTGTCACGACTCAGGGGTATCTATGCCCTGGAAAAGTTCCTTGACAGTGTCCACAATGAGACCTGCAAGGAGGAGGTCCCTATCCCAATGCCAAGGGCTACTGCCACAGCTCTGGAAATGGATGGGATGCCTATGGCAGACGAAGGACACTGGCAGCTGGTCACCTCTGGCAGTAGACAGTGTTCCACGCCTGCTCACATCCCACCATCCATTGTGGTGAGGAACCGTTATGCGGTGCTGGACACACTAAAAGAGGTAGAGGAGATGCCATCCACCCCAAAGGCTGGGCAGATCACAGCCACCTCACCTAAGAGGAAACATAGGGTTGTGGTGATTGGGGACTCACTCCTGAGAGGAACAGAGGCACCCACCTGTCACCCTGACAAGGCCTCTAGAGAGGTATGCTGCCTGCCAGGTGCCCGTATCCGTGATGTAACGGAGGGATTGTCTAAAATCATCTGCCCTTCAGACTACTACCCCATGCTTCTTATCCGTGTGGGTACCAATGATACTGTGAGAGGTGATCCTCAGCAGATCAAAGGTGACTTCAGGGCTCTGGGAGCGAGGGTGAAGGAGTTTGGAGCACAGGTGGTGTTCTCCTCGATCCTTCCAGTCAAGGCTGGAGGCCTCAGGAGAGACAGATGCATCCTAGAGGTGAATGCCTGGCTGCGAAGATGGTGTGGTCAGGAGGGATTTGGCTTCCTTGACCATGGAGTCCTGTTTTAGGACAGAGGATTGATAGGCAGAGATGGCCTTCACCTGTCCAGGAAGGGGAAGAGCGTGTTTGGGCACAGACTGGCTGACCTAGTGAGGAGGGCTTTAAACTAGGTTCAACGGGGGAAGGAGACCAAAGCCCACAGGTAAGTAACAATGAGGGTGATCTGGGGGAAGGGATGGAACTTGGGGGGGGGGCTGGAACTGTATCAACAGCAATAAAAGAGAAGGTAGTTGGAACATGGGGGGGGGGATCAAATAAGTGTCATAAGTGCTCTACTGAAGCCCCAATATGTGAGGAGAGTGGGGGAGGAGAACTCCAAGAAAAAATGCAAGGAGGTTTATGTAATAGAATTGGAAATCAACATGACAAAGTAGGGCAATTGACCAGGTATCTTAGGTGCCTGTACACTAATGCGAGGAGCCTGGGAAATAGGCAAGAAGAATTGGTAATACTAGCACAGACAAGGAACTATGATATTATAGGAATAACGGAGACGTGGTAGGATAGTGTGCATGACTGGAGCTCTGCCATGGATGGGTATAAACAGTTCAGGAAAGACAGGCAGGGAAGAAGAGGGGGAGGAGTAGCGTTATATGTAAAAGAGCTCTATGACTGCTCAGAGCTCCATTATGGAAGTGGAAGTGTGCCAATAGAAAGTCTGTGGGTTACATTGAGAGGGGAAACCAACAAGGGGGATGTTGTGGTGGGTGTCTGCTATAAGCCACCAGACCAGAAGCAGGAGGTAGATGAAGTGTTCTATGGACAACTAGCGGAAGCTTCCAGATCACAGGCCCTGGTGCTGATGGGGGACTTCAATTACCCTGACATCTGCTGGGAGGCCAATACAGCAGTGCATGGGCAATCCAGGAAGTTTTTAGAGTGTGTTGGGGACAACTTTCTAGTACAAATGCTAGAGGAACCAACTAGGGACCTTGCACCACTCGACCTGCTGCTCACAAACAGGGAAGAATTGATCAGGGACGTAGAGGTAAATGGCAAGCTAGGCAGTAGTGACCATGACATGGTTGAGTTCAGGATCCTGATTAAAGGAAGGAAGGAAAGAAGCAAAACAAAAACCCTGGACTTCAAAAAAGCAGATTTTGGCTCCCTCAGGGAACTGATGGGCAGGATCCCTTGGGACGCTAATCTGAAGGGGAAAGGAGTCCAAGAGAGTTGGTTATATTTTAAAGAAACCCTGCTAAGGACACAGGAAGTTGCCATTCCAATTAGGAGAAAGAACAAACATGTGAGGCAGCCAGAATGGCTTAGCAGAGAACTCTGCTCTGAGCTTAAACATAAAAAGGAAGCTTACAGGAAGTGGAAGCTTGGTCAGATGACCAAGGAGGCATATAAAGATATTGCTAGGGACTGCAGAGATAAAATCAGAAACGCCAAAGGACAAATGGAGTTGCAGCTAACGAGGGATGTAAAGGATAACAAGAAGGGGTTCTACAAGTATGTTAATAACAAGAAGAGGATCAGGGATGGTGTAGGCCCCTTGCTGAATAGGGCAGGCATCCTTGTGACAGAGGATGAAGAAAAAGCTGAAGTACTCAGTGCTTTTTTTGCTTCAGTTTTCACAGGCAGGGTCAGCTCCCAGCCCACTACCATGGGTGTGGCAGATGGGAGAGAAGACAGGCCCTTGGTGATGGAAGGTCAGGTTAGGGACTGCTTAAAGAAGCTAGATGTGCACAAGTCCATGGGGCTGGACGAACTGCATCCAAGAGTGCTAAGGGAATTGGCCAATGAGATAGCAGCACCTCTGGCCTTTATCTTTCAAAACTCATGGAGAACAGGGGAGGTGCCAGAGGATTTGAAAAAAGCAAATGTTGTGCCTATTTTCAAGAAAGGGAAAAAGGAGGATCTGGGGAATTATAGACCAGTCAGCCTCACCTCAATCCCTGGAAAAATTATGGAGCAGATTCTCAAAGAATCCATCCTCAAAAACTTAGAGGAAAATAAAGTGATCAGGAACAGTCAGCATGGATTTACCAAGGGTAAATCATGCCTGACCAATCTCATCTCCTTCTATGATCAGAAGACTGGTTTTCTGGATGCAGGAAGAACCGTTGATGTCATATACCTTGATTTTAGCAAGGCTTTTGATACAGTTTCCCACAGCATTCTCACTGGCAAATTAAGGAATTATGGGTTGGATAGGTGGACTATAAGGTGGATAGAAAACTGGCTAGATCAACGGTTTCAGCGTGTAGGAATCAATGGTTCCATGTCTAGCTGACCCAGTCACGAGTGGTGTGCCCCAGGGGTCAGTCCTGGGGCCGGTTCTGTTCAACATTTTCATCAATGATCGGGATGATGGAATAGACTGCATTCTCAGTAAGTTTGCGGATGACACCAAGCTGGGGGGATCAGTAGACACGTTGGAGGGCAAGGACAGGATTCAGGGAGACCTAGATAAATTGGAACAGTGGGCCAATAGAAATCTTATGAGCTCCAATAAGGACAAGTGTAAAATCCTGCATGTGGGAAGAAAAAACCCCATGCACCGCTACAAGCTGGGAAACATTCAGCTAAGTAGCAGCAGTGTAGAAAAGGACCTAGGGGTCATGGTGGATGGGAAGCTAGATATGAGTCAGCAGTGTGCTCTTGCTGCCAAAAAGGCCAATGGCATACTGGGCTGCATCAAAAGAAGTATTGCCAGCAGATCAAGGGATGTGATCATTCCCCTCTATTCTGCACTGGTAAGGCCACATCTAGAATACTGTGTTCAGTTTTGGGCTCCCCACTACAAAAAGGACAGGGACATGCTAGAGAGAGTTCAGAGGAGGGCAACCAAAATGATAAAAGGGCTGGAGCACAAGCCCTATGAGGAAAGACTGAAAGCATTAGGCTTATTTAGTCTGCAGAAGAGAAGATTGAGGGGGGATTTGATAGCAACCTTCAACTACTTGAAGGGATGCTCTAAGGAAGATGGAGCTCGACTGTTCTTGGTAATAACAGAGGACAGAACGAGGAGCAATGGTCTCAAGTTGCAGTTAGGGAGGTCGAGGCTGGATATTAGAAAAAACTTTTTTACTAGGAGAGTGGTGAAGCCTTGGAACAAGCTGCCTAGGGAGGTGGTGGAGTCTCCATCTTTGGAGGTGTTTAAGGCCTGGCTGGACAAAACCCTGACTGGGATGGTTTAGAGGGAGTGGTCCTGCCTCTGGCAGGGGGTTGAAGTAGATGACCTATGAGGTCCCTTCCAACCCTATGATTCTATGATTTTCCTGCCATCTAGGAAGTGAATCCACCATGGAGCGACAACTGTAGTATCTCAAGGGTACCTTGGGGTTAGAGAACCAAACGAAGTATTATCCCTAGCCGAGAAGTCAGAAGGTGATTGGGGGGGTACAACCCCTAAATTCCTGGATATTGTGGGAAGCAGGCTCTGGATTGTTTCCCTCTGTTCATTACATAAATCGATGGGCAGTGTATGTCAATGGTTCCTCAAGAATTGAGGAGGAAAAGCAGTACTATTGAGGTGCCACCAACGCATGTGGAGGTGACCCCGTGGTAGAGCTGTAGGTCCCCAAGCAGACGTAGTAGGAAGATCCCCCCCCAAAAAAAACAAGAGGGGAAAAAGGGAGCAGGGGGCGCCCCCTGTCAGGGTACATGACCGAGATGTAGAGAAGGCAGCCATAAGTCACTTGGCAAGGATCCCCTCTGCCTGAAATGTGGCCTCCTCCCGGTTATGATGGGCTGGTGCCGCAGAAGAGGACGCTGATATGGGAAGACCCCAACAAGGTATCCTACCGCTGTTTCCCTTCCATGGGGATGTGATGTTGGCGCTGTCCCTTAGGTTCCCCTATCTGGAGGTTCAAGTAGGGCACACTATATCCCTGCTTCGTGACCGAAGGGAGCATGAGAAGAACTGACCACCGCATTTGTGAGGTGGGCCTAGGACGAGGGCTCCTAGGGTAGGTGTCCTGGCAACCACTGAGGTTACCCATGAGTTGAGGGTGTGTGGAGCCCTAGTTTCCGTGAGGAAGGGGAAGTGTGGGGTGGCAGGGGTGGGCCATTCGCCTTGGCCCTCCCTCGAAGGCCAAGATCCGCCATGGGTATGCAGACGTGTCCCACTTGACAAGTAGAAGGTAGTTCTCATTGAGTTGGGAGTGTCAGGGCCACAAAGGGCTAGTCACTCGTCATGCCAACGGTATGTGAATGAAGGTGTGTCCCCCCCCCCCCGACCAGGAATCGACAAGGCCTACCTGATGGAGGCATCAGGGTCACAGGAGTGGTCCTGCATCTGAGTGAGCATCGAGTATACATGTCTCGGAGCCTCTGCAGCAAAGGCTGGGGCTACTATGAGACGCGTTTCTTGTCCCTGGCAAGAGTATTGGTGTGAATGATGCAGGGTTGAAAGGATACCTGGGGAAGGAGGGGGAGGGGCGGATTCCCTATGAGTGCCCAAGGTAGCTGCTGCTGAGGGAGTGTAGGTTTGGCCCGTGGTACTCGGGTAACGTCGGTGCAAACAGGGCGCGTCTTTGCGTTGGCAAGGCCCATGCCACCCAAGATCAGAGGAAGGAAAACCCCGGTCAGGGTTGGACACCTGTGGACACAGTAGCAAATAGAAAAGGGGGAGAAGAGAGTATCGACCGTCTACTGTGATAATGTTCTGAAGCTTTACTCCCTGAGGTTTGAGACTGGGGTGGCAGCGAGCTGGGTGGGGCCCTTCCCTCCGGGAGAGAGGGAGAAGAGGTCTCAGCCTTTGCAGCGGATGATGGCGGTGGAAGGAACTTTCCTGTGTTCCCACTATGGTAGAAATGGGTGGGAATTTGGGGAGTGTGACGCTGGCCCAGAAGACTAAGTGGGAGGGGTGGGCCCGGGAGGGATCAGGCCAAAATATTTGGCTTCTCCCCTGGGATCTTGACCAGTGCCCACCACAGATAGTGTTTCTGGGGGAAACAAGGCATCCCCTTCAAAGGGCAGGTCGAGGACCCCTTGCTGCGCATTAGGGGGTGCTCTAGCCTCCCTAAGCCATGCCACCTGGCGGATGGTTATCACCGAGGCCATGGTGCGAGCAGCTGTGTCCACTGCATCGCGTGCTGAAAGGAGAAGGTCCTGAGACATTATGTTGCCTTCCTCAAGAAAGGCATTATACTCCTCTCTGGCCTCAGGTGGGAGCAAGTGTCAAAATTTCGTGATTGACTCCCACACGTCCAGCAAGTATCTGCTGGTTATGGCTTGGTTGTTTGACACTCGCAGTTTAAAAGGCTGATGAGGCGTAGACTTTATGGCCCAAAAGGTCCAGTTCCCTGGCTTCGCTGGAGGATGGGAGGGGGGTCACTGGGGGCTCCCCCAAGCCTAGCGCCATCTGCACCACATCCCTTGGGGGGCCAGGGGACCAGTGAGAGAGGGAAAATCTGATTCGGAAACCCGATATTTAACGCCTGCCGTGTCCGAAACCGGGGCAATAGAACTTGGGCTCTGCCACCGGGAACATGCAAGGTCCCATACGCTTGGGTGGGGCGGGACTGTTAAGGGTTCCGTCGAGGCAAAGGCTGGCCCGAAGAGGGTATCGAGAGGGCCACTCAAGGGCTGCACCTCCATGCCTAAGTGGGCCGTGGCCCGGTGCAACAAATCGAAATGCGCCAACAGATCTTCCGTATAAGACCCTGGTGCCAGAGAGAGGGTGGTACCGGGAGCTTGCGGTGATGGGGAGGGAGTCTCTTGAGGGAACCATTCCTGCGGCCTGAAGCAGAAAGGCGACGGGGCCGATGTGCGGCACCGAGGCCACTTAAAGCCCCTTGAAGGTCCTTCCTCCAGACTGGAAGCGGGGGTAGGGGACCAAGACTCCTGGGGCAGTACCGGCGATGACAGGGCGGTGTGTTGTCATGGGGATGGTTCTAGGGTGCCAACCCCCCCCCCCGGAGCGGAAGACGGGGGACCATGTGGTGAAGGCGAACGCCCAGAGTGGATCCAGGCCTTTGATATGAAGGCCAGTTTGCCCCTTCCAGTTGGGATTGGGGCAGGAGGTGTGGGGAGTAAGAGGAGGACTTGAGCAGCCTCCACAGCTTCTGGTGTGGACGGCATGAGGAGCAACTCCATGCGGCCCTGTGACAAGTCCTCGCCCGGGGAAGGAGGACTGCCTGGGCGGGAGAACTCCCGCTCCTGTGGCACCAGGCTATGGCGAGCCTACGGTGCCGAGGGTGAATATGGCCAATGCTGGGGTGAACTTGGCACTGGCGAGGCCAGACTGTCCGGGCCATCAGTGCCGGAGATGATGGGGAGCGGTACCGGGGTGATCCGGGTACCGATGGTACTGGGCTACCCGAGGGTGACCTTGAGCGGTGCTGAGGTGCCAGGGCACCGGGTTGGTGATGGGGTGCCGGAGTCAGCACTGAGGTTGTGCCACGGTGGCAGCGGCTACCAGTCGTACGGTGCCACGTAGGCTCCAGTGCTGACCTGGGTCTCAGTGCTTGGCGGGAACCCAAAGCCTCAGGTGAAGCATGCTGGGCCATCTCAGAAGCTAGGGCATGGCACTGCTGTTCTCTCTCCTTGAGGCACTTCCCGTGGGGTTCGTCCCGGGGGAAGGTCTTGCCGCACTCAGTGCAGGGTTTAAACCCTGGCATGATCACAGGATGTTCCAGCCCGACGGTGGGGAACTCTTGTGGTGGAATTAAATCCACAAAGAGATGCTCCCGGTTGGGCAACAAGCTTGTAGAAAGGAGGACAGGCTGCTTGCGATTCACAAGGAGCGGATGGTCCAGATCCGATGTGCAAGGCGGAAGAAATGAAACTGAGGAGGGGTCGGGAGGCAGCCATATATATAGCCATGGGGTGGCGCGAGGGGCAGAGGCTGCCTACCCTCTCCTGACAGGCTAGGACAAAAGTTCTTCCAGCCAATCTGGTGCGTCGGCACAGAGACACCTATTACTGAATGCATCTAAGCAGCGCTCAAAGAAGAACTTAGTTTACAATGCTAATGATGTGTGAACCAGAAAAGAATCTGATTTCCTCTTGAGACCTCTGCAATGCTAACACTTAAAAAAAAATCAATATAAAAAACTATGTCTATCACCGTACCTGTCACAGAAGTAGGAAGGGTATTGGACTTTTTAAGCTGCTCTCTCCGATCTAGTCTTGACACGGCCATCTCAGTTTTCTTCTCATCTTCCCGAGGTGTAAGTTTCTGCAGTATACTTGTTTTGCTGGCATTGCTGCTTCTGTTATCTGACTGACTGCTTGCAGCAGCCTAGGGCAGGGAAAGAAAAGTGTTATATAAGAAACAAGTTCCAAAGGGGGTAGCTGGGTTAGTCTAGTTCAGCAAAACAAAGAGTCCTGGTGGCACTTTCAAAAACCAACACATTTATTTCTGCATGAGCTTTCATGATAGAAAATCCCACTTCATCTGCTGCTTGAAGATGGAGAGAATTGTTAGATTTTTAAAAGTGCCACAGGATTCATGTTTGTTTGGGTTTTTTAAATATCAGAAACAGTCAATTATGCATTATCTACTTTATATAAATAAGCGATCTAATAACTTTAATGTTATCCCAAATGCTATGTCCCACCCCCAGCCAAGAGTTTGACCTCTGCAGCATCTTGATGCATGCACTCCTCTTTCTGGTGAGCAGCCCAGAGAAGTTTTAAGAACAAAGGTTACCCTCAGAAGTAGATACAGCACTTTCCTGGGGAGTGGTCATAAATGATGGTCTATAATGGCAGCAACCCCAGTTAAAAATGATGCTTTAATAGGCACATCTTTTATAAGTAACACGGGTTAAAATATGCAAAATGTCAGTGAAGTGCAGGAAGTGTTAGTGATCAGAATGAAATTCGATAATAGCATGCAACATTTTGTATTGAAAACTGGTTTGCAATGTTCCCTTTTGCAAAGTGAAACCCAAGAATTACCAACTGATTTTAGTGATGGTCACTTTTTAAGTTTTTATAAAATTTCACAAACTGAACAGGACCCCGGGGCAACTAAATCAAGAGCATCAGTTTGGTTCGGGTTTTTTGTTTAAACACCAGTGTTTTGAAGCTTTGTTGTTTATTTTACATTTTCCTTAGCGAGCTTCTCCGCCTGCTTTGCCTCTCTGGCTTGTCGCCTCTCCTCTCTGGTAGCCTGCTGCTCACGAAATCCTTTTTGCTTTTGAAGTGCTAATGTTATCCAGAGAGGCTGTGCAGATTCAACTTTTTCCATCAATTTGGAGCCATCTAAAGAGTGCCTGCTCTGGAGAACTGGCTTTTCTGTAAGAAAAAGGAAAGGATAAGGATTGGTTTAGTGCAGGACAAAAGGTGGTAATTTTGATTTAGTCCCTTACATTAAAAAATAAAATACAGCAATTTATACTGAAAATGCTGTTTAAACACATTGAACTTCCAACCCTATGGTTCTATGATTCTATGACTGGGATGGTTTAGTGGGAGTGGTCCTGCCTCTGGCAGGGGGTTGGACTAGATGACCTATGAGGTCCCTTCCAACCCTATGATTCTATGATGAACTCAGTGTCTGTCACAGTCTTTCAAAAATTACATACCACATTCTGAAGCAGATTCATGAACTTACCAAGATGACACATTACTATAGGTCACCCTTATAGTTAGCTGCCCATATTTATTCTTGGTGTAACTTCAGTGAGCTTCCCCAGGCATGAATTGGGCTTTGTATCTTAATCTAACATAGATGCAATCATCCCCTTGAATCCTTTGGTGAAGGAGCCCTCAGAGAGGGATCCTCAAGTTCCCCACCTTACTTCTTGCCTTCAACCTATTTTGAGTCTTAATCTCGTTTGACCAGATGTGCCTAGCTTTGTCTAAGAGTGGGCTCAAGTGAAACTTGCCATAAATGCTATTTGTATAAAATGGAGATGAGGTGGGTAGTCAACTGAGACTTGTGGGCCCATCTTAATCTGAACAGCATCAGAATGGATATCACATACTGGAAACTGTAGTGTTTCAGGCCTGAACTCTGCATCAAAGAAATGATAGCTGTTAATCTCACATAAGAATACACTGGGACACATTTGGTTACCCTAATATTGTCCCACTTTTGACAGCAGGACATGATCCTGCACTATCTCATATTTCTCAAGACTGATTTAGAATTTATAACATGGTAGTAGCTTTCTCAAATATTACAGGTTTATGGCATATTTTAAACTGGTTGGCATTTAAGCACCAGCAGTTATTTTCTCATAACACATCATTATTGGTCATGCTGAAGGAGAATCACTAGATTTATAAAATAGGTGTTAATGGTTTTCCTTCAAGAGCTGACATTCTGTATATTTCAAAGTCAGAGCAAGTAATCAAAACCATCCCAAAATCATGCTCGAAATGATCAGCTTTTAACTAGGCTTCCATTTAAAGCTTTGATCCCCCAGAGAAAGCATCTGAGCTGAGTGTTCTGAGTATGGGAGATGTTTACTGTTTCAGAGAACTTAATATTTGTTTGCAACCTCATATCTTAAAATGGACTGGCCTAGAAATGTCAAAACTGGTTTCAGTCTGTTTGCCTTATAGAGCACTGGTGCCTTTGGCTATTTCTGGAAAGTATGTCACTTAACTGAGGAGTTATTTGATGTTTTGTTGGAACTTCTGAGCAAACTGTTGGGTTTCTCAGGTTGGAAAGCATAGAATTTAAGAACTCTACCACCAAATGCTTATATGCCTTTGAAATTTTGGATTGGAGTCATGAGGGAATTTAAGATCTGAGATGTCTTCAGGAACAAGTTCAAGACTTCCTATGAACTGTCCGGAAATTGGGCCAGCAGCTCAGATGAAATGTGTGCATTTGAAAGCAGCACTATGGGGGCTCCTGCAAAGGTCTCAGTATTTCCCACTAGGATACCTGGAGCACTCAGTGAAGCACATAAACTTTAGAAAAAAACAAGCAGTCTTGTGGCACTTAAAAGACTAACAGATTTATTTATCGCATGAGCTTTCGTGGGAGAAAATCCCACTTCATCAGATGCTTTGAGGAGGGGGAACTTAATGTAAGTCTGACGAAGTGGGATTTTCTCCCATGAAAGCTCATGCGATAAATAAATCTGTTAGTCTTTAAGTGCCACAAGACTCCTTGTTTCTTTTGCTTTACTAGACTAACACAGCTGCCCCTTTGGAACTTGGCTAGATGCAATAAACTCTAGAGGAGATCTGGACTGTGCTCAGTCTCTGCTCTTCATTTTGAGCAACACCATTCTTCATCTAGTTTTCATATATCAGCTTTATGTTTAAAAGATTTAGAGATAAAACAAATCTAAGGAAAATCCCAAAATATTAGTTTTGAAAAAACTAGTATTAGTATTGTAAAAACAGGGGAGCTATGCCAGGAAAGATCCTCCTTTATTATATTATAAAAAAGATAAGGGGCTTTCAAAAGCAAACAGTTGAAATTGTGGGAATTTGCAGTTGTTTCCAAGGACAACCTTGATTCTAACTGTCCTACCCTGAGCCTCTAATCTGTCCTTAAATTGATACACCATCTCATTCTATATCGCCATGATCTATTTCACACCAACCCCTGATCAAAGTAATAACTGACAAAGTACATTCTTGCTATTGTGTAACTACAGATATCCCTGCACAATACAACTATGGGAAAGTAGCTGGATGCTGGGAATTCTGATCATACCTATGTAGTGGCAGCAGAGAGGGAGGATGGCTGAGCTGCGTACCTGAGGTAGGCAAACTACAGCATGTGGGCTGGAAACAACCCACCTAAGCCTTTCATCTGACCCACTAGCTGGGTCTGCCTGGTGGCCTGCCATAGCCACTCCCTGCTTCTGGCCAGGCAGCGCCACCCTTCTCCCATCATATGGGTTTAGCAGGGCCATAGTCACAGTGTGGTGGCTGCTCCTTGCTCCCTCCGAGCTCCACCCCTCCTTCCCATGGCTGAGCCCAGCAAGACCTTAGCCGGACTGTAGTGGCCACTCCTCCCAGGACCCAGCAGTGTCCTATTCAGAGCACAATGACCACAGGACCAGGACATCCAACTGCTGTCTCCCAGCTTCTCTCCTAAGTAGCAAAAAGAGTCCAAACAAGCAAACACCCCACCACCACCACCAACAGAGCAAAAAACAACGAGAAAATAAATAAATAAAGTAGGCTGCAAAGAATAGTCCAAAAAAAAAGGTAGACAGCACGTAGGTTTTACGTTTAGCTATTATGTGTTCATTAGCTGTAATGGGGGTGGGGGGATCAGCCACCTCTCTCATCACACGTGGCCACCCTACAGTGGATGTGGCCTTCCTGACAAAAAGTTCGCCCACCCCTGCACTACATTGTTTCTATACCACTGACAGATTCATCTCTGCTGGCTTGGATCCAGGACCTGCCCATGGTAGGACACAAAAAGCAATGCGTGGCAACCCGGAATTTAGGCCTCAGCACTATATAAAGCTAAATAGAAGCTGTCTGAAAAATAACATAGGATGACTAAAGTAACATAGATCATGGTTCCAGGATTCAGACAGTTCTGCAGCTCTGACAATGTAAAACCTGCCTCCACGTTCAAAACTTGAGTTTTTCAGTCCAATACACTCCCCTAATTTTTTTTAAAGTTAGCCCTTTTGAAATCAGGGAATCTAGTCACAGATCTCTTTTTGTTTATCTTTCCATTTAGTTTAAATTGAATTAGCTCATGATTGATTGAACCAAGATTGTTTTTTACAACCAGTTCTTCTATGATGCTTTCACTGCTCACCAATACAAAGTCTAAAATGGCATCGTATCTTGTTGGTTCTGTAACTCTTTGGTAAAGAAATCTGTCTGCTGCCATATCCAGGGAAATCAGCCCTACTTCATTAAGTAGCACTTATCCTACAATCTGTACCTTGAAAGTTAAAGTTTCCAATCACACAATTCCCAGTAGTATATATGTCATTAAAAACATTAACAAAGTCTCTCCGTTCCTTTTGAATGAACAAGTGACTTTAATAGCTTATTAAAAACAATTCCTGAGAGATCACATCTAGATGCCTATATTGCCCCTACCAGACACACCTGTATATCACTTATCATTTATGTTTTGTGTGTGTCTAAACAGGATTGTTAGCTTGCTGAGATAGGAATTAGTCTCCTGATTTATTTGTACATCATTGTCACTAAACAGTTAATAAGCCAAATAAGGATTAATAATAGTCAACATTTAAGGCCAAAATTCTACACACAAATTTCTCATCTTTCACACCGAAAACATGGCCATAGTTACTGTGACACTTTCATGTTTCATACCTTTTTTCAGTGGCTCAGGCTTTCTGTCAGCTTTCTCTCCATTTCTCCATGGAATGGTGATAGATGGGAAAAATGACTTCTTTTCTCTTGTTTCTTCCTCTTCATTTTGGTTCTCGTTCAGTGCTGATGATAGCACAGTGTTCACTTTACTTTCATCTTTTTTCCAGCTGCCGTCTGACTCAGCTTTAGCTACTCTTTGTCCTAATGTACCAACTAAATTCGATCTGTTTATTTTAGAGAGAGGAGAGGATGGCGGGGTCTGGTTTGCTGGCTTTGGAGCCAGTGCAGGTTTCTGTTGGAGTGATGATTTACACACAGGTTTCTCATGAATAGGTAAAGGAATCAGACTGTTGGATGATGGGTGCAGTGGTATAGCTGTTGCATGTGAGTTCCCCAAAACATTATCTGAAGAGTCTTTTAAAACATTAAAAGTGCCATCCATTTTCTCTACACTAGGGGATGTATTGTCTGTTAGAGCAGTATTAATAGTTTCTTTTACACTTTCTGTTGTAACTAGTGGTGTAAGTAAACCATCAAAACTGTCTCCTGCACTGTATCTTTTCTTTTTCTTTTGCTCTGCCTGTTGATCGTAGTGGAAACGCAGTGAGTAATTGGTCCTCCTTAACTTTATCCCAAATGGAGAAACATTTTCATCTTCATTTGATGCTACTTTATCCAGTTTTCTTGTGCCAGACTTCTGCTGACTTTCCAAACTAGCTAGAGATTCTGATTGGGACAGTTCTTTTCCTGGAGAATGAGAAAGGCTTGGAACCAGGAAAGATGGAAGATCTTTGGCAAACTTATAGCCATCTGTGTTGTTTGCTATTTCAAGATGTATTTCACTTTTCATAGCCACTGCAACTGCATTACCTTTACAAGTTGTAGACTCCATGTGAGCAGCCACATCACCATTTGCATCACTGGTTGAATCTGTCATTTTTCTTGTGTTCTCTGGTTTGGTACCTTCTGTACCACTTGCATGCTCAGCATCTGCACTGGTTTTTGAGGTTTCTGAAAATTTCTGCCATGCTGGTGTTATTGAAAATTTTGCATTTGCAGACAGGGTTTTCCTTAAATTGCCATGGGAAGCACCTCGTCCTCTGGGTGTCCAGTCATCACTGTGCCTACAGAAACTCACTCGGTCTTTCTCATTTAGTTTGCTGTTTTCTGCATTCTTTAGGATTCTAGATCTAATACAAGCCCACTCAGCTAATATGTCCTGATTATTCAACGTCTCTTGTGTATGCTTCATTTTACTGTGGCTTAGTTTGGGCTCAAGAGTAGTTTTCTGCGTGTTTTCTGGTGGGGGAATATCCGTGGGGTTTTTTTCTTCTGTCAAACCAAGTAAAGATTTACAAGCTGTATCTTTTATCTGATTCAGGTTTACAGCAGTGCCACAAAGCTGTGCTCCAGTAACCAAAATAGCTGTGTGTGGAACACACATTGAGGAGGGGAGTGCATGCGAACCTTTGCTAGATTTGTGGGCCTTGGATTCTTTGAGGGCAGAGTGATGCACAGTCTCTTTGGCAGGAATAACAGGGCTTAAATTCACTTTCTGAAATATGATCTGTTTCTCTCCCGATGACACTTGAAATGTGAATGGTCTGTGCATAGCTTGCCTTTCATCTACTTCCTGCCACCTTAGTTCTTCACCTATCCTCTCCTGCTCCCAAGTTTCGACTTCTGTCTTCTGTTCTGGTGTTTGCTTTCCTTCCATTGTTTCTTTCCCTTTCTGTGACTGGTTTGTTTTTTGTTGGTTTGATTCTTCTTGAAGCTGCTTCTCCATGGATTCCCTACCAGCCTCCCCAGAACATACTTCATTCTGTTGCTGTCTTAAATTTTGCTCTTGTTCTTTTTGCTTTGCCAGATGTTTTTGTCTGTCCATAGGCATTTCTTCCTGTTCTCCTAGTTCTTGTTCATTTGATTCCTCTTGCCTCTTCTCCTGATGTGTTCTCACCTCAGTATCCAGATATGTTTGTTCTGCTGACTCATGTCTTTGTTCTTCTTGTCTCCTTTGCTTTTCCGGTTCTTGCATAGTTTTTGCTTCCAGTCTCTTCTTTTTATCCTTCTGATGCTGGCTTTGTTCATCTAGTCTCTTAACTTCTTCCTCCTGCTGTAGCTTCTCTTCAGCCTGACGATGCCTTTTCTCAAGTTCTTCTCTCTGTTTTTCCAGTTCCTGTCTTTTTTGTTCCCCATGTCTTTTTTCTTCTTCCAGATGCAGTTTTTGAATCTCCTGATACCTTTGTTCTTCCAGTTCTTTTCTCTTCTGTTCCTCCAGTTCCTGTTGTCTCTGTTCATCCAGTTCTTTTCTTTTCTGCTCCTCCAGGTCCTGTCGTCTCCATTCTTCCAGTCTTTTCTGCTCCTCCAGTTCCTGTCTTTTCTGCTCCT
>ML681996.1:4083624-4100360 GCA_007922195.1 Podocnemis expansa
AAATAGCAGGTCCACACTGTGGACCTGCTATTTCGCTCCCTTATTTCAAGGACACAGTTTTGTTATTTCGAAAGAAGTTATTTCGAAATAACAGGTTTTTCGAAATAAGTTATTTCGAAATAGCTTTTTTCGAAATAACAAAACTGTGTGTAGACATAGCCAATGAGAGTCCTGTGGCACCTTAAAGACTAAAACATTTCTCGAGCATAAGCTTTTGTGGACTATAATTCACTTCATCAGATGCCAGAGGACTCTTGTTGTTTTTGCTGTACACAAGACTACACCTCTGGAATGAAATAAACCAACTATCTTCATTAGGATTTTATGTTCAGACAGAACAAACGAGGAGGAGTTCTGTGGCACTTAATGACTAACATTTATTTATCGCATGAGTGTTCATGGGAGAAAATTCCACTTTGTCAAACACTTTGAAGAGGGGGGAACTCTCCCGTGGAAGCTCATGTGATAAATAAATTTGTTAGTCGCTAAGGGCCACAGGACTCCTTGTTTGTTTTGCTGTACTAGACTAACACGGCTACCCCTTTGAAACTATGTTCAGACAGATATCTTTAGTTCACTGCAAAAAAAGGTTTATGGTTTTTACACTGGGGGAAGACAAAGCCTCTGTAGTAAAAGCACTGAGGTGCTTACCCAAAAAAAACTCCCACGTGGTACCCAACCATGACTGGGGCTATACAGTACCTACCCTTAATCGCATTATTTTCAATTGCAACTAATTTGGGAGCAGGAACTACAATTTCTAAAGTAAAACATCTCACTTTACCATTTGACCACCCAAATCAACTCAATACCTTTGTTAATCCTCTGTGTTTTCTTGACATCCTCTGTTTTTTTGGCTTTATGGAGAGCTTGTGCTTAGCTGCACTGTTGTCCAGACGAGTGACTGCCTGGGGGATTGCATCAAGATTGATTGATTCAATTGTGCCAGCTGAGGAAAGATGCTTTTTTGGCCGAGATGATTTGACTGGAGTGACCTGTTTGTACCATATATACAAAGTAAACCTCATTAAAACCATGCAAAGATATTTAAAACAAATAATGTTTCTGTACATATGCATTCAAAAGAGTTAGCAGAAAACATACAGAACAAAGACAGACTGTCCAGCAATAATCCCTTGGCCACTTTACATTTACCAAAGGTTGAAAAAAAAAACACAAATTCTGTTAAAGTAACTCCTCTATGCTCTTTGAAGTGAGGCTACAAAAAAATGACTGAAACAGGAAAGATTAACACATCTAAGCATTACAACAGAGCCTACAGTGAGGAGTGCTACACAGGCAACCCATCCCAACTGGAAATGCTAGAATCCTTACGCCTCAGGCAGGTACAATGCTTCCTGGAGCACAGTTTCTCTCTGAATTGGAATTGATATGCAAAGTTGACTGTGTGAAAGCAGGGTTAAAGCGTGACTATGGACGCTTCTCCCATTAGAACAGGTTATTTGACCTCACTCTCCTCTAGCTGCTGCTTCACACTGTTTAATTCTTAACAACTGCTTTGATTTGCTGTTACAGTGTGACATGTTCCCTTACACTTCCCTGCATTAATTTCCTCCTATTCTATAATGTCCCCACTTCAAAGGCCATGTCTATACTTACAAATTATTTCAAATTAAGGAGGCTTAATTCTAAATAACTTATTCCCCGGCTAAGGAGGCATTTTGTTGTATCAAATTAAGCAGTTCCTTAATTCAAAATAAGGAACCGCTAATTTGATATTAGAACACCTCTTTTTATTTCAAAGTTATTAGTTCGAATTAAGCCATTTTAAGCCACAGAACAGGCTTAATTCAAACTAATTTCCCTATTCTTTTGCCTGCCTTCCCATATTTTGAATTAGAGACTATAGTGAAGACTCTCTACTTCGAATTAATAAAGCCCACTTTATTTCGAATTAGAGAGTCTTCACTGGACTCCTAATTCTAAATAACTTCAAAGTAGTGCTAATTCAAAACAATAAACTGATTTAAAGTCAAAGTAGGTATTTCGAATTAACTACTTCAAATTAATTTTGTAAGTGTAGACATAGCCCAAGTGTCTGACAAAGTTGGATTTTTCTCCCATGCAAGCTCATGTGATAAACAAATTTATTAGTTTTTAAGTGCAACAGGACTCCTAGCTTGTTTCTCAGGTAGAGTCTACACAAGTAGCACTTGCTTCAGCTGTTCCCTTGGGTTGGAGTCTAATAATTAGCAAAACCAGGAGGTGGCTGGTACTGGAAAGGTGTGTGCTCAGTTCTCTCTCCTCCTTCCTTTTATCCCAGAATAAACTAGGGACCTCTATTACACCAGGCTTCTGCCCTGCCCTTGGGATCTGCACTCCATGAATGGTCTTGCTCACAGGTATAAATCAGCAGCACTAGTTGCAGTTTCTACAGTTGTTGGGGCCTTTTCTCCCACTGCTGATCTCATCTTCTTAGAGCAAAACTCCTCCTAAGCAAACAGATCCATCAACTTGTCAACTGTCTGCCTTTTACTTTTTTTTTCCATTTTCTCAAATAACCCCTCATTTTATGAACCTCATCCCTCTGATTTAATGTGTTAACTTTTTACACTTGAGATGCTATGCCTCTCTTGTCAATTTTTAACACAGACCCTTTACACAGGTTATAACATAACATCATTTACAGCCAAATAATTGAATCCTTGTAAAGTTTTACCAGTCAAATTGGGGAGTAAACCAGTCATTCTCTGGTCATCAGGGATTTTAGACACCCTGTGCATCCTTTCAAAGGTGGTCCAATATTCTTCAATGCAGTCAGTCTCCTTGTAAGTTAGGCACAGTCTGTGCCAGCTGGGTGAGTCCTGGTGAGGCGTACCCTTGGCTGAGGGGTCCAACCTTGTATTACCAGCTTTTTAAGCTCATGCTTCCTTTCCTTCGCTTGATCTTCATGCTTTTAGATTCCAGCTCCAGTATTTATTGGTGGGCCTTTGCTTGTGCTGCTTTCTCAGGCTCCTACTGTCATTCATATGTCTCTTGGTTTGCTTCTCTCCTACCATTTCCCTTTCCAGGGCTCTTTCCTTTATTGCCAGTTTTCTGATCTCTATCTTAGGCCAGGTATACACTGACCAGGGAATTTGGCAGCAGTTGAAGGGAGATACACCAGATATGTAATATAAGTTGTTTATCTCCCTTTGATTTCCTAATGCCTATTTATTGTGATGTCTCCACTGTGCTGAGTTGAAGGCAAATCCCCCCCGTGCTACTCTTCTTGAGGGGGTGGACTTACTTCATTGACTTCTGGATCAACTGAGAGCAGGTCTTCGCTAAACACTCAGTTGAACTAGGAGGATTGAACTGATGGCAGTGAATTTGCTGCCATCAGTGTAGACGTGTCCCTAGCCACCACTAACTTCAGTGCTGTTTAACTTCATGTTGAGAAGTATGTGATTGGTTCCTAAAATCTGCACTTCCTTTGGCCTCCTTTGACTTTTAGTAGATTAGTCAGTTCCTCTCTTGCAGATCTCCTAATGGGTCTCTCACTCATTATGCAGTTAGGCACCCAATACACACATGGCCAGACAGAGAGAGATATCTGCTACCTTTCACATGAAAGAAGCTTGTTTAAGACACGTCAACACTTGGTTCCCTGCCTTAACTCCAAGCCTTTGAGAAAATAAGAGAAACTTATTTATTTTATAGTAATTGGTAATAAATTGCATGGTCCCTATCTGTATTCCAATGTGGATATGCCTGTGCTCCATGCACTTGGAGCTAGAAAGTTTTGAAACCACTTATCTATTGGTCTACACACACACTGTCTCTTCTCATACCTCCAACCAACCAAATAAAGGATGGGGTGGAATGACCACTTCTCCAGGTCCCTCCAAACAATGAATAAAAAAAAATCCGAAGCATAGGGGAAGCAGCTCAGGTAGTGGAATAGAGATAGGGACCACATATCTCGAAGAAGCTCCAGTTAGCATAAGATAGTGATTTTAAACCTTTTTTCATTTGTGGACCACTACAAAGTTTAAAATGGAGCTGTGGACCCCTTTGGAACTCTGAGACATAGTCTGAGGACCACCATCCTGCACCATGGGTCCATGGACCACACATTGAAAACCACTGCTACAATGTAAGTAATTTACTCTTCTTTGAGTGTTGGTCTCTATGTCTGTTCTGCCGTGGGTGACTGACAAGCAGTACTCAAATAGAAAGAGAGTGAGAGGGTACAGAGCCAAACAAAGGACCACCTTTCCAAAAGATACATGAATGGAATTGTCCTGTACCAAGGCATAATGTCCTGAAAATGCACAGCTGGAACGCCACATAGCTGCCTTGCATATGTCAAATAGAGGCACTTCTTGAAGCAATGCATAGATGTTGCTTATGCTCTTCTGGAATATACTCTTACCCCTGTTCGATTTGCAATTGGTGTGAACTTGGAAAAGGAGGGGAATGTACAACTTCTTTGCCCCCCAAGACAGATCTGAAATCCACAGAGGTTAAATACAGGTGTATTAGTGAGCCAGTTGCTGAAAGATATTGAAATATTTTGCATAGCCATTTTCAATTACATGTAGGCATAATAAAGTAGTAAAAGTACTTATGAAAAGGATGACTCTTTAATAATTCAAACACAGGAAGGCTTGAAGAGCAGATGCGATGGAGCTGTGTTCAGTTTTCTGTAGTCATCTATTATCATTGAAACAGCCTTCCCAACTCATTTACCAGTGTCTCCTTCAAATACATCAGTATTGTACAGCGTCACTGCAGCTTTGGATGAATGTGGGACAATAAAACAATATTGCAATAAAATAACTGGCAGTCTTCTATAAAATAAATTAAAACAAAGGTGGAAAACAAATCAAAATTGAAAAGAATGATATATATTTAATTAACTATTCATATCGTTACCTTCTCCTCCCCTTCATGTCCCATTCCAGGTAAACTCTTAGATGTCAATGAATCCAGAGTGGCCCTTAACTAGAAAATAAGATTAGGACAGCTAGATATTAGAATGTAAAGGCTCTAATAAATATCATTAAAAGAACTGGCAAAATCAGAGAAGGTGAGAGTGAAAAGGCCTGTTAGGACTTTTACTACACCCTCACTTGCAGCACAGGCCTGACAGATGCACAGTTCTGCTTCCTGGTTTCTTGGTTTTGTCTTCTACACTTCTATAATCTTGCTGACTCTAAGGAAAGGTTTGTAGATATCAGACTAATGAGACCCTACAGGTTACACAGCCTAAAAGATAAGAGCTCACTTTGTTCTTCAGCTCTAGATAATCAGGTTTAACACCACGGGAAAATGTGACTTGACATGACTTCTAGCAGTTTTTGAATACATTTTGTCATATTTGAAATCAATGTATTAACCTGACAGAAGTGTGGATCAGAAAAAAATGGAATTAAGAGTCCCATCCTCCTCTCTTAGGCAGAATCACAGGGGAGTGGAAGCACTGCATTTCAGTCTGGAGCTTCCTGTGAACTTTCTTCCTCTGGAGCCAAATGGGATCCACAAACTGGCGCCTTTGACCTGCTAGTTCCCATCAGTAAGGGTTCATTAGTGGTTCCATCACCAAAATGCCACTTGCCCTGAGAACCCATCTTATGGGAATAGATTCTGAGCCATCGAGAAGGAAGCTGCATTAATCATTGAAGACTGCAGGAATGTCATGATTAACCATTTGTACTAGAGTAGCACTTAGAAGCCTTCACCAAGATCTGGCCCCATTGCACTGTTTGCTCTGCACATGCCTAGTAAAAGAGAGTCCCTGCCCTAAGAGTTTACCATCTAACTAGGTGAGACACAGCACACAAATGGTAAGAGGAAACACAGGCAAAGCAATCTGCCCAAGGCAGGAAGAGAACCGAGGTCCGCTGCATCCTAGTTGAGGGCCTTATCCCTAGATCAACATGGTCTGCTTTGACCTAGGAGTTTTATGAGGAAAATTATTCATTGCAACTCAGCCTTCAGCCCCTTCCCAGTGCTTCTCCTTATGCCCTCCAATTCCATGGAGCTGGAGTGGCTCTCAGTGGGCCAAGAGGGAATTGAACACCATGCCAGAAAGGAAACACTCTCCTACATTTTGCCCCCAGCCACCCCCCCCCTCAGATGAGTCCTGGGTGCAGGCTGTTCTCTGCAGAAGAAAGTACTGGGGCACTACATCTGACAGCAATTTATGCACATTAACAAACTTCCTATTTATAACTGTCCTGTGTATATCCATTACAGAGCACATTTAAATGACTCCTTTCAGCAAGGAGTTTATGAAGCTTCTTGGACTATGAATTATAGGTTATTTGCACATTTGCTATAACTAACAACTAGCTTGATTTTTAATCCCATGTTTTCCAATTTTATGCCTTATTAGTAGCTATTAGTATAAATCCTCAGTAATTAGCATTTCAAATAAATGCCAAACCAAACTGAGACCTGAAGCCATTAATCCAATTTACCCAATCAATAATAAGCAAAAACCACACAGACTATAACAAAATACAACCACAAAAAATAGTTAACATTTCTAATCTACAGCTCTCCAAGTGCAGCGCAAAGATGCATGCACATTCTTACCCTTTGCATGCAAGCAGAGAGAGGACTCAAAGGTCTCAGCTACCCTAGAAAATTAGTTTGGCATAACTATGCCACTCAGAGGTGTGAAAAATCCATAAAGCATTTGATGTCAAGCACCGTAAAGCTTCAAGTTAACAGAGGGGCTTGTGTAAATAGTGCAAAAACAGATTAAAAAGATGAGAGTTCTTAGGAAATCCTTTAACTGGCAGAGGTTGTTCTATACTATTCAGTAGCTACTGAAAGGGAACAGGGAATTTGAAATGATCTCAGGTTTGATGAAGGCCGACTCTGGACAGTGTTTAGGAGAAAGTGCAATCTGCTGTCTCTTCCCAGTGGCTGTTTGGGGGCGTGGCAACATCTGAAAGCTGATGAAAGGTGAGACCCCAGAGCCCCCACCATCAAGCCAACAAATAGTGAAGAATGACCACCCACAGCAGTTGTGGCATGCTTTCCCTGCAAAACCTTGGAAATTATTTTGGCCAAGCAAATCCGAATTCAAACATCCTGAACAATTTTTTCTTCAGATATCCTACTGAATGCGTAGGGATGTAAGGTGGGAGGTGGATAGAGAAATCTTGCAGGGATCCTAATGGTCAGATAGGAAAATACTTAGAGACACAAATGCTGATATGTCTATACTGCCATTAGCAAATTCACCACCATCAGTGCGCTCTTCCAGGTTCCACAGAGGAGTCTCTGAAGACACACTTGATCAATCTTTGGCTCAGTAGGATAACTCCAGCTCCATAAGTGGAGTAGGGCTAAGTTGACTGGATGGCATTTCTGGCTGACTTAGCAGAGTATGAACAGGGAAGTAAGTGTGAGTTAGTAAGGCGACAGGAGCTATGCAAGATATTTTTCATACCTTGAGTATCTCCCATTGACTGCTGCCGAAAACTGCAGTGAGCGTAGACTAGGGCTCTAACTCCCAGTGCAACACAGAGCTCTGCACAGATACATAATTTGTATCTGTATCTGATTTCTGCTCCACAAAAGTGATGCACAGATATAAAGTTGATATCTGGGATTAATAGGATTTTTAATATAAAATTTGGATCTGCATCCATCTGCGACTCACAAAAATGGTCTGCAGAGACGCACCTCCATATATATATATATAAAAATTCCTCTCTCACCCCCTATGGGTGGTATGTGTCATCCTCAACCTCGGGTCCTCTACCAGAGGCCTGGGAGTTTGAGGGTTCTGCGCAGTATCTTAGCTGTTCCTAGCACTGCACTCTTCTGGACAGAGAGCTCTGATGTTGTTCCTGGGATCTGTTGGAGCCACTCTCCCAGCTTCGGAGTCACAGCCCCGAGTGCTCCTACCACCACCGGGACCACTTTGGCCTTCACTTTCCACATCTGCTCTAGTTCCTCTTTCAGGCCCTGGTACTTCTCCAGCTTCTCATACTCCTTCTTCCTGATGTTGCTGTCACTTGGCACTGCTACATCTATCACCACCGCTGTCTTCTGGTCCTTGTCTATTAGCACGATGTCTGGTTGATTGGCCAGTACCTGCCTGTCTGTCTGGATCTGGAAGTCCCACAGGATCTTAGCCCTGTTATTCTCCACGACCTTCTGTGGGATCTCCCATCTGGTCTTGGGAGGGTCTAGCCCATACACTGTGCAGATGTTCCTGTACACAATGCCAGCTACTTGGTTATGCCGTTCAGTGTATGCTGTTCCTGCCTGCATCTTACATCCTGCCACTATGTGTTGGACTGTCTCTGAGGCCTCTCTGCACAGTCTGCACCTTGGGTCCTGCCTAGTGTGGTAGACCCCTGCTTCAATGGATCTGGTGCTCAGTGCCTGTTCTTGTGCTGCTATGATCAGTGCCTCAGTGCTGTCTTTTAGTCCAGCCTTTTCCAGCCGCTGGTAGGATTTCCCAATGTCAGCCACCTCAGCTATCTGTTGATGGTACATTCCATGCAGGGTCTTGTCTTGCCATGGCATTTCTTCTGCTTGATCTTCCTCCCATGTCTGCTGCTGCCTCAGGCATTCTCTCAGCAGCTCATCTTTGGGTGCCATCTTACTGATGTACTGCTGGATGCTCTGGGTTTCATCCAGGACAGTGGCTTTGACACTCACCAAACCCCGCCCGCCTTCTTTCCGGCTGGAGTACAGTCTCTGGGTGTTGGACTTGGGGTGGAAACCTCCGTACATTGTGAGGAGCTTCCGGGTCTTCACATCGGCAGCCTCCATGTCCTCCTTTGGCCAGCTCACTATACCGGCAGGGTATCTGATGACTGGCAGGACGTACCTGTTGATGACGTGGATCTTGTTCTTCCCATTGAGCTGGCTCTTCAGGACCTGTCTTATCCTTTGGTGGTACTTGGATGTTGCTGTCTTCCTTGCCTCCTCATCGTGAGTCCCATGTGACTGTGGGATGCCAAGGTACTTGTAGCTGGTCTGTATGTCTGCTATGTGGCCTGCTGGTAGTTCCACCCCATCAGTCTTGACTACCTTTCCTCTCTTTACTACCATCCGGCCACACTTCTCCAGTCCGAATGACATCCCAATATCCTCACTGTAGATCCGTGTCAGGTGGATTAGCGAGTCGATCTCTCGTTCATTCTTAGCATACAGCTTGATGTCATCCATGTAGAGGAGGTGGCTGATGGTAGTGCCACTCTTGAACTTGTATCCATAGCCAGTCCTTGTGATTATCTGGCTGAGGGGGTTCAAGCCAATGCAGAACAGCAGCGGGGACAGCACATCACCTTGGTATATGCCGCACTTGATGGCCACTTGTGCAAGCTGTCTTGAGTTGACTTCCAGTGTTGTCTTCCACAGTCCCATTGAGTTCTTGAGGAAGGTCCTTAGTGTCCTGTTGACTTTGTATAGCGCCAGACATTCACAGATCCATGTGTGCGGCATTGAGTCGTAGGCTTTCCTGTAGTCAATCCAGGCTGTGCTCAGATTGGTCTGTCTAGACCTTGAGTCTTGGGCGACTGCTCTATCTATGAGCAGCTGGTGTTTTGAGCCTCTGGTGTTGTTCCCAATGCCCTTCTGAACTGTGCTCATGTACTGGCCCACATGGTCCTGTAGCTTCGCGGCTATGATGCCTGATAGGACTTTCCATGTTGTGGGGAGGCAGGTTATTGGCCGCTAGTTGGATGGTGCTGTTCCTTTGTGGGGGTCTTTCATGATCAGCACTGTCCTTCCTTGTGTTAGCCAGTCTGGGTGGGAGCCTGATGCTAGCAGCTGGTTCATCTGTGCTGCTAGGCGTTCATGCACTGCTGTTAGTTTCTTTAGCCAGTAGGTGTGGATCATGTCCGGGCCAGGTGCTGTCCAGCTCTTCATGTTCTTGACCCGCTGTTGGATGTCGGCTATTGTGATGGTGACTGGTTCCTGTTCTGGGAGATTGCTGTGGTCTGTTCTCAGGTCCTGAAGCCACTTTGCACTGGTGTTATGAGTCTTCTCTTTCTCCCATATGTTCTTCCAGTACTCTTCAGTTTCTGCTGTTGGTGGCTCTGCTGTTATTGCGTTGTTGCACTGCAGTTGGGAGTACACCTTGGATGGTTCTTTGGAGAACAGGGCATTTATCTTTTTGGCCTCTGCTTCTCTAGTGTATCTCCTTAGCCTGGTGGCCAGTGCTGTGAGCCTTTGCTTAGCAGTCTCTAGGACTTCAGATGGAGTCAGGCCCTTGTATTTTCTCAGTAGCCAAGTCTTATCCTTAATCTCTACACCCTTCTGTAGTTCCACCAGCCAGCTAACTTCTCTCCGGGTTGCCTTGATCTTATCCTCCAACCTCATTTTCCAGGGAGGGTATGTATTGCTGTTCTTCTTGATTGTGTAGCCAAGCATCTCCAGGATTACAGAGACTGTCGCATATACCAGTTCATTGGTTTCAGTGATGGTAGTAGTAGGAATTGTCATTAGGGCTCTATTGGCATCTTCTAGCATACTATCTGATGGTACTTCTCCCACGAGCCTTGGTAATCGGTCTCGAGGGTTGACTGTAGCTAGTTTATCCATGATCTTATGCCTCATATCAGCTGCTGTGTTCTGTAATGGAGGAGGTGGCAGTGAAGTTCCAGCTTCAGGTGTTGGCTGCACATTGAGTTGTTCTTCTGGGGCTTCTTCTTGAGCCTGGGAGGTAATGTGGAGTTGGTCTATCTCCAGTTGTGAGAGCAGCTGCCTCTTTACTATGTTGAAGCGTTGGGTAACTAGCTGTTTCTCAGTTAGTGTGGACATAGGTCTTTTGTCCATCCATAGTTCCCTCATACGTTTCATATATCCCCTCTCAGTAGGTCTGCTGTTGTAGTAGCATTCCATCAATTCCAGGTTCTCTTGTCTCGTCCATGCATGGTTTGTTCCAGTAGCCCACTTATCGTCAGATTGTCCTGGTTCCCCAACATCTGGCGCAGACCTTGTTAATCCGGGCGACGTCCGAGCCGGCATGACTCTCCTAGTTCGTGTCACTCTCATATTCGAGGTAGGCAAGTGAGGCGTTAGGGGGTCTTTTGCCCAAGGACCCCTACTGGGAAGGTAGACAGGTACCCACCGGGATTTGAACCCCGGTCTCCCGTATCACTACAGTGCGCTTAACCACTACGCTATCCAGTCACCATATATATCTGTGGATATGAAGCAGATATCTGTGGATTTGCAGGAATCTACGTGGAGGTACAAATGCAATGAAAAGAACACAGTTTTGCTGCACAGGAGAGCCAGATTCCACTTCACAGTGCCAAGTTCAACTCAATAATGCTGGGAGGGTGAAGGGCTTTGTGGACAGATGGGGCTCTACACCCTGCCTCTGAACTGGTGAGAGGAGAGCCCATGTTCCTCAGCCATGCACTGTGCAGAGCAACTCTGCTAGAGCATTGTGAGAAGGATCCAGTGTACTCAAGGTTGACAGAGAAAGGTGCTAGTTCATTTGGAAGTGTTTTGGTTTCTTGAAGGTTGTTTGTGTAGCGAGGAAAGAATGAAGTATTTGCTATTTCCTCCATTAAATAGCATCACTGTTTTTTAAATGGAAAGATATAGCCCTTTCTAAATACACAGCAGGGTTATGTCCCCACTTCAAGGAGTCTACAGTTCTAAATATATCGAAGAACACACATGTTAAATGCTCAGGTGCGTTAGTGGGAACCTAAGGAATGCTCTCCTTCTTAGACCAGGGATCGGCAACACAGGCTCAGTGAGCCACCTGTGGCTCACCACGCGTCCCCTTCTGGCTCCCAGGCAGTCTCTGCCAGGGAGCCAGGTGTGCTCCAGGGACTCCCAGCATGCCCCTCTCCCCACCACAATGGCATGAGCCAGAGCCAGCCAGAGGGGGAAAGGGGCACAGGTGGCACACGCTCCCTCCCTCTGCAGGCAGAGAGCAGCAGAGAGGCCTCGCCTACCAGCCAGCCCTCCCTCCTTCTCAGGAGCAGCCGGGGAGAGCTTGCAGCTTGCGGAAGCAGGACCCTGGAACGGCCCCTCTGCGGAGTTCAGGCCACTTCAACCCAGCCACTGCAGGCCTGAACAGGTGCAATTCACGGCCTGGGGGCAAAGCAGCCTCAGTTGAGACCTGGAGTGGCTGGGTCAAAGTGGCTCGAACTGCACGGAGGGGCCATCCTTGGGCCCCACCTTGACAAGCCGCAGCTCCATTGCTGACCGTTCCTGGGAAGGAGGGCTGGCTGGTAAGTGCGGCAGCTGTGCTCTGCCCTGCCAGTTCAGGGAGGGAGGGAGGGAGGGAGTGTACGCCACCTGCACACACACACCCCCGGCAGCGCTAGGGCTGCAGCCGCTGGTCTGGCTCCCGCTCATGCGGTGGGGAGGGGAAGGGGGGGATGGCTCTTCTTCCCTGCCTGGTTGCCGACCCCTGTCCAAGATAGTGGTCTACACAGCACGTAGGAGCACACTTCTTGATCTGGATATCATCTGCTTCAGTCAGTGTGCTAAAAACTGCAGCAGCATGGATGGTGGCTTGGGCTAGTGACCCAAGCACGTACCTGGGACTCAGTCAGGCTTGTACATGAGTCATGAGCCCAAGCTGCTGCTTGTGTGGCTGCAGTCGCACTGCTGTTTTGAGTGAGTGAGCTCAGCAGGGGGAGGCTGGTTCTACACTGGAAAATTAGGTCACCATAACTACATTGGTCGGGTGTGTGAAAAATCCACACCATTGAGCGCTGTAATTAAATGGACCTAAATCCCTCAGCTGACAGTACAAGGTTAATGGAAAAATTTTATTGTGGACCTAATCACAGCCTCTTGGGGAAGTAAATTAGCCTAGCTGAAGGAAGAAACTCTCCCATCAGTGTAGGCAGAGTCTACAGCAGTACAGCTGCAATTATTTCAGTTTGAGTGTGGACTAGCCTCTGGTGCAGGAGTCTGCAACCTGTGGCTCTGGTGCCACATGTGGCTCTTTTGCTGCCTCCTTGCAGCTCCAAGCTCTAGCCCCCACTACCACCAGGGAACCCTGCAAGCACCCCACACCTGGCTTTGTGCCCCCTACCACCAGGTCTATGTCTACACCCAGGGGCATCGCTGGTGCTGGGCACCTGGGGCACGTGCTCCGAATCCTGGTGCCAGTGCCAGGTCTGGCAGGGTCCCCCCTCCTGGTCTCCAGTCCGATTGGGCCAGAGATCCAGGGCCCAGCTGCCCTTGGCCGTGGCAGCCCCACCCTCAGCTGGGGATCCGGGGCTTGGCCGCAGAGACCACTCCTGGCCCCGTACCCAGCCGGGGATCCGCGGCAGCCGTGTCCCCAGCAGGGGATCCAGGGCCCAGCCACCCTTGGCCACAGCATCCCCGTCCCCAGCTGGGGATCCAGGGCTCAGCCGCCTGTGGCCACAGAGGCCACTCCTGGCCCTGGCCCCGTCTCCAGCCGGGGAGCTGGGGCTCAGCCACCCACAGCAACGGCAGCTGCTCTGGCCCCATCCCTGGCCAGGGATGTGGGGCCCAGCCACCCACAGTGGCTTCCGGCCCTGTCCCCGGCCAGGCGGTGTGGTCTGTGGGCGGGGCCTGCGGGCCGGGGCGGGGCCTGGGCCGGTGCCCCGGGTCCCTCCCCAGGGCAGCAACACCCCTGTCTACATCTAACTGCATAGTTCAGACTTGCTTAGTGCGAACTAAGCAGTTCAGCATTAGTTTGAACTAACTGCGTTTTTTTAGTTTGAACTAAAACGTTAGGTTGAACTAACTTTTTAGTTCAAACTAAAAAAAACATGGTTAGTTTGAACTAACCATTTAGAACTTATTTAGTTCGAACTAGCACGGCTACATTGTTCAAACTAACTAGTTCGAACTAAGCTTTGCGTAGACTGAACTAAAAAACTTTTAGTTTGAACTAGGCAAAGCCTAGTGTAGATAGGGATCAAATTAGTCTGGTTTAAGCCTCCTTAATTCAGACTAATTTGCTAGTGTAGACATAGCCTAGGGGACCTCGTGCAGGGCCCACTCCTGGTTCCATGCTCCCTCTCCTCCCACCATGGGACCCTGCAGCAGGGGCCCTGGCTCAGCATCTCCCACCCCCACCAGGGGGCAATACCCATTTTGGCTCTCAAAACACTTGGTTATTGAAGGATTTTTTAAAAATTGCTCTTCTTATCTTTTGGGGTACCAATCCTTGCCTAGTGTGCATCCATCTACCTGTGTTGGGAAGCATAAGACTAGCGGCTATGTAGACATAAAAAACAAGGAGTCGCGTGGCACTTTAAGACTAACAGATTTATTTTTCGCATGAGCTTTCGTGGGAGAAAATCCCACCTGATGAAATGGGATTTTCTCCCACGAAAGCTCATGAGAAAAATAAATCTGTTAGTCTTAAAGTGTCACACGACTCCTTGTTTTTTTTGCTGGACTAGACTAACACGGCTATCCCTTCGGAAATTATGTAGATATACCCATAGATTGTCCAATGCGCCAGAGGCTTGGGAGGAGCAATGGTGAGAGCGCTAGACAGGCAGCATGCCTGGGTTCTAGTCTCAGTCATGCCACTGACTTTGGGCTGGTTTATGCTTAAAACAATAGTGTGGTGCCATTGCATTGCTTCAATATAGCCATTACTGCCTTCAGCATAGGTAATCCTTACTCTCATATCTTTAAGGGGCAGACTTCTTAAGAGAGGTAACCACAGCACAGACGTTAGTCCTGTAGATGGCCCACTGGCAAATTGTTTTTGGCCCAATCCTCCTTGTACAGGATTTTCCCTTTAAGCTGTCATCCACTGGTTGGGCACAACTTCCCACGCTGGGGAAGCCAGTATTTTCTGTCTCTCTCCTCATCCTCTTCCTGACTTTTAGAGAGATGTCATGTTTTACACCTGCTCTGTGGGAAGTCAGTGGTGGGTCTTTAAACAGTTAACATCACTGCCTCCCTCCAGGACATCAACAATATCATGCCCAATGCAAATAGCTGTCATTTGTCTAGAAAGCAGAATTTGAAAGATCCTACTAAATCTGGGTGTTTCCATATTGCTGCTGTGGCTCAGTGAGCTCAGATATGCCACACTAGACACTGCAGCTATGCCCCAGAAAACTCAATGTGTTCGATGACAGTGTGATGTATTGAATATGTCCATTTAAAATGCTTACTTTATTGTCACTGTCTGAGACCACTGTGTCCTGTTGAGTCTCAGTCTCCATTGGGCTACTAAGTAATATATCCTCTTCTGAATGAACATTTACCTCCTCCACTGTCCTCTCAGAATTTGTCATTTGCAATGGCTGTCCAAATTTAATAGTCTTGGATAACTGTTGCTGAAAAACAAGGAAAATATGTATATGTCATGAATTAGCTAAGTCAAGTATACTGTACACACCCTCTGTCCCTCATTGAATCTGCATACAGTGAAAACAATTTGAAATACACAGGCCAACTACCAAGGCTAAAAATTCAACAATTACAGCAACAAAGGAGAGAAAAGGAATAATTCTTATCAGCAGCTACCTACTGTCCCTCACAATTAAAATTTAACAAAGTGACTAGTGATTTTGGGTGCTCAACTTCCAGACACTTACAATGTTGCCAATTCTTGCTGTTTTATTATGACTTCCATAATATTGGTGTTTTTTCAAAAGCTTTCTCTCCTGAAGTCATATGAACATACCAAAATTAGGCTTTCATTAAAAACAAAAAGAGAGAAATTTCTAGCCTTCCTGGTTGCAGATGAAATCTTGAGTTCTTTATCTAGGTGCATCCTCAGAGGTCAAAACCCAGAAGGCTGATAAAAAGAACCCTAACCTTATTCATTTAAAAAAGAATCTCTTGATTTTAGGAGCTAGACTTGATTTTTAAATGTTCAAGGAGTGGTGATAAGATACAGTAAAGGGACCTAATTTTCCAAGAATGCAAAGCATCTAAGCTTCTGAAAAATTTGGCCCCTTTTGAGTATCTCAAGTTGAGCTCCTCAAAATTCAGTGAAGCAAACTCATTGGTCACTTCTGCAAATCTTGGCCACATGCATTCCAGTGCAGGTCCCCATCCACTTTGCCACAAAACTACTGGCCTACAAGAGAACACCAAAATGCCATAGTCTTGGAGACTCTGCAAAGGGTAATTTCCTGAAGAAGACTTGTAACACATACTGGTAAGTCAAACAAAAATGTGAATTTTGTAGCTTTTCCTCCCCCCGCCCCTTTTCTTTTCATTTAATGCTGTTTCTTCTCCAGAAATGATCTAGAAGCTCCTCTCTCAAAGACTATAAACAAGGTTCTCTTGAATTGCACCAAGGACAAACTTAACAAAACAAGTAGCATTTTTATGGCTATCTAGAAGCAAGGCCTCTGGAGCTTTTCAGCAATATTGGCTTTGGCTTACAGAGAGAGATCCACAAAACAAACAAGGAGCCCTGTGGCACTTTTAAAAGACCAACAAATTTATTTATTGCATGAACTTTCATGGGAGAAAATCCCACTTCAGCAGAGATCCACAAAGTAAGATCCTCCTTTAAAGTGATAGCAGATGAAATTCTTCACCAAATAGTTACTGAACCAACAAGAGGTGGATGCCATTTTAGATTTGGTATTGGTGAGTAGTGAGGACCTCATAGTAGAACTGGGTGTAGGGGATGATTTTGATTCAAGCAACCATGAGCCAATTCAGTTCAAGCTAAATGGAGGGAAAAACAAAAACAGATCTGTGACTAACGTCTAGGACAGGGGTACTCAAATGGCGGCCCGCGGTCCACAATCCGGACCGCAAAGAGGTTTCCGGTGGACCGTGACAGTGGCCTATTTGGCCGTTTAAGTGCCCCTGCTCTAAGC